>CM060113.1:36999871-37599871 GCA_030522415.1 Channallabes apus
GTCATAAATATTTTTGCACACTTTAACATATCTCACTTGATATGACATCATTCCCAGGACAAGAAGAGAAAAAATGGAGTATCTGTTGTGTACAAGCGGTGTTTGTGGATGTACAGTTCCCACAGACAGATGCATCAGGATCAGGCGTTCCACTTGCTGAATGTTCACGGGAACGACTGCAGTGGGCTCATAACACGTCACAGTTGGACTCAAACCTTCCTTGTATTTATTAATTATGGCCTCAATATGTTAATTCATGTCCTTGTCTTATTTAAGGCATTTAATATTTAAAAATTTATAGAACTACAACATCACCTACATCCTGTAACGTTTGGTTTTCCAGCTTTCCTGGAACAATGAAAGATGAATTTGACCGAGATAAAAAACTAGGAGTGAGTTTGAGTGATACAAATTGTTTTAGCTTTAGTAGGAAAAACTAAAGCATTACATTTTCAAACCTCAAACGTGCTTCTTTGTAGAAGATCAATTTCATATATTTAAAATAATAACGCGAGGAAGTAATTTTGAAGTGTGTTAAAGTATTCTGTGAAATCATTATCGCTTCAAGACTTCATTTGAAAAGTTTTGTTTGGCGAAATCGAACGGTAGACGATGTGTGTTTATTAATTATGGGCTCTGCCAAGTTGGCGGACATGTTGATGAGTTGTAAAGTGAGTGTGTGTGTGTGGGTGTTTGTGTGCCTGTGAGAGAGTGTGTGAGTGTGTGTGTGTAATGGAGGTCAGCGTGTTGCAGACGTGATGGCCAGTACTGTCCCTTGTTGTTTGTACCTCCATCCTCAACTCGGCCCTGCACTGCCTAATGCGGCGTTAATGTGCCGCTGCTGGCAGCTTAATTACAGAGCCGCGCCAAGCAAAATGGCACCAGAAACTTTTTCCATCCTCCCCTGCTCGACTCAGAGACGGGCTATGTGACGCCCACCGGCGGGCCAGGGCTTCAGGAGCCCGCTTAATGAAAAACACATTAACATGCATTAGCACTTAGCATAATGCTCAAACAAAGAGGAACCTGAGGGGAATTACTAACTAGTCATATTAAACTAGACCTATCAAAAATGTGTCCTAAAACTCAAGTCATACCATTTTTAATTATCTTTAATCAAACAAAATAGGATTTTTTTATTTAATATCTTAAAATTAGCAAAATTACTGACCATTTTAAAAAATGCATACAAACCTATTTTTTTTTTTTTATATATATATATATACAAGGGGCATTCAGGTCAAACTGTCTTGTGAATGAAAGCATTTTGACATTTTTGAGTGGTGCAGTTTAAAAAAAAAAAAAAAAAAAAAAGAATCATTCACAAACACCACTTGCACATTGCAGGAACTGGGCTGGGTGTTATTGTCACATCACCATACAGTCCTGAACTTGCTCCAAGCCATTCCCACATGTTTGGGCTATTAAAGGAGTTCCTGGGAGACCAGGACATGAAATCAAGCAGTCTGATCACGGCTTTGGTGTACTGAGAAAACGTTCTACTCTGATTGTAGAAAAGCACCAAACACTAGTAAAACACTGGGAGATTAATTATATAGAGAAAAGTCCCTTTTTGACTTGAATTAACCGTGTATATAAAATTTTATTGTTCTCAGTCTCAAAGTTTTTCATCATGTAAAATTTTATTTTTATTTTTTTTATACCAACGACTGTTTCTAGGTTTTTCAGTATAAAAAGATCTGACTGGGGCATAGAGAAATATATATATATATATATATAACATACTGTCCTTCCAATCAGACACCAAGGTAAAGACAGGACAGCAAATACAGTCCTATTGCTGTCTCAGGGAGATGCCACCGTCCCCCTCGGATGGAGAATTTGACATTTCTGATTTATACATTTTTTCTCCCATATTTTATGCTGATTTCCTAAATTTTCTTTTGATTTTGTAAAACTGCTTTGTGACGATGACTGTTGTTAAAATCACTATTTCAATAAAAATAAAAAACCTTCTGAGAACGTTATATGAAATGTTCTTATGTTCCAGAACATTACTCAAACATTCACAGGTCTTTCTAATGATTCACAGAAAACTGGATATTTTAACATTCTAGGACACACAAAACCGATAAAGTTCTAGGAACATTCTGTTTGTGTCTATTTTGCATCTGGTGTTTCTGTTACTCTTGTGAAGATCGATGGCTTGCCGATGATGTATTCTGCCCCACCATATTTCAATCTTTTAACATCACAAAAATGAAAAAATGGTCTCAAAAGAAATGTTTGTTGCTGCATGTCATAGAATTGAATCATGAATCCTATATAAATTATGGCTTAAAATTGTAATCCTTCAAATTCCGATTGCTTGTCATATTTTTAGAAACCGGGCAGAAATATTGATTATTTTCATAGAAAAAGACAACCAACTTGAACACAAATGAACTGTGTTTTTTAGTACAAACTTTATTATTGATTTAAAAAAATTTTTTTTAAGAGTTTATTATTCAGTACAAGTATGAGGCTGTATAAAAACATTTCTGATTTTCAAAGCTATTTTTATAAAAAGTTCAAGTAAAATACTTTTATGGCAGAAAAGAAAGCAGCATATTATATAAGCAACAACTTTTTACACAAAAACTGTAGGTGGTTCTACAGGGTGCTCAGGAAAACTTAGTAGCTAATTTCCTTATAAAACTGCACAAATTGTTCCTAAAGGGTCACTAAATGGTCCTCAAAGCATCATCACACCAAATACTGACTTTCATTCATTTGCATGTGCTGTCACAGTACAGTTCTTTTACAGGATATAATATTTAACCTTTATGGAAGGAGCCTCCAGTACAAGTGACTTATCATGCAACCCAGGCGTCAATTATAACAGTACATTTGTGTTTTATTCCATACATCTTACAGACTTTAAAGTGGCTTAGCTTTCTTAATCTATATTTCTCATCATACTCTCTTCAGCTGTCGTTTCATTGGACTACGTGCTCATCAGAGCTCTCGGCAAACCACATAAAATAATTAAACAGCTCGCATCTGTTCCCTGAGCCGTGACTAGTCTGTCATGAACTAATAAGAGCTGAAAATAAATCTTTTGAAGGACAGTTTAATGAGCACTAATCATTAACTAGACAGCGTCATTATATTTAATAACCTTTATGAATATTGTGTTTAAATGAGGCTTCGTTGCCATGGCCGTTTATGCCTGGATGGGCAGAGTGTTTGAAAAATAATAAGCGTTCACTGTTTGAAGCCGTGTCTGATCAATTGACGAATGCTCTAATGACATGTTTGGGGTTTTGGCCTACCTTAACTTGAAGTAGAGTCCAGTGTATGTTTGAGGAAGTGTGCAGGAAGTGATAAAGCTGTGTTGTCCTAGATCAATTAAGGAACTTTTAAAAATCCAATTATGAGTTTGAGTGAAGAAATCAGGCATCGGTCAGTCACATGGCAGTACAAAGAGAAATTAATCAGCTAGCTGAATGATCCAAGGCTGTGTGTTCTTATTGACTGAAAGCAATGGGGAGTGTACAGTATAATCATGCATTTTGTTGTTTTTATACAACAGTACAAAAGTAATGGGGAGCAGAGGTAGCTCTGTGGTTGAGGTGCCGGTCTGAACCCCAGCGCTCGGCCTCTGTTGGGCCACTGAGCAACATCCTTCACCCTCAACCACTCAGATATACGATTGAGCATCAAGTTGGCAACCGGACTCATAATTAACTGCCTCTGAAATGACAGATATCTCTCCAGGGAGTGGAATATTTGGTGCCTTATGTGTCTAATGGCACATGGACGACCCTTATACCTAAACAAAATTAATGATATTAGTAATAAAAAAATAAAAAAAAACATCTTCTATACCGCTTTATCCTGTATTTAGGGTCGCAGGGGGCCTGGAGCCTATCCCAGGAGACTCAGGGCACGAGGCAGGGTACACCCTGGACAGCGTGCCAATCCATTGCAGAGCACACACACTATGGTCAATTTGGGAACACCAATTAGCCTAATCTGCATGTCTTTGGACTGTGGGAGGAAACCGGAGTACCCGGAGGAATCGAGACGGGAATCGAACCTGGACCCTGGAGGTGCTAGGCAACCGTGCTAACCACTACACCACCGTGCCGCCATTAGTAATAATAATAATAATAATAATAATTGGCTTGTTGCCAAAAAGCATGGTAACAAAAACGAATTACCGGTTTTTCGCTAGCAGCTAGTCTGTATGTTTCATTAGCCAGCTGTTCCTAGCAGCTAATGCTTCACTTTCGTAAAAAAGTTATTTCTTTTGTTTTATAGCTTCAAACATAAACTGGGTGTATGTGGCTAAAATGGTAAAAACATTGAGAACTGGGAAATATTTCTAAAAACTTAGCTAGCTACTGTATAGCGGTTAAATCTTTCGTACTTGTATAGAAACAAAACACTCAGCAATTTTCAAACATTTAATATTTACCTTAGATGTAAAGGTAAATTATTAAGACTTTTTTTTGTCTTACTAAACCATGGAACCTCTATATGTACAATATTTTGTCTTTTTAAACCATCTAGGAACCTCTAGATGTACAGTACTAGGGACTGTGCTGAAGTCCGGTGGAGGCCGGTGGTATTTATTTCCATATAATTAGACTAATGTATTTATTCCTATTTAGGACCTCTGGTGAACATTTACACGTGCATTCACACACTACTGACAATTTGGGAATGCTAGCCAAATTTGCATGTCTTTGGACTGTGGGAGGAAACTGGAGTACCCGGAGGAGACCCATCAAGCATAGGTTGATAGGGAGAACATGCAAACTCCTTGCACACAGACCCGAGGCGGGAATTGAACCTGGAACCTGGAGGAGCAATGTGGTCACGTGCCTTCTGTCTAACTAAAAACAAAACTCTCATGAATAAACGCGTCCCCTGTGTTGTGATTTGTGACACATGCGAGCTTAGGCTAGTCTTACTAATGACTGATGCTAATAATAATGCTAGCTGGTTTCTATCTTTTTATTTATTTATTTATTTTTTATAAAATACTGTGATAAAATGTATTAAGGCTGTGAAGCTAATCATTTCTGATTCTACACAGAGCATAAGCTTGCCTGGCTAATGACGGATGCTAGCGATATAGCTTGATCAAACCTTTAATCAAGAAAAAAACCTTTATGCTACAAATTCTGTTTGCAGGATGTTTTGTGTGTGTGTTTATTTTATTATATATTTCTTTGGATTTTGTGCAAGATTGAGTGAAGACGTAGCAACAAGTGTCCCAAAAATGTTACCAAGGATGATATCAAGAGAAAAACGCTAGCCCCTTTCAGTTTCATTTTTAAAGCAGCTGGTGCCATAGTGAATCAACAATTAAAGTTAAATGGGGTTTAATGTCTATTTATTTCCTAATGTAATTTATTTACATCTTTTCTAAATGTTTAGATTGTTTTTATATGCACAAATATAATTATAGGGTCAGAAATTGGTAATATTGGTACCATTTTTGTAACATATTATCTGCATTTACATAATTTTTTCTGGGAAAAATGTGTTTCACAAAATGAAATTTCACCGTAAGAACTCGTAAAATTCGGTTGCAGAGGTACTGCTGTACTGAATGTTGTAATAGCGCTATCTAATCTTGGTCTAATCTTGAAAATAAATATATTTGTGATTAGATTCATAAAGAATTTCTGAGCGTTTGAGTATTCTTCACATTTCTGAATACTCACTCATCTCACTCAGTCGTCTTCTATACCGCTTTATCCTACTTTATTTATAGGCTATCCCAGGAGGCTTAGGGCACGAGGCAGGGTGCACCCCAGACAGGGTGCCAATCCATCGCAGGGCACACACATACACACACTCACTCACCCGGGCAATTTGGGAACGGCAATTAGCCTAACCTGCATATCTTTGAACCGTGGGAGGAAACCGGATCACCTGGAGGAAACCCACCAAGCACAACATGCAAACTCCATGAACACAGAGACGGGAATCGAGCCTGGCCGGGAATCGAACCCGGAACCTGGAGGTGCAAGGCGACAGTGCTAACATTTGCAAATACTTTGTTTAAATGTATTAATGTTTAAGTGGCGTACGTTTCCAGGCGTACTCCCCAGCCAGACCCTCTCTTTCAACCAGAGTGTGTCCATGCTGGTGATTGAAATCCGGACGTAATTTCAGAAGCTTTCTAGAAAGTCAATTATCTCCGCCCTCCCAATCTTGGATGCTTCATCCATTACCTCTGAGGGAAGAACATGACAGAAATATCATGGCAGAGAGACGCTAACGTTACTTAAAATAAAAGGCGTCACGCTGTTGGCTGATGGAAATGAAGCCCTGCGCATCTTTAATGGCGCTCGACCGCTGTGACAGGAAGCGGGTGCATCGGCGCCGCCATCAGTGGTGTGCGAGCCGTGGACGGAGCCCAAGTTGAGAGCCTGAGAGTCTGTGAATGCCCCCCTCCATACACACACACACACACACACACACACACAGACACACGCAGATCCTGTTTCTGTCTTTGGCTCACTACAAGTGTGTGTGTCACTCAGTCTTCCAGCTGGGGTATTTGGGAAATGCCAGTGAGCATGGGCCGCTTGCTTGACTAAGCGCAGTTGCAGACGCACACACACACACACACACACACAGAGTTAGGCATTGCTTGGGGGTGGAGATTCAAATCTAAACACACGCATACTATACAGGCACAGAGACAGACGGAAAGTCTTGTGGCCTGGACATGTGCTTCGATGAGTCAATCAATCAAGCAGAAATTGGCCTACTATCACCCCTTTGCCCCTTATTGATCAGTGTGTGTGTGTGTGTGTGTGTGTTTGGTTCTGGGTCTGTAAATTCACCCCCATTTTCTTTGTTGTGTGTGAAGATATATTTTTTAAAGGTATGTGTGTGTGTGTGTGTGTGTGTGTGTGTGTGTGTGTGTGTGTGTGTGTGTGTGTGTGTGCGCGCGTGTGTGTGTGCGTGTGTGTGTTGACAGGGAAAGGTCTTAATTAGCTTGGCACAGGGTGGCCTGAGGACAGAGGCTGCTTCTCACCATGCCATCAGCACACACAGCGCAGAGGGCACAACCCTCTCAGTGCCATGCCACAGGTGTTCCCTCCACACACACACACACACACACACACACACACACACACACACACACACACATAGATCCTTTGAACATTTTGGAAAATAACAACAGTAAGGCTAATTCTTATATTTTTACCATAGATCATAGATGATAGATCAGAATTTTAGCTGGTGTTTACGTCTACACGTTAAACGAGATAAATCCACCCATTTCTTTACTTGATGTTCAGAAGTATTGGAACAGTACGTAGGTCATGTTAGATTAATCAATAGTGCTGTGTGTCTACTCTTGGTTTGAGCCCTGGGTTTTACTTGTGAAGACTGCATTTATGAACCAATGAACCAATGCGAATATCAGAGAGACGTCTAAAGGGGAAAAGAAAGAGAGAATTAGGAAAGCGATCAGAGCCGTTGTGCAAATACTCACCTTTACCAAAGTGATTAAAGTCCAAGGTGGTGTCATGGCTTGGGCTTTCATGGCTTCTGCCTCTTTGATGGTAACATCATGTCTGGAAATTTACACAGAAATGTGACCAATCTACATTGGGTGTTCAAGTCAAACTGGGATTTTTTTTATTGCGCAATAACGGAACATGAGAGTTTCTTTATTTCTCTATACAATCCCCTGCTACACTAGTGCACTTATCCTAGTGTTTCACTAGTGATTAGATTCCATCAAGGTAGAATTTTTCTCAGTACTCCGGAGCCATGATCGGACTGCCTGCTTTATGTCTGAAACGCTGGCCTCCCAGGACCTCCTTTAATGCCTCAAACATGTGGAAATGTCTTGGAGCAATGCCAAGTTTCTGTAATGTGCATGTGGTGTTGGTGAATGATTGTGTGTACAGTTCCCACAGACAGGTTCACCTCTTCCACAAGTTGGCGACAAATTATCCGTCAATTTTCAAGGATCAGGTGTTTCACTCGCCGAATGTTCAGGGAAACGACTTTATGTTGGCATCATTCAAATGTTTTACTGTAGATAAGAGTCTCATCACGGTACTGCGATTGAAGTTCCGGTTTGACCTGAACATCCCTTAATTTCATAATTGAGCAAGACAATGACCCAAAATGCACTGCAACCGTGACAAAGGAGTTCATCAGGTGCAAAAACCAAAGAACTGGCCGTGCTGTTCCAATACTTTCAGTGGGACTGTAGAGCTTAGAGCTTAATCCAGCTCAAATCTGGCTCATGTCTGGAATCCTCTGTGAGATCTTCCCCTGAGCGGGTGACTTACACTCATCACACTTACTGATCTGAGATCAGCACTCGGTGTCACAGTCCAGCAAGCCACACGCATCTTCGGTGACCCCGAACACTAACTTGTGTGCCGAGGACGGCCTGGAGGATTACACAGGGTCACGCACACACACAAAAAAGCTCGGCTGTAACATAATGAACATGTACTGAAGGTACTGAACTGTGATGGAGAGAAAAGATGAGTGACATAAGCTGAGAGGACGGAGTGAAGGAGCGAACTGAGGAAAGAGAAATAAAGGAAATGACAGAGAGTGTGAGAGTGCAGGAGGCAGAAATACAAGGAAACCGAGAAGGAGAAAAGCAGGTAAATAAGCGGAGCGAGAAATAAGAGAGAGAGAGAGAGAGAGAGAGTGGTGAATGAGGAAGATGGACAAGCAAGTAGTCAAAAAAGAAAGAGGAAAGGATATAAGGGAGAGAGGGAACATTGGGAAGTTGTCATGAAAAGTGTAAAAAAAAAAGGACAATGTTAAAGAGTGGAGAGACAGTCAGAGACGCTAAAGGGAAAAGACATTCATTAAGAGACAGAGAGATAGAAAACAAAAAGGGAGATGAGAGCGAGAGAGGGATGACAATGAGCAATGGTCAAAAGGGATGAAAATGGGAGAAATTATAAAAATAGGCAGAGAGAAGAAAAGATGAAGATAAGAGACGTGTAGAAAAGAGAGAGAGAGAGAGGGAGTGAGAGGGAGGGAGGGAGAGGGAGGGAGAGAGAGAGAGAGAGAGGGAGGGAGGGAGAGAGAGAGGGAGTGAGAGGGAGGGAGGGAGGGAGGGAGAGGGAGAGAGAGAGAGAGAGAGAGAGGGAGGGAGAGGGAGAGAGAGAGAGTGAGAGGGAGAGAGAGAGGGAGAGAGAGAGAGAGAGAGGGAGGGGAAAAACAATGTCAATGAGGGAGAGAAGAAAAAGAAATGTGAAAGTCAATGGAGAAAGAGAAAAGGAGAGACAGAGGCGATAGAGAGAGAGAGAGAGAGGGAGTGAAAAGGGGGAGTGAAAATAAGAGAAAAGTAAAATGATAGAGAGAAGATAAGAGATAAGAAAAAAATGAAGGAAGATGAATGAACATGAAATGAAAATAAACATGGAATAAAAAAAAATGCAAAAGCAAAGAGGAAAGCAAAATAAACAGTGAAAGAAAAAGGGAGAGAGAAAAGGAAACGAGAGGAGAGGAAGAAGGAATACAAAGAGTAGAAAGATCGAAGGATCAAAAAATGGAAAAAAAAAAAACACACAGGAGAAAGAGAGAGAGATAAACAGATGAGAGGCGGAGGACAGGACATCCCCGTGTCTCTCTCCAGGCCGATGCGTGCGTTCGAAAAACAGCAATGTGGGCGTGTGTGTGTGTGTGTGTGTGTGTGTGTGTGAGAGAGAGAGAGAGAGAGCACAGCTGTGTCCCACTCAGCCCTGTCACAAACACTCACGCTCACTACTATTCGCCTCTCTCGTCAAGGGTCTGCACAGGTCAGTGGGTGTCAAGGTGTCCAACACACACACACACACACACACACACACACACACACACACACACACAAAAACACACTGATGGAGGCATTGCATAGTACCTACAAATAAGTTTGATGGAAGTAATTAAAGCATTATTATAAATATTATTCAACGTAGTTGACATTAATGTTGACATTAAATCTGATGGCATGGATTTTGTGCCTGATGCCCGTCCTGATGCGACCCTCTCATTTTTACACAGGCTTGGGACTGGCACTAACGATGCCGTGGCTGGGTTTTGGGCATTAGCTGGTTTTCTGAATGGCAGGTGAGAAGAATCCCACCGAGACACCTGATGCCTCACGGTCTAGTGTTCATGCCACTGAAAGCCTGTGTGATGTGTCTATGTGTGTGTGTGTGTGTTTTTGGAAGTCTCTATAGTCAGTTGTTAGTAACAATCTGAGTTAAAGCTCTGCTGTTCTGACCCTGGGAATTCTTCAGGACGGAGGACTTCACTTCCTAATAACACGAGGAATCAGGGCACGGCTGTTTAGCTGTAATTAATTATAATACAGGGGTGATAACAGGAACTAAAGTGTCTGACAGATGTATAACAACACATGTAGCTACAGTATAGAGATGGGAAAAAAAATGTTGAAAGCTGAACACATCAAGAAATACTAAAAAAAAAAAATTGACAATGTTGAAAATGATTTTCGTGTGGAGCTTACGTTCAAAGTGTTTTATTCCATTCACAATGCATGCACATATACGTAAATTAATATGTGTATTTGTAAATAACCATTCTTAAAAGACTATTTTTATTAGTAAGTTTTAATCAGTAAGTTTTTTCCTTTCTTTTATTTGTATGGTTGCATTTTTGCACATATGTATACGTCTTTAACATCATCTACGTTTAAAAAAAAATTTTTTTTGTATATGTACTGTGCATATGGCAAGGAACTACAGTATATCACTTTTTAGGGCATCAGTGAAATAATTGGAAATTCTAAAGACAGAAATAATTTTAGAAATAATTCTAAAATTATTATTTTTTACGTTTGTGATTTTTATATATTTTATATCTGGTAATAGGATCTAGGGTAGTAATTTATATATATATATATATATATATATATATATATATATATATACAGTATATATACAATAATATAAATAGATAAAGTTAAGGGCGCATTTATTTAAACATAAAAAAATTTGCAAACATTTTCTATACCATTTATCTTGTATACAGGATCTCAGGGGGCCTGGAGCCTGTCCCAGAAGACTTTGGGCACGAGCCGGGATACACCCTGGACAAGATGCCAATCCGCTGCAGGGCACACACACACTACGGACAATTTGGGAATGCCAAATAACCCAATCTTCATGTCTTTGGACCAAGCAAGGGGAGAATAGAAATATACAAAAAACAAAAATCCCATAGAAGTTAAACAAATTTGTTCTTTGCCCAATTAAGGGATACATGGTAACCTTAATTTGCAACATAAAAATTACAGTAATAGAATTCTTGAGAAAGTCTTAAAAGGGTTAAAATGATAACAAAACATACAACTCCATAATCATCTTACATTAAAACAATATGCAACTCATCGAAGTACTCAGGCGGTCAGGCTGTGAAAGCAATGTGCGTGTTTACAAGCGCATTATTTACAGTCGGCAACGCCAAGTGTAGCGTGAGAACCCAGATACAGTCATCGAATCCAGTACAATGAAAATAGATGCGGATGCAGACGGGACGCCGTTCACCTAATGTACCTCCAATTAGCGAGTCCAGCAACGGATGTAAGTGAACGTTAAGTTACACAGCCAGTGAACACGGTGGAAAGATGCAGAGCATCTGTGGCCATGTTGGAACGCTGCCGTGGGCCTACTGTACGTGTACAGCGTGGCCTTGTAATGAATCGTGAAGCGTCAAATGCGACGCTGTTAAATTGCATTAAAGCGGTTAAAGAGTTTGGAGGAAAACATGGTGTTAAAAGTGTATGTTCTTTAGAGCATGCACATATCCTACATTTAAACGTCATTAAAAAAAAAACAAGGTGGGGTGAAACTGTACACAGTGCTGCATTTACACCTGCCCTGATCGGCACAGCTTTACACAATTACTGCTGCAAATCTCCTGTATAATGAATAATCAGATGATATGATGTAATGCTTAATGCCTCCATCTGATTCAAAACCACACAGTTAAATAAATGGTCTCCTTGTCGTTCCTGAACCAAGCCAATCCTGCTTAGGAATATCCTCAGGATCATATTATTATGATGATGATGATGATTATTATTATTATTATTATTATTATTATTATTATTATTATTATTTAAAATGGTGAGAAACATAATGAATAAAGTTCACTCCTTTTACACAAAAAGTGCATATACAGTAACATTGAAAACAGATACATCCTAATCTACATACAGTTGTGGCCAAAAATATTAAGACAGCACATGTCGTTTATTACTGTATTCCAGGTGTACAGAGAACTACATATATAACACATGGCATTTTTAGGTCATGGGTGTTTGTACAAGCATTTCACTTCATATCATACTGTATATGACTGTGTATGTGACAAATACAATTTTAATTAAAAATATTTATTTGAAAAGATCATGTCACAAATTAGTTCTAGCCTACCTGGCTGAAGTTGAGACTCATGGCCTGGGTCATCTCCAGACCTAGACCCAATAGAAAACTGTTGGACAATAATGACAAAGGAAGAAAGTCAAGAAACCGTCGTCTGTACACGATCTTCAGGAAGCGATCAAGCAGGCATGGAATGTGCAAGTGCTGCAGACTCGATGTCCAGCCAAAACCAACAGGTTCTGAAGAATAAATGACTTTTCACAATTCTGCATATTAATTGTTGTATAGCAATTTCATCAGATTATTTCTATTATCTTGGTTGCAAATATTTTAACAAATTTAAGACATTAAATTAAATTTTTTTCTCAATATTTCTTACACCCATCAATAGGGCAAAATAATATTTGCTCCATTTTTTTTAACGTATGTGTATGTATGTAAAGTACAGTATGTACAGTAAGGAAATTATATCTTTCTGTTAAACATGATTGCTTAAGATTTCCATCTTCAATATCTGAAAAAATTGCAACTAATACCGTAGTTCAGTACTACAGTATGATCCAGCATGATCCATGTTCACTGTCATATACAGTAATACATGAAAATACAATACATTGGTTTTAGGCAAATTTAACCACAATTTTTCTTGATTAGATTCTTTTAAAACAAATATTTTAACCTTAAAAGATAAATTAATATGTCTAGAAACAGGTCTTGAATATGTCTCATTAAAGCATATACGAAGCATTATATTTTTCATATTTAATGTTAAAGTGAAATGTTCATCATCATATGATTATATGAAAAATGCTTATTGCTTTATTTATTATTATTGTTTATTTGACATAAACTAACTTTGACGAGAGTTCATAATGATACTCAATGCAGGTCAATTAAAAGCAGTTTTTGTTGGCATACTGTAATAATTTTGGCCACAAAAAGCTTGAACACTGTAACCACATCTTCAAATACGTGCTTTTTTCCTACACTTAGACCAGACAGCTGGCATTTTCTCTTATAAAGTCACTACATTTACAGCTAACATGCACATTTGTATTTTACATAAGCAGCTTAAATCCACTTGATGCTTATGATGCCACTTAGACACCATGCCTTATTAAAGCAATATAACAAGTACGATCTTAAAGCAAGTTGCCACCTTCAGCTCTAGGATCAGTGGAGGAGATTAGATTAGCATTGAGAGGGTGACGATGATGAAGAGGAAGCCTCCAGCCCTAGAGAAGAGCCAGCGAAAAGGAAGACTGTCAGATATAAAGAGCGTAAAATGGAGTTAATCAGTGACCTGGGATGTCTGTTATATATCACAGTCTGAGTCTAACTCAAACATACAATGTCTTATATCACGCTATCAGGCTGCTGGAAAATTCCTGAGAAGTCTTGATTGTTGCGCTTCAAAAAGCGGTGTAAAATAGTGCCTATCCAACAAACCGTGACATAAATACAGCTTAATGCAAGCTGAACTCGATGCGTGTAGGACGTTCTAGTTGAGATAATCCATGCGATATGCGGTATTGGGCAGAAAAGTGTGAAAACCACGACGAGCGCGGACGGCGTCACGTCAGGCGCGGATCTACGGCTGGTTCAGCGAGCACCCACAGTGAGTCCTGACAGGACAACTGAACCGGAATTCACCTGAAACCCAGCAACAGTGACAACATCTGTGTTATCTGTCTCCAAAATACAGATGTGCTCCATAAGTCCTGCTTGAAGAGACTTTCGTAAACATACTGTAGTAGATGGTAGACCGTGTTGCTTATTGCTGTTACATTTCACCTTGTAAAAGTAAAACTACAAAATGTACTCACCTTCAAATTATTTAAGCACCAAACGTACAGTGAAACCTCGGATTACGAGTAACGCGGTTTGCAAGTGTTCTGCAAGACGAGCAAAGATTTTAAATTTTTAAAGATTTTTTACTTGGAAAACGAACAAGTCTTGGTTTACGAGTACCGAGTATCATGTATCGCGCGTGGGCTTCTTGTTTTGACTTTGAGCGTCACGTGATCACAACTGAACTAACGTTTTTCTCTCTCCTGCATTGCTGAATTGTGGGTAATCGTTTCCCCTGCTGGGTCTTAGTGCCCGTCTCTTAGTGGTATAATCAACATCCGTGCACGCGTGTCCTGTTTACTATAACACTGTGACCATGTGTGTGCATAAAACATATTTTATTTTGTGTGTGTGTACAGCGCACGTGCAAAGCAAAAGCAAGTCTAATTAGAGAGGTTAAAAATCCATTTTCTCTCTCTGCTCAAGGCTCAGCATGCTCTTTGTATCTGACCCCTTCTACTTTCTCCTTCACATACACACACACACTTTCCCTCTGCTCTACACAGAAACACTGCTCTGATTTACCTTAAGCTCCGCATTACTTTCAGATGCAAGGGATTTTGTCAATCAGGCTGTATGTGTTGCCAGATTCTAGGGTTGCTAACACAAAACTTCTTATTTTTGTTTATATTTCTAATATACAGTATTTAACTAAGTTAGCACGTTTTGTTTGCTAACACCAGGTTAAACTAGGAACAATTCCAATAGCTAGCATAAATCAGCTAGACTCAATTCAAAGTCTAGCTAATGCTAAATACTGAAATAAATAATGCTTTTAGGCAAATTGACCTAAAAACATGCTCCTGTTGCTTAAAATTTTGATTTTCTTAGAGTTCTAGATAAAGTAATTAAAGTTACTTTTCACATGAAAACATTACTTAATAACTCACTTACTGTATGTTTTGTAAGCAACCCGTTATGAAACATTAGCACACTTTAGCTTTCTCATTTACTGTAGGATAAGTTTTCGCAACCACCAGTGCGTGTTTTACATCCAATCCCAAAGTTATGACATGTGCTTCTTCGGTCACTATTAGGGTTAAAAATAGTTCAGCGACTTTTAGCTAGTTAGTCAAGACTTTTAGCTAGGGTTACGAATGAAGATGGTTTCACTGTTGAGTCTGGTTCCTCTCAAGGTTTCTTCCTATTGCCATCTCAGGGAGTTTTTCCTTGCCACCATTGCCCTCGGCTTGCTTATCAAGGACAATCTGATCATTTTGATTTGTACAAATTTTTTATATAATATAAATATATTTTTTCCTATAAAGTTGCTTTGCGACAATGACCACTGTTAAAAGTGCTATACAAATAAAATGTAATTATTTTTCTATAATAGCACATTCCAGCACAATACTTCTGACCTTATGGCATAACCTTATGAGGGCCTTTTAGATGTCACCTTCAATTAAAACACTTCCAGGATCTTAAAGAGGGACGGCCAAAGAAGTGCTCTGAGATTAAAGTCTACACGCGCCTGCAACAACTTGATTTCAAGGAACAAGTAACAGTTACTTTGATGGAAAAACACTAGCACTGGAAATACCTCTCAAGCTATAAGTAAATAAAAGAAAGTGTATAATAACCCAACCATACGTGACGCATCTTCATCTTGAGATGAGACTTACCTAATTACATGTTCTAAAGGACGCTAGATTTAAACAGCGGCCTCCTGTTGGCTTAACGCAGGGACTTGCCCGCTTATGACTGTGTCAGGCCTCATCCTGAGACGAACCTATCTAATTAATGCATAACGTGTGGGAAGACATATCATCACTGTGCAAAAGAAACACGGCCGGCTCCAAGTTTCACTCCAGCAAGCTGTAATTATTATCTGAGCTCTTTACATGTATTTATTATTATCATATGCCAGAGACTCGCTTCGTTTAGTTGATGTGGGCGCAGACAGTTGGAGTTAAATTTTCACTACTTTCACTCCTTTAAAACATTTTTAAAAAACTAAAGAAATGAGTGAGAATCTGGATACTTGGACCTGCCCCAGAAATCAATATAAAAGTAGTTTGTAAACCTACTGTATGGACACTGAGACGAGAACCACATGCCTGCTTTTAAATATATACTGTTTATATTATTTAAAAAAACATATTTATAAAAAAATTATTTAAAAAAAGTTTCTAAACTGGAAAAATAGTACATTTATTTATTTTGAGAAGTAGAGTTAAAGTTTTAATTCAGGCCAGGTGACTTTTGATGTGTCACAGAAATCAGTAGAAATTATACAGTATTTATTAACTAATGCATTTTCATATGTATTAAGGTAATACATTTTAAGCATGGTTTTGAAAAATTATCAATTTTACTTTGTTACAATATTTGAATATTCAACAAAAATTGCTTTTGCATTTTAAACATTAAATAATTTTTACCTAATTATGATAAAATTGAGTTTCAAGTGATTTTGTCGATCAGATTCTATGTGTTGCCAGATGCTAGGGTTGCTAACACAAAACTTCTTATCTTTGTTTATATTTCTAATATATTTAACTAAGTTAGCATGTTTTGTTTCCTAACACAAGGTTAGACTAGGAACAATTCCAACTCAAATCAAAGTCTAACTAATGCTAAATATTGAAATAAATAATGGTTTCAGGCAAACCATTTCCTGTTGCTTAAAACATAGATTTTCTTAGAGTTTTAGATAAAGTAATAAAAGTTACTTTCCACATGAAAACATTACTTAATAACTTACTTATATTTTGTAACCCGTTATGAAACACTAGCACACTTTAGTTATCTCATTTACTGTAGGATACGTTTTCACAACCACCAGTGCGTGTTTTTACATTCAATCCTAAAGTTATGACATGTGGTTCTTGGGTCACTGTTAGAGTTAAAAATAGTTCAGTGACCCATTAGATCAGTCCCCTTTGCTTCGACAGGCTTGTTGATCGGGACAGACACAATCCCACATGTTTACGATGGAATGTCTGAATGTTTTCTTCAATTTGACATGAAACACTCAAGATGTGAGAAAATTCAAGACTTTTATCTTTAATTTTCAGAAGTGTCACTTGCACGGGCACCACTTTGGACACTCTGAACCACCTCCTGGTCTTTTATCAGCTTTATTAGTTACGGAGTAACGAGGGAACAAGCCACACCTAGCCATGCACCTGCGTGCCAGCTGTTTTGTTCCATTATTTATGAGCACACCAAAAATGTGTCTGTATGAAAATGTCTGTAAGTCCTGAATGGTTAATGGGACAAGTGTTTTTCAACTCCCTTGAATTAAAGCTTAAAGTCTTATAACTTATATCTTGAGTGTTTCATTTCATTTTGGTGGTGTCCGGATGCCAAATGGCTAAAAACTTGTTCCAATATTTATGAACATACTGTATGAATGCTTTCATCCAGGTTTGCAACCTATTGATGTTTTTCTTTTTGTTGTTGTTGTCTAGAGTGCTTATGCTAATGCTGGGTGAAGAGTAAACAACTTGGTGAAGTGCTCTTTTAGGAAAATAAAAACGATTATACTTTAAAAACACATACTGGACTTACAGTATATCTCTTGAAGGTAATAAGACAACAAAAGCAGCTGGTCATGCTATCAGGTTGCACCTTTACCAAAAATTTACAAAAAAATGTCAGCTCTGTGTGAGCACAATAATATTCATGATGTTGCGAGATACTCAGGATTGTGCACCGTTGATCAGATTTACTTTAAGCTCCGCCTTATTTTCAGGTGCAAGGGATCAGGATGTATGTGTTGCCAGATGCTAGGATGAAAAAGCCCTCAGAAAGCTCTCAGTGTTCGGCCAGTGGACACTGTAGGGGTTAAATTAACACTGATTCTGTTACTGTGAACTTGATGATTGGTACAGCGGGAAGAGGAGAGTCTTTGTTAACCTGTGTTAGTCAACACAGGGAGTGTGTGATCCCTCAAGGATGGTCTAATCCTGCATTAAAACCTTTCCTATAGTGCAAAGCTAAAGAAAAAAAGAGAGAAAATCAGAGAGAGAGAGAGAGAGAGAGACTGATGTAAAGACTGAAAGAAAGCGCAAGATGCTCCGAGATGGAGATAGAGAGAGTTATAAGGGAGAGATGGAGAAGGGGATTGTGCAGTTTTTGAATCCTGCTGATATCTCACTTTATCCTTCTCCATTGGAGTTGTGTCGAGTGGTCGATAATCCCTTTCTCTTCCTCTCCAGCCGTGGTTAATCTCCCCTGCACCGCAGTCGGTTCTCCAGGAGCCCTGTAGAATATCAGAGGCCGGCAGAATCACAGCTGAACACACCAGACACACGGCACAGAGTTACTTTATTAGAGTGACTGTTAATACAGTAGCATGCGGAGAAGCCATGAGCTGAAGCGTATGTCAGTGATGAGTGATGAGTAGCACCATGCATGCTTTTCAGAGCTCATTTCAGAGCCATAAAAAGAAAAAAAAAATTCATTCATTTTCATTACAAGATTAAAATCATGGTTCAGATACAGACCTGACTATTATGTTAATAATAATAGACATTTTGGGGATATTCATTTCACATCTCACCCAGTGTGACTCACTTTTAGAAAGCTGCATCAGACACTTTTTAATTCATGGAACTCGTTTTGCTGCCAATATTGTTGCTCTGTCTACTTATTGCTGCAACATTACACAATAGTTTACAGTTTATAGTCATGCACTTATCTCATACGCTTGGAGTTTTTGAACCTTTTTAATTCTTGCATATTGTTATGTGTTGCACAATGGTCCTGGGGAACTGATATTTCGATCCAGCATGTGGAAACTGTAAAGATAATGAACATAAAAACCCAACTCACTCAACTTTGTTTTCAACTAAATTAGAGTCATCATCAAAAACTCCCATTATGTGTAGACAAAAGTACAAGTGAGCATTTACACAAAGATCTTAAAATGTAATATAATTTGTGTGGGTTTTTTTTAGTATTATTATTTCTCACACAATAACTACCCTATTTGAGAATAATTTTTTTTTTTTAATTATTGGGCCTGGGATGGCGGCGCGGTGGTGTAGTGGTTAGCGCTGTCGCCTTGCACCTCCAGGGTCCGGGTTCGATTCCCCGGCCAGGCTCGATTCCCGTCTCTGTGTGCATGGAGTTTGCATGTTCTCCCCGTGCTTGGTGGGTTTCCTCCGGGTACTCCGGTTTCCTCCCACAGTCCAAAGACATGCAGATTAGGCTAATTGGCGTTCCTAAATTGACCATTGTGTGTGAATGAGTGTGTGAGTGTGTGTGTGTGTGTGCTCTGTGATGGATTGGCACGCTGTCCAGGGTGTACCCTGCCTTGTGCCCAGAGTCTCCTGGGATAGGCTCCAGGTCCCCCGCGACCCTAAATACAGGATAAAGCGGTATAGAAGATGAATGAATGAATATTGGGCCTGGGGTCGATCTGTGGTTAAGGCATTGGACTACAGTTCAGAAGATCGCAGGTTCAAACCCCACAACCACCAAGCTGCCCTTGAGCAAGGCCCTTAACCCTTAACTGCTCAAATGTGTAATGAGATAAAAATGTAAGTCGCTCTGGATAAGAACGTCTGCCAAATGACTAAATGTAGATGAACCACCAAATTTATTCCAGTGGACATGATTCAACTTTCAGACAGCTTTAATTTTTTTATTAGCATCCTTAAACAATATAGACAAAAACTAATCTATCTTGGGACATTTATAAACAGTACATACAGATCTTCTCCAAACTCTTATATGTTGTATTATAAGAAACCAAACATTTTGCATCTGAAAATGTTCTGCTAACCTAACATGTAAAACCAAGTAGCACCTGGAAACACTTAATGTTAGCTAACCATTATCAACATCTTTCTACAGTATCTCAGAGATCTTCAACAGGGGGTCCATGTCCACTTGCAGGTCCTCAGAGTTACTGCAAAGGATCTGCCTTATCTTTTGCCTTAGCTTCCAAAAGTTAATTGAAATATGAGGGCCGTTCAGGTCAAACCAGGACTTGTGAAGACATTTCTGGTTAATAAAGGCATAAAACCGATTGACATTTACAGAACATTACAAGGACGGGACATGGGAGAGATAAGACCCCGAGCACCAGTAAAACATTTGAACAGTGCAAACGTTTTAAAGACTGCTGTACATCTGTGAATTATGATCCCAGCCGAGGTGACTCTGAGTTCACTGCAGTCGTTCCTGTGTACCTTCAGCGAATGAAAACTTGAAAATCTACTGTATGTACTGTATAACTTGTCCCAAACATTGGAAGAGAAAATCATTTACAGTACCAACACCACTTGCACATTCCAGGAACTCCAGGTGTGTTATTGCCACATCCCCCATACAGTTTGGGCCTTTTAAGGAGTTCCTGGGAGGCCAGTGTTTCAGACATGAAGCAGGCAGTCCAGTCATGGTTCTGGTGTATTGAGAAAACTTGCTACCATGATGGTATACAAGCAGAAGTAAAACGCTGGGACAAGTGCATTAGTGTAGCAGGGGATTTTATTGAGAAATAAAGGGAGTCTTTAATCTCATGACTAAAAGAGACATCAAAAGTCCCGGATTGACGGCCCTCATTTGTCCAAAAATACTTATACAACCTATAAAAGATAAACACCATTGAAGTTAATTAAACAACATTGAAGATATCTCTAACTTATCATGTAGTAATGTGATAACCCTGATACCTGAGCACCAGCTACAGTAGGTATCCAGTGCTAACCCACTCTACTATATGGGAAAACATTGGAAATCATTCCATGTAAGTACGCAGGCATTCTTACATTCATGTGAACTACTTCTTGAGCAGTGTAACATGTGCAGGTGGCCTTGGCTTTCACTCACCCTCTCAATTCCTCTCCTACACATTGCTACCGGTAACCAATGCAGTATTTAATGTCTTTTTAAATGGAGCAGTGCTAAAGTTATAGGCAGTTGAGACTAAGGCTTTTTCAGAATCACAGAGGACACTTTTTCCATGTTACACAAACACTTGACGGTCAAATTGCTAAAATACTTTCCTGAAGCTGACTCCTGGCACAGGGACAAGGCACGGATACGATTCCCATTCAAAGATAATGCAGCAGATGGCTCAAACTTGAAATTGACAAATGAGGATCAGCTCATTGAACTATTCACTGAAAGAACATACAGAAAAATATATTAGACAAGATAAGACTCCCCTGAGATGGATTGTCACCCTGTCCAGGGTGTACCCCGCCTTGTGCCCTAAGCCTCCTGGGATAGGCTCCAGGCCCCCCGCGACCCTGTATATAAGGATAAAGCGGTATAGAAGATGAATGAATGAATGATAAGACTCACTCAGCCAGTTCTGGATCTCTTGCCAGAAAGGCTTTCGGGAAAAGCAACGCTAAGCTTTTAACTTTTTACAACAGCATTTCTTTGCGAAAGGGAAAATTCCATCTTTACCTACCTTAAAAGCTTGTACAGGTCAAGATCGCAGCCTGAGGCTGATATGGCCCTCTGCCTGACAATCTCCATCTGCCCAAGAACGGACAAGCTGTGTGCCACTCACCAGGGTCAGACCTCTCACTTATGGTAGGAATTGTGCCATCGACACATAAAGTTAGGCTTAATGCTTCATTGAACCTCCCCTTAGTATTGTATACACCATTGCACATAGCTTTTATACTTGGCACTATGGCTCGCTCTACACGTCACATAAAGTTTATATGTTGCACTGGTTACCATATGCGCTAAGCGGCTAAATGCAGTGGTGTGAGCTCAGGCACAGCGACATCAGTCACTCGTCAGACATCACAGACAGCAGGCTGACAGGTGAAAAGCAAAGCAGAGAGAAAAATGGGACAGAAACTGACATGTTTAATAACAGAATGCTTGTTTTGATTTTACAAGGGGTATTCAAGTCAAACTGGGACTTTTGATTTAGCAGATTAACAGAACTTCCTGCTTTTACGTCTGGAACGCTGGCCTCCCAGGAACTCCTTCAATAGCTGAAACATGTGGAAATGGCTTGGAACGAGGTCAGGACTGTACAGGGGATGTGGCAATACAGTAACTTTGAACCAAGGTCCTGGAATGTGCAAGTGGTGTTGGTTAATGACTGTGAAAGTCTGGTGAAAAGTTATTCATAGATTTTCAAGAATCAGGAGTTCCATTTGCTGAATGTTCATGGAAACGTTTACGTTTGCGTGCTCCGAGCCACCTCGACTGGAATTGTCATTAACGGACGTATGACCTGCTTTTAAACATTTGCACTGTTCACATGCTTTACGGAGGCTGAGAGTCCCGCCACCATACTGTCCTCTTTATTGAATGTTAATAAGTTAAGAAGTTTTATATCTTCATTCACCAGAAATTTCATCACAAATCCCGGTTTGACTTGAACACCCTTGTACTGTATTAAATCAGTGTTTAACATACAGTACACTTGATGACATATAAATAAAGGCATGATTGCCAGAAAAAAATGGTGGATCCTTTGATTGTGTGATTGGATCACAAGCCTACAGTATGGTTGAATCACTGTGTGCTCATTTCAGTTACAAAATACTTTTATATGATCATATTACAAACATTCAAGAGAAGAACCTCAATGTTACTGACTTTTAAGTTGGTCATTTGTTTATTTTATTTTTTTATATTTACTGTTTTTGCCCCTGACTGTCAGATACAGTATACACAATGTTTCCTTAGAAAAGAATATTAATTAAATTAACCAACTCAAAGCAAAATTAGATTAATTAGCAACTGGGTGACATTCGCACTCATAGATAATAACTTCATTTAATTAAATACAACATTTCCCTGCTCAGAGAACATATTAACTTAATTAGCCCCTTGAAAGGACACCGAACCTCTGTCCTAAATTAGCTTTGATTTTGAATCACTCAAGCTCGAACATTTCATCAAGACACCTTTACAGCTGATCATCCATTACACACTCGCACTGTGGCTCTGACTCGCAGTCCGTGAGTCCATCTTCACAAAGAAAAGCCTCAGCGAGGGCAAGAACCAACAGGGTTACAGGGTGTGCTTTACACAGTACTATTCGTTTCATTTAAATGATTATATTTGATTATTATCTATTATCTACTGTAGAAATATTTGATATAAACTTGTGCACAAGGTTGGCTGTGCAAGCCTGGGTGAGATCTTGAATATTGTCAAATTACAGTCTCCCTTTAGAAATATCAGATCATTATTACATAACTGTCCATGATTATTAGGAATATTTTAAAGAATTTTACAAATGAAGAATTTAAGATTCAAGGATTCAAGTTGCTACAGCAAATGATTTTCCTGTAAATTTCAAAGTTATTTTCAATAAAGAATTAATTTCATAATTACTGTATATGCCAGTAATAGAATAATAGAATCGATACAAGTACAAATACCTAAATAAATACAAACGAATACTAATAATACAAATATAATAATATATTAAATAAATAAATAAATAAATAAATAAATTTTTCATTTGATAGCCATGAAATAATAAATTCCAAAAGTGGTGACAGTCAGTATATTTTTAATGTAAGGCAAGATGCAGCTGGAATGCTATTTATGGCTACACATAGCTTACAGCTTTCCACAAGGTTAAAAATGGGACAAGATCTATTTTAGAAACAACTGATTATTAAAGAATTGTGAAATGTGATGCCAAGCAGAAGGATGGGGATGAACGCTGATAAATGCGTCAGCGTGTTTCATGAAGGATATTTAGTAGCCTCTGGTTGATAAGATATTTGTATAATAAGAGTCTGACTATAAAGGCATAGTTAAAATCATTAATTATGTGGTCCATGTTAAAAACAAACAAACAATCAAACAAACCAATACATAAGTAAACAAGTGCTGATATATAAGTTAAGATTTGGTGAAATATTGACCTAATGTCCTTCAAACAAAAAAACGCACGCAAGCAAATAAATAAATAAATACATTTAGAATTTTGTCAAATATTGACAATATATCCTCAACAATAAAAAATTTTAACAAAGAAACAAACAAAGATAAACAAGCACTCAACCTAACAACAAAGCAAATAAATAAATAAATAAATAAATTAGGAAATGAAGATTAGTTTGGATTTTATCAATTATTAACATCATATCCTACAAGAATAAATATGTCAATAAAGAAACAAACATTAGTTTTGATTTTGTCAAATATTGACATAATATCCTCTAAAAATAAGTAATAGATTCAATTCAATATTTGTTTAAATTTTCAAATACTGACATCCTCCAAGAATTTAACAAAGAATCAAACAAACAACAAAAACAAACAGTACGGCCGTACCTAAGAAAGCAAGTATGCGTAAATAAATAAATAAATAAATAATTTTTTAAATAAATATTAGTTTCCATTTTGTTAAACAATGACAAATTAAACAAACATACAAACAAACACATATTACTTTTAATTTAGTCCAATATTAATGTAAAATATTGACATAATATCCTCCAAAGGTCAAACTCTCAGGCAGTGATGCTAAACCTGATCCTCCTCATTCCTCATGTTTCGTCTGAGGTTTAAATACCAGCCTGCTTTCTCATTATCGAGATTGTTAATGCACATAGTTTACTGATTACTGGAAATAAGATATGAACACTTTGACCTAGCTTCGATGTTGAGGTGTATGACCTCAGCTGGCAGTTTTTCACTGTTACTTTAAACGTCAAAGAGCGGGTCCTAAAGAGCGAAGATGACGGCTTTGATGTTAAATCGGTGAGACTGATGTTCTCTGATGTCCTCAGGACGTTTTGAGTGATATGACTCAAGTGACCATCCACAACGTATCCATCAGATAGCTGTAGTTAAAAAAGAAAATGTCTTTATGGTATTTAAAAAAAGGCGTAATATGGCTCAATTAACAAGAATTTTTTTTTTTAGAAACCAGAATAATCTAAGCAGTATGTGGCAGAAAATATTGGTGTAAGAGAGAGGGATTATTTAAACGCTCCTGTCATGTTCGAACAAAGACGTGGAGTCAGAAAGGCTAATGGCTGAGAGTGTAGGCCAAAGTTAAGGGACAAACACGCATGCACACACACACACACACACACACACACACATAGTCTCTCTCTCTCCTGGAGGACATACTCTGATCGTTTCTGCATGGCTGAGCAGTATGACCTGCGGTTGTGGGCCAAAGATGCCCCGCTCGTTGCTCGCCGCTCCCTCGCTGGGGAACACTAACCCGGTTCCCAGGGGCCCGAAGCTCGACTTGAGGCCCTCTTAGGAAAGAAGCGCACCTTCCACACAATAACACAGCTTCATCCGTCACTCACATAAACTGCTAAAACGGCAGCAGGGTCCGGTGTCAGATACCATCAGATCAAAAATCTTCACATGGCGAACACAATCTGTTAATGACTGCGATTCTGTAATACAGTAAAGTCTAAAGGAATGCAAATCTGCTTTTATTTCAGAAGGCAGGAGCGATTTTATTACCAGCTGAAACATACAGTATCATCAGTGTGACACAATACATACTGCAGGTTTGTTTAAATGAGTGCATACAGTACAGGGGAGTAAGTAGGGACTTAGTGGTGCATAAATATTTATGTGAAATTACAAGGTGTGTTCAACTCAAACTGGGACTTGTGAGGGAATTTCTGGTGAATGAAGGCGTAAAACCAGTTAACATTCACAGAGGACTTGTGATGAGACACCACTTGCACATTACAGGAACTCATCTGAGCGTTATTGCCACATCACCTGTACAGTCCTCTGACCTCACTACAGGCCATTTTCACGTGTTTGGGCCAAATTAAAGAAGTTTCAAGATCTAAGTTTTATTATCATATGCACATGTCCCCCCTACAATGAAATTCTTTCTATGCTGTCCCCCAGTGAATGCCACTAAAAAAAAATAAAAATGCATAAAATAGAATCAAATCAAATTTATATGGGTATAAATAATATGTATAAAAAAGAAAATATATTAAACATAGAATTAAAAGTATGGAAAATATGAAATGTGAATACACTGTAAACAGTAAAAAGATTCCTGGGAGGCCGGCGTTTCAGGCATAAAGCAGGCAGTATGATCATGGATTCAGTGCAGTGGAAAAACTTTCTACTGTATCTTGATGGTGTCCAAGCAATAGTGAAACACTGGGATACTGTAAGTGCATTAGTGTAGCAGGAGATTATATAGAGAAATAAATGTGTTCTGTTATTCTGCACATTCAAAAAGTCCCGGTTTGACTTGAACGCCTCGCATAGAATATTGTAAATTTCAGAAATTGGTAAAAAAAAAAAAATTCAAAGGAAAAATGTATGGTTTGTATAGACATATAATCTTTCCCGACATATTCACAATATACAGTATATGAGGCATTTTTGGGTAAATGGGATTTCTGTTCATTTCTCAGCAGAAGACGACAGCTTACGACAATCCACACTGAGAGTAGAGCCTGAGGTTCATTCCTGAGGTTGTTCTCAGTGCTATCATGTATACTGTAGGCGATGGCAGTTTTTACAACATTTAATTTATAATATGTACAGTATATAATAAATAAACAATTCAGCATCTGTATAACTGTAGGTCTATGACCCTCATTTGTTCAAACCCTCATATAAAAGAACTAAAACTGACTACTCATTATCTTCATTAAATCGCAACATAACTCCCTGTTAATTATTCCAGATTTCCCTGATTGCAACTTTGTTTGCTTTCACACTTGCGTTCGAAATAATCCTGTAATGTCCTCAGCTGTAAATCTGTTCAAAAATGGGATTTGATTCGGTAAATCCTCGTTCGAGCAGACATCTCGTGAAGCAGTGCAGTCGGTGTTTATTAAAGATCTGCCTGAGCGAGACATTAATTCCAGTCAATAAGCAGATCTTCATTAATCCTTGTGGAATACTGCTCATCCCTGGGGAGGTCTATCATCAGGAATAAATGCCACCCCCACACACACACACAAACACACAAACACACACACGCATTCACAGAAATTATACACAATCTAATACATGAGTGCACAAATGGATGTTCTGCATCATGCCGCGATTCTCCTTCTTATTTGCGGTGGCACAAAAACTCGACGTCCGTGTGGGCGAATGGACTGTATATGCAATTTGCCCAAATATCCTTTTTTTTTTTTTTTTTTTTTTTTACAAATGAGTGTATGGTGGGCAAGGGAAGGGCAGATGATGAGGTTGAGTGCGAGGAAAGGAAGCAGGTCACAGCGACAATGACAGGGCCTCAAGGCCCCCGGGCCCCCTGCTGATCTCCCATCTGCAGTCATTACAGAGACTAGTCAGACATGAAGAGAAAAAGCCCCGCTTACCGCTCTCACTGTCACACAGGCATCAAGCAGGACAGCAGAGACAGACAGAAAGAGACAGAGAAAGAGAGAGATAGAGAGAGAGAGATATATGTCATGTGGTGATTCAAGGGCCCTGCCCCAAACCATCCTATATTAGAGAGAAAAAGAAACACAGAAAGAAAGACATAGTGCTTTACAGTATGAGTCTTTCCTAAAGTCAACCTATATGAGAGAGAAAGAGAGATACAGAAAGAAGGACAGACAAAGAGACTGAGAATGATGTCATGTGTTGGTTCAAAGGCCCTGTCGCAAAACCATCCCCTAGAAGACAAAGCAAAATACAGAACTGAATCAGGTGAAATTAAGGGAAAAATGGTATACGAGTCTTTCTCGAAACAAGAGAGCGAGAGAGAGACAGAAGAAAAGGGAGACAGAATGATGTCATGTGATGATTCAAGTGCCCTGCCTACAGAGACACAAATAAAAACAAGGGCAAAGAGAAAGAAAAGCATTGATTCAAGTGGATTTGGTGGATTAGAGGTCAGCGCTGTCACCTTGCACGTGCGGGTTCGATTCCCACCTTGGGTCTGTGTGCATGGAGTTTGCATGTTCTCCTCATGCTTGGTGGGTTTCCTCCAGGTGCACCGGCACGAATCGAACCCTCAACCTTGGAGGTGCGAGGCTTCAGTGCTAACACCTACGCCACCGTGCTCGCACCATACAGCAATGCCATGCTTTACTGGCTTCCCATTAAACTTTCCACTATCACATAACCATCATTCCCATGTCTGCATGCTACTACGTGTGAAATTTGTTACTTATCGATATGTTATCTATCATTTCACAGTTCTATAAGATAGTATTAGTATTCTTTTTTAAATAGTTTGAACATGTAAATTTTAAGTACACAATTACTACATATGCATTATTTTCACTGTAGTTACCAAGCTGAAGACCCTTATTTGAAAAGTGTTGCAAGAAAAAAAAAAAATCCAATCCCCTCACCCTGCTCATCAAGTAATGGTCATGACGGACACGGCTTGCTGCTGAGTTCACCTTTGATGGATTAACTCCAGATGCCGGCGAACGCAAGGACTTAAGCTGGGAACGGAATGGAGTTTCCAAAGCCTCCCAGCAGGAGCTGTGCTCAACAGGACAGTCCTCTGGGTAGAAAGTCTCTGCAGTGTATTTCCACCAGCAGAAGGGGGCGAGAGAGGATAAGTAATGAGGGCTGTGACCTTTTTGAGCGTGAGCGCTCTGGAGCTCTCCAACCCGTGAATGTTAGAATTACGGGGAGCGAGCAGGTCGAGCGTGAGGAAGACCGAATAGCTGATCGATTTCAGTTCAAACCAGAATCGTGAGAAGCTTTTATTAGACCTTAACTTGCGCAGATTTTCCAGTTCTTTTTTTTTTTTTTGAGCTGCATGAATACCGGACAGTCACTGACACTGCCATCAGCTCGAGGGACAAGAAAAAGCAAGGAAATGTTGGCTGTATGAAAATGTCAAGGTCTCACCCAGTGTAATTATGCCGGTCCTTCTGCGAAAGGAATACTAGGTTTTAAGCATTTGTGTGTCCAAGGTAGTATTGCATTAGGGAGCACAGTGGCCTACTGGTTATCCCCGTCGCCTCACACCTCAAGGGTTTGGGTTCTGGATCTCTTTTCCGGTCTGTATGTGTTGTTCTCCCCTGTGCATGGTGGGATTTGAGCAGGTGCTCCAGTTTCCTCCTACAGTCCAAAGACATGTGTCGTAGGCTGATCAGTGTGTTTCCAAATCACCCATAGTGTGATGGGTTGGCACCTCCACCAGGGTGTACGCCGTCTTGTTCGCTGAGCTTCCTGGCATAGTCTCCGGGCCCCCCTGCAACCCTACACAGCATGAATGAATCATGTTGCAAACTACAAACTTTTTAAATTCACTAAATGCTCACCTTTATTCTACTAATCTCAATTTGTAATACTATAACATATGGGAATGGTCCTAAGAAAAATGTAATGTACACTGTTTACCCCAAATTTTTCTGTGAAGGCTTGTGACTGCAGGCTTGTGAATTTCAGGGTTTTTTTGGGGGACTTTATATTAACTTAAGCACTTTTCCTGTTATATTGAACATTTATCATCATAGCACGCAGATATAGACGGGACTGAATTATGGACTATCTGATATCAGCCAAATGTGAATGAGTTCCCTGTTGAGTCTGGTTCCTCTCAAGGTTTCTTCCTTTTGTCATCTCAGGGAGTTTTTTTCTTGCTCATGGCTCTCGGCTGCTCGTCAGGGACATACTGATTATTATAGTCCATAAATTTTCTCATTTATTTTCATTTGTTTTTAACTCTGCAAAGCTACTTTGCCACAGCCATCATTGTGCTTTGAATTGCATTTGAACTGAATTCAAGTAAATTAACGTAAGTCTATTTCAGTCCAAATTCTTAAACCTAAGTGATGTCACTAAGGTGGTTGAAGAAACAGCTGACTTCACAGTGTAGTTAAAGGGTATACAGTATGTAGTGTTACGTACTGTACATACACACACAAACACTTCAAAATTTCCATATTTTAGAAGAAGAATGAAAAATTGCTATTATTTGTCTAATGTACCATATAGCACAGGGAGGAAAACTGGGGGAACCTTGGGTTAGAGCGCAGGGCCTTCATGACATTTCAACAGAGCTGGGGCTTGAACCCCCAACCCTCCGATCAGTAACTCAGTAACAGTTGGAGCCACCACTATCCTATGAACCACAACTGCCCTAAAAATCGCAATTGAAAGAGAGGACATTGTTAGCTCGGTGGATGGCTTCTTGCCATAGGCAAAGCTCGGGATCATGTCCCGGCCAATACCAAGCGGTGGCATAGCACCTTAGGGCTCTTCTCCAGCCTAAGTAAAAATGGAAGGGTTGCGTCAGGTAGGGCATCTCTATGATAAACCTGTGCCAAATCTACCATGTGTGGCTCGGATAATCTGCTGTGGTGACTCCTAATGGGAGCAACCAGTAAAACAACAACGGCGGAATTAAAATGGACTTATTATGGGATTAGAGGTCATGAATTTTCACAATTATACCACAATATTGGAGTGATGGACAAAACAGAATAAATGTTAAGATGGTATACAGTAAGCGTCCATCGCTGTGAATCCGCTAAATTCAGTTTGGTGTAAAGACGTGTATTTTTCTTCGACAGGACTCGACTTGTTTGAATTCTTGACTAAATCATAAAACGTAGGAAAGGTTAAGGGGTGAACACATGTTTGAAAACTTTTACTTTTAAATTTTGTCAATGTATTTCGTTTTGTGAGTTCTTTCTTTAAATGTCATATTTCTAACTATAAAGACCTTCGTTATGAATTTGAGTAGCCTCAAAAGAACAATATTACACTGACATACAGTACGTAAGATGTACAGTATAACATTGGACTTTTAAAGCACGTTTCGCACCAGCTAAACCTCGCCCGGTGCAACCTGGTGTGTGATGCAGCAGCTGTCAGCCGAAACAGCGAGCGGAACACATATTCACCCCCATGGCACTCATCAGGCCAGATGAAAACGACAGGGTGAGCCTGACGCTAGGAAAAGCTAGCACAGGGCGGGCAGGGAGAATCCGCTGTGCTCAGGCTTTAATTTAGAGGTGAGAAGCAAATGAGGCCAGACGCAGCCGAGCTTCTGCTTTGCCTCAGCAGAGATCCTGAGGTCACTGCTCACTTCACACCCTCTCAGCACAGGGTGAGGAGCAAGAGCCGCCTGGCAGGGGTGAGGATGGCAGTGTGTGCGTGTGTGTGTGTGTCTGTAAGAGTCACTGAACCCAAATTGCTGCTGAGCTGGGACAACTCAATATCACAAGGCGTTAGAATGAGTAACAGCGAATTCATTGGGTTTTCTATGAATGAAGACTGAGGAAATCACAACAAAACCAAATATTTTAACTCTAAAGGTCAAATTTGAAGTGAGATAATGTCAGTTGAGTAAATCTGCTACGTACCATAAGCATCCATGAATTCACATAATTGTAGTTTATTAATGTTTTCATTTAAAACAAGTTAATTATCTCATCATCACATTTCATGCAACATGAAACTAATTGTTTTTGCAACAACTCTAGATACTCTTATTTAATTACATGTGCACTACGCTCTTACTGTATCCGTTAAATTGAATCCGTTCCAAAGGATTCTCAAGACAAAAATACATAGGAATAGGAAATAATGTAAATGTAGATAATCCATTCCTGCCACCCAAAACATGTTACCAATATTACCAATTTCCAACACTATAAATAAAATTTTTTATTTTATTTGTCACATGCACAGCCATACACAGTATGATATGCAGTGAAATTTTTAACACCCGCCCTTATCATAATAATTAAAGACAAATCAAGTATTTTAAATAAGGAGTATAAAATAAGAATATAATAATAAAAAGAAATATATAGTATGAAAAGAAAGTATTCAAATAAGGAATGTAAAATATGAAATAAGAATATAGTAAAAAATTATTTTTACAGCATATAAAAAAATTGGCTATAAAATTGTAATTATGGTCAAAGTTTTTTCATGTAAAATATAATTATATTTTTTCTCATAAAAACAATCAAAACATTTAGAATGTTATGACATTCATTCATTTTCTATACCGCTTAATCTTGTGTTCAGGGTCGCGGGGGGCCTGGAGCCTATCCCAGGAGACTTCGGGCACTAGGCAGGGTACACCCTGGACAGCGTGCCAATCCATCGCAGGGCACACACACACATACACACACACACACACCCAATCACACACTACGGGCAATTTGGGAACGCCAATTAGCCTAACCTGCATATCTTTGGACTGTGGGAGGAAACCGGAGTACCCGGAGGAAACCCACCAAGCACGGGGAGAACATGCAAACTCCATGCACACAGAGACGGGAATCGAGCCTGGCCGGGGAATCGAACCCAGACCCTGGAGGTGTAAGGCGACAGTGCTAACTGTGCTAACTTATATTTAATTACAAATTAAATATAAAATAAACATACATTAGACCTCACTTAACGTTAATTTATGATTCCTCAGCACCAGCTGTTTTAATAAACAAACTGAAAGTGGCTTCCTTTTCAAAGAAAAAATGGCAAAAAAAAAGCAAACTCGCTTCGCTTGAATTTCCACTGAATTTCACTGTTTTGAGCGGCTAGCGGATGTACTGGTAACCTATGTACTGTACAACGGTGGCACAAGCCAGCGTTTAGTTCGGCTCTGTTAGATCACCGGGGCAAATTTCCTCCAAATTTGTAGTTCTTAAGGTGAATTTTTTTCTTCTCTAATCTGTATGTCAGTAGTGTTTTCAAATGATTCATTAGAACTTCTGTAAAGACACACTATAGAACTTCAACTCTGGTTCATTTAAATGATTTTTTTTATTTTTAAGAGGAAGCTCACTAACATTAAAGATTTTGATTTCAGTTAGCACTGATGTGTTGTGTCTCTAAATTTACTGGTTGTAAGCCATTACCGGATGAGGTACTGTATAACTAGGCCACAAAAGCAAAAAGCACTCTTCTTACAATCTCTACTTATTCTTTTGACTCCTTATCACCATCTTTGAAAAGACCAGCCCTGGGCATAGCCACACCTCGTGTTGAAATAGAGCAGATGATTTCCTTAAAAGGAAATTCTCACAGCATAAACAGGTTCAATACAAGGGGCAGAGATGGTGCAGTATTTTTAAGATTTAAACTGCAATTCATCTCACAACCAGCAGATGGCTCTTAAATCAACAAGCTGCTCCTTTAACATATATTTACAGTACTGTATATAAACTACTATGTTACCTGGATGACCGAGGCCTTTACTGCCCCCCCCAAAAGGCTCAGGACAGCCACAGCACAGAGGGACGAGTTAACAAGGATACTTCAAAGTATTATCCAAGTGATCCATCCGTTTTGACCATAAGAAATATTTTACTCTGGTTTCCTCTCACATTCCAAAGACAGGCAGGCGAATACTGTAGGTGTTCCCATGTGTGCATATTGTACATGTGTATGCTGCAATGCATTGGCACCCCGTTCAGGGTGTACCTCACCTCGTCCCCATAATCCCCTTGAATGCTCAAATACACATGTGCATGCACGTACTGTACACACACACGCACGTGTTTGAAGGCAACAGGAGCAGCAGCCTGCAGCAAAATGGCACGGCACAGCACGAGAGCCTCACTGTTGTCCAACAAGCTCCCAGCTGAATCCTGATGAAACTTAACGCGCTGTGGCTCGTCTGAACCCGGAGCTCTCCTCTGGAGTGTGTTGTCGTGACCGTGAGCTCCGGTGCGTTCGCTCGGCGGTGGGGGAGCCGAAACCCCCGCCAGCCTTCATTCAGACCTCGCTTCCATATCCAACCTGACATAAAGGTGATGTGAAGGTTCGCGAGGACTTCAAAGGCCAGGCTGAGCCTCCTGCGCAGTCGAACCAGCCGTCCTGTTTTATATCTTCTCCTGACTACTCAGTGTACTAACGTGCTAAGGGCTTACATGCCTTTCAATAACTGCTGTTTGCTTTGTGAGAAAAAAAAATCTCAGATTGTTTGAGTATATACAGTACAAACCGGATTCCAAAAAAGTTGGGACACTAAACAAATTGTGAATAAAAACTGAATGCAATGATGTGGAGATGGCAAATGTCAATATTTTATTCAGAATAGAACATAAATCACGGAACAAAAGTTTAAACCGAGAAAATGTATCATTTTAAAGGAAAAATATGTTGTTTCCAAATTTCACGGTGTCAACAAATCCCAAAAAAGTTGGTACAAGTACTGTAGCAATAAGAGGCTGGAAGACCAATTATCAGTAATTAGGTTAATTGGCAGCATGATTGGGTATAAAAAGAGCTTCTCAGAGTGGCAGTGTCTCTCAGAAGCCAAGATGGGTAGAGGATCACCAATTCCCACAATGTTGCGCAGAAAGATAGTGGAGCAATATCAGAAAGGTGTTACCCAGCGAAAAATTGCAAAGACTTTGCAGTTATCATCATCAACTGTGCATAATATCATCCGAAGATTCAGAGAATCTGGAACAATCTCTGTGTGTAAGGGTCAAGGGCGTAAAACCATACTGGATGCCCGTGATCTCCGGGCCCTTAAACGACACTGCACCACAAACAGGAATGCTACTGGAAAGGAAATCACAGAATGGGCTCAGGAATACTTCCAGAAACCATTGTCAGTGAACACAATCCACCGTGCCATCCGCCGTTGCCAGCTGAAACTCTACAGTGTAAAGAAGAAGCCATTTCTAAGCAAGATCCACAAGCACAGGCGTTTTCATTGGGCCAGGGATCATTTAAAATGGAGTGTGGCAAAATGGAAGACTGTTCTGTGGTCAGACGAGTCACGATTTGAAGTTCTTGTTGGAAATGTGGGACGCCATGTCATCCGGACCAAAGAGGACAAGGACAACCCAAGTTGTTATCAACGCTCAGTTCAGAAGCCTGCATCTCTGATGGTATGGGGTTGCATGAGTGCGTGTGGCATGGGCAGCTTGCATGTCTGGAAAGGCACCATCAATGCAGAAAAATATATTCAGGTTCTAGAACAACATCTAGTCATCTCTTTCAGGGAAGACCCTGCATTTTTCAACAAGATAATGCCAGACCACATTCTGCATCAATCACAACATCATGGCTGCGTAGGAGAAGGATCCTGGTACTGAAATGGCCAGTCTGCAGTCCAGATCTTTCCCCTATAGAGAACATTTGGCGCATCATAAAGAGGAAGGTACGACAAAGAAGTCCCAAGATGATTGAACAGTTAGAGGCCTGTATTAGACAAGAATGGGAGAGCATTCCTATTTCTAAACTTGAGAAACTGGTCTCCTCGGTCCCCAGACGTCTGTTGAGTGTTGTAACAAGAAGGGGAGATGCCACACAGTGGTGAAAATGGCCTTGTCCCAACTTTTTTGGGATTTGTTGACACCATGACATTTTGATTCACCATATTTTTCCCTTAAAATGATACATTTTCTCAGTTTAAAACTTTTGTTCCGTGATTTATGTTCTATTCTGAATAAAATATTGACATTTGCCATCTCCACATCATTGCATTCAGTTTTTATTCACAATTTGTTTAGTGTCCCAACTTTTTTGGAATCCGGTTTGTAGTTCTTATGATTAAGGAGGAGGTTGAGGTAGCTGTTAGCAGACTGCAGCAAACAAGAAGTGGTTTGCTAATTTCCTTTAAGAGTTTCATTTAATTAGTAACAATTTTGAAGTTGCTGACTAATGCTTACATGTGTTACTGTTGTATTATTGCAAATACAGTGGCTTGCAAACGTACAGTATTCGGTCCCCTTGAACTTTTCCACATTTTGTCACATTACAGCCACAAACATGAATCAATTTTATTGGAATTCCACGTGAAAGACCAATACAAAGTGGTGTACACGTGAGAAGTGGAACGAAAATCATACATGATTCCAAACATTTTTTTTTACAAATAAATAACTGCAAAGTGGGGTGTGCGTAATTATTCAGCCCCCTGAGTCAATACTTTGTAGAACCACCTTTTTCTGCAATTACAGCTGCCAGTCTTTTAGGGTATGTCTCTACCAGCTTTGCACATCTAGAGACTGAAATCCTTGTCCATTCTTCTTTGCAAAACAGCTCCAGCTCAGTCAGATTAGATGGACAGCGTTTGTGAACAGCAGTTTTCAGATCTTGCCACAGATTATCGATTGGATTTAGATCTGGACTTTGACTGGGCCATTCTAACACATGGATACGTTTTATTTTAAACCATTCCATTGTTGCCCTGGCATTATGTTTAGGGTTGTTGTCCTGCTGGAAGGTGAACCTCAGCCCCAGTCTCAAGTCTTTTGCAGACTCCAAGAGGTTTTCTTCCAAGATTGCCCTGTATTTGGCTCCATCCATCTTCCCATCAACTCTGACCAGCTTCCCTGTCCCTGCTGAAGAGAAGCACCCCAGAGCATGATGCTGCCACCACCATATTTGACAGTGGGGATGGTGTGTTCAGAGTGATGTGCAGTGTTAGTTTTCCGCCACACATAGCGTTTTGCATTTTGGCCAAAAAGTTCCATTTTGGTCTCATCTGACCAGAGCACCTTCTTCCACATGTTTGCTGTGCAAATGGGACTTCTTATGGTTTTCTGTTTACAATGGCTTTCTTCTTGCCACTCTTCCATAAAGGCCAACTTTGTGCAGTGCACGACTAATAGTTGTCCTATGGACAGATTCCTCCACCTGAAGAAGGGCCTCTTGGCCTGTGAGTTTAGGTGGACAGCCTTGTCTTGGTAGGTTTACAGTTGTGCCATATTCCTTCCATTTCTGAATGATCGCTTGAACAGTGCTCCGTGGGATGTTCAAGGCTTTGGGAATATTTTTGTAGCCTAAGCCTGCTTTAAATTTCTCAATAACTTTATCCCTGACCTGTCTGGTGTGTTCTTTGGACTTCATGGTGTTGTTGCTCCCAATAGTCTCTTAGACAACCTCTGAGGCCGTCACAGAGCAGCTGTATTTGTACTGACATTAGATTACACACAGGTGCACTCTATTTAGTCATTAGCACTCATCAGGCAATGTCTATGGGCAACTGACTGCACTCAGACCAAAGTTGGCTGAATAATTACGCACACCCCACTTTGCAGTTATTTATTTGTAAAAAATGTTTGGAATCATGTATGATTTTCGTTCCACTTCTCACGTGTACACCACTTTGTATTGGACTTTCACGTGGAATTTCAATAAAATTGATTCATGTTTGTGGCTGTAAATGTGACAAAATGTGGAAAAGTTCAAGGGGGCCGAATACTTTTGCAAGCCACTGGTATATTGTTTTTTGTTTGTTGTTTTTACCTATTATAAACGTTAATTTAGTTTGCAGTCAATTGCTAGTTAGTCGACTAATCACTAGTATTAGCTATATGCAGTACTTTTGTTTAACTTGTCACCCACAGTGATGGTTCTAGTGTGCATAAATGAGATCAATTAATTACAAAAATCTTTGTTCGTTTTACAGATAATAATAATATGAGGAAAATTTTAATTGAAAAATAAATAAATAAATAAATAAATAAAGTACATCATAAAAACACATTTGGGTCTCATTTATCGTATCATTTTCATTCGTAAAAGTGTTTACACTAGACATTTGGTATTTAATGAAGGTCACAATTTGGTTCCTCCTTATGCTTCTATATAAAATAATAAAAATATGAACTGATGTAAATTTGGTTGACGTCAAATCATATAATTTACTTGGGCTTGAATTTACTAAACTTTCATACATGGAATAGGTATAAAAAGGAATAAAAGATTAATTTACTTTAAAAAATTATGATGTTCATAGCATTTCGCAGATGCCCCTATCGAAGAGCTTCCTATTCTTCATCAAAAATACACCCATATGCTAGGTCATGCAGGGAACTAAAGTCATTTTATATTAGTACTGTACAGTACCATTCTTTTATGAAGAAAAAAATAATTCGACTGTGGGAGGAAACCAATCAAGCACAGGGAGAACATGCATTGCTAACCACTATTCCACTATGCTGCCTAAATATAAACCTTTATGATATTATTAATATTGTGTATTATACAACAGTTAGTTCTGACCAAGTAATTTCAGTGGGTGAGAGGCATTCCACAATTACTGAAACATTTAACTAATATATATTTTGCATCACAAGTGTTTTAACAATCGTTAATTACACTATCAGTTGCAACATGGAGGAGAGAGAGAGAGAGAGAGAGAGAGAGCGAGAGAGAGAGAGCAGCTGCCCACATTCAAAACCAGTCATGGAAGCACTTTCAGCAAGAAAACAGATCTGATAACATTATGTCATCGTAGACAACTCATATTCTCCAGCATGCTCAGTAAAACCTAACATCTATTTTACTTACAGTATAAAACAGCACAGATCTGTGTCTAACTGATTTTAACCAATGAGTTTTCACTCCAAATATTGACTGTTTATTTTACTACTCTTTATTGTTTTTATAGAGGTTTATTTTATGCAGAAATGTTTTCAAAAGCATCTTTTGCTTATGCCATAGACTTAGACATAGACTTTTCCATAGTACTATACATGTAAGTAAAATAGTTTCACTGAGCTTTCTGGAGAATGAGTTCTTCTGATAACTTTGTCACCCTCGCTCCTTTCTATCTTTATGCAAATTCGAGGAACGTACATTAGGTTTTTTGTTTTCATCTGAAAACTGGTCTGTCTTTTACTACATTTATTTTCTTTACAGCCATGCATATATTCTCCTGTAATGTTATTTATTTATTCATTTTTGAGTTATAAATGGAAATACTGAATGATTTTGTACATAATTATGCAGATATGATAAACATTTATATCAAAATTAGTACGGTATATAGTATGGTGCCTAAGACTTTTGCACACTACAGTGAAACCTCGGATTGTGGGTATGCAGTTTGCGAGGTTTTGCAAGACGAGCAAAGATTTTTGAAAAAAATTTTGACTTGGAAAACGAACAAGTCTTGGTTTGCGCTTCTTGTTTTGACGCCGAGAGTCACGTGATCACAACTGAGAGGGCGTTTTTTCTCTCTCTTGCGCTGCAGAATCGTGGGTAATCGTCTCCCCTGCTGGGACTTAGTGCGCGTCTTTTACTGGTATAATCAACATCCGTGTCATCACTGTGACCACATGTGTGTGTGTGTGTAAAACATATTTTATTTTGTGTCTGTATGCATGTGTGTACGGCGTGCGTGTAAAGCAAAAGCAAGTCTCATTAGAAATTTTTAAGATCCACCGTGACACACACACACACACACACACACACACACACGCACACATACAGACCCCTCCTACTTTCGCCTTCACAGACACACACAGGCTCTTTTTCTCTGCTCTACACAGAAACACTGTCTCGATTCTTTTCAAAGGTAAAGTGCAGGTTAGTTTGTTTTATTTTTACTTTACAGCAGTGATTCCGTTAGTGTGATTAGAGAGATTTCTTGTTTATTTTTCAGATAAAGCAGAGTTTCTGTTGTGTACGCGTGTGTGTGCGAAAAGAGTGGAGGAAGGATAACTGTGTAAGACGAGAAAGGGGAAAGGGGAGGGGCTCCTTAGTTTAGCTTTACACACATACACACATACACAGCACCTGTGCGCACAAACGGAAACACTTATCTTAATTTTGACTTAATATTTTGTATTAAATATTTTTATGTATTTACTTTTTGGGCTGTGGAACGAATAATTTGAATTTCCATTATTTCTTAAGAGTGTTTTGAAATACGAGCCCGCTTCTGGAACTAATTATGCTCAAAATCCCAGGTTCCACTGTATTGTATATTCACGTCGGTGAACAATTTTCTGTTTAATGTTATTGTTAATTATACCGTCTGTCGCTAAATGTTGGTCGCCAGCTCAGCCAGTTACGGGTAGTTAGTCCCGACCATCATGAATATTGTTGGTTATCGTTTGGGGTTTTTTCGATACCGGTGCCAAATCGATACTTTGAAAACGGTACCGGTGCCAAAACGGTGCCTGAACTGATAATTTTAAGCCACAAAATTATAGTGGATAACTCAAGAATGAATTTTTATTGAACAAAAAATTTGATGCTTAAAATTGAACAATATATTAAAAGTTTAAAGTATATATGAATATGTAAGCTTCAAATTTTAGCAATTCTTTTGCAGAAATTTCACCATATTTGCCTTTTCTGTCAAAATACGACACCTTTCCTGACTTATTGCCCTGCACAGGGCATGCATAGCCTTCTTTGCAATGGTAAATGGGGTCACTGTTGTAGTACTACTAGTACTAGCTGGAAAGCCATAATTATAAAAAGAATCCATGTTACATTAGTTTATTACAAATCATTTGACTATTTGTTAGCATGAATGCAAGATTTGCATTTTGCTATTAACATGACATTATCTTACTACTAACCTGCGGAAAGTCTGCTGTCGGCATCATAACCGGTGACTCCTTTTTGCTACAGTTGGTGTGACTGGGACTGAGGGTCGTCCACACTGATAGTGCCAGCTGTTGTCCTCAAGAAAACACGGTGCCTCCCTCTGCTTTTAACTTTATTCCGTGTGCCCTCGAATGTTTCATTAGATTTGACGTGTTTCCGCCTTTACACGCAACTGCTGTAGAACATTCGCTGCATGTCGCGGTGCCGGAATCCTTTCTTGTGAAATATAGCCACACTTTCAACCGTTTAGTTTTAGGCATTTTAATGAAAGTTGTTTAATTTATCAAGCTAAGCTATCGGTAGACCGCTTGCTGCCGTCAGAGCGAGTGTAACATTAGTTACTGCATTCACGCGCATCTCGGATGGTCTCTCATTTTCTGATGATTTGTGCTTTTAAGTTTTTTATTTAATCTAATAAACTATTAATCTACAAAAATATGAGTCTAGAGAACAAATATTTCAATCGACAGTTCAGGCATTTAAGTGGCACCGAAATGAGGCACCGAAATTCGCGTTCTGTTCCGGTACATACCGGTTCTATAGGTACCGGTGCCGTATTAGCACCGGTTTTCGGTACCCAACCCTAGTCATGAAAGGATATGTTTTATTTTATCTTATCCTCACAACAGTCAATGCAAATGAAATTTTCAGGTCTTTCCTGGGTCTCACTACCTGAAAATGACTTGTGCCTGGGAAGGTGCTTTGCTATCTAAGAGTGATCAATATATGCGCATGTGTAGAAAGAAAATCAGTTCACGAAAAATTTTTGTCTGGTAGGTTGGGCTTTGCAAACATTTACACACTACACAAAAGGACTGTAACTATAAGGGCTTTGGGTTTACAATCAAAACAGTCGTAGTTTGGTCTACAAAAATGCCACAGAAGCTGAGATACTGCTGGTGTAAAGAAACCAGAGTAGGAGCATTTAGAAAAACCACAGCATCCCCACTGCTTTAAGTGGAGCTCATGTGAAGAGCTATTTCTACTTGATACACTGCTACAACATGTGCCGTGTGTGTGTGTGTGAGAAAGAGAGAAAACGTGAGAGAGAAAAAGTGGGAGAGGTGCATTCTGTCTGTCGCACCTATTACCCTCGAAAGCTCATTAGGAGCAACATATCAGAGGTGTGTATGAAGGGGTGTGGAATGTGTGTGGAGGGGTCTGGAAGGTGTATGTGTGTGTGTGTGTGAATGGAGGTGGAAAGAGTGTGTGAGAGTGTGTGTGAGGGCTGAAGATATTGACTGTCACTTGTCACAGGATAATCAGAAGCTGATGGTGAGGTTAAAACAAGAACAACTCCGGGTTTATCTTCGTGTCGGAGTCTCATCCTCTTCTTCTGTGGTTTATATCAGATTTATTATTCTCAAAATAAAACTAGTGGTTTCATTACATGATAACTATGTTCATTTTGTTGGGGAATCTAAAATATAATGTGTATTGAGCGCTCAAGTTAGCAAGTGTGTGCTAGTCTACTTAATTAGCTGCCACCACACAGATGCTAGCTGAATACATGCTAAGATTTTTTTTTTAGCATTCTGAATTTTTGTTAGCATTGCTAGCATTTGACTTTGTTTGTTGTGTTTGTGAATATCATGCTCAGTTTATCAGTAGTATTTTGACTAGTTTGTAGTGTTTTTAAATCTGTGACTAGCATTTGGATTCATGATTCATATTGTGTGGAATTTCTTAGTATTTGACTTAGTTTGTTGTGTTTGTCAATATGTTGCTAGATTTGGGTTTATCAGTAATATTTTGACTTTATTTTCCACTTCTTGAATTGATAATGTTTGTTAACAATTCTGTTGCTATATAGAATTGTAGTGATTGTGTATATGTTGTTAGATTTGGGATAATTGGGAGTGTTTGTGAATTTTTTTTTTTTTTAGTGTTTAAGATTCAAGATTCTTTATTTGTCACATGCATAGTTATACAAGTACAACACGCAGTGAAATGTATCCTGAACCGCTCCTACTTTGTGCAAATAACAGAAGAACAAAAGAAATAATCTATGAATAGAAATTGAAATAGAAACAAACAAACAAACAAACAAACAAAAAAAAAACAAGTAGATTAAAAATATTCTTTTAGAAAATTTAGAAAATTTACAAAGAAGAATTTACCCAAAATAAATAAATAAATAAATAAATAAAAATAAATAAAAAAGGTACAAATGTAAACATAATAAGATTAGTTTAGATTAGTTTGTAGCGTTTTTGAATATGTCACTAGAATTTGGATTCATCCATATTGTGTGAATTTGTGTGAAATAAAGATGAGTAATGTTTAAATTAGAAATTTAGCTTTTATGGTTTAATTTAAAGCTAGATTTCTGGTAAACTCTTGGGATTGTTAGATGTTTTACTTGGTATAATATAATCTAATATATCTAATTATAATAATATAATAATAATAATAATAATAATAATAATAATAATTGGGATTAGCTGCTAAAGTTAGCTAAGATATTTTTTCTATTATTATTACAGACAATATAAATTATGAAAACTGTTTGATTATAAGGCAGTAATAGGACAGTCTCCTTAAATCCCTTTTTTCACCCTCGTATCATTGTATCACTATACAGTATATATTATCACTATATATACATTTTTACCTTTTTTCCTCCCTCCTCAGCTGAATCAATTTACTGGGAGTGAAGCCATGAGTACGGTATCATGAAAAGACGGAGACAAACTCGGGTCAATAACTCATTAAGAGACCCGTTGTTTTTGGAGAGGAGCTGCTAAAAGAAAAGGCTATGATGGTAGAGAAAGCTGAATATCAGAGATTCCTTCATTAAACCCTGAAGCTTATCCGCTGTACAGCGCAAGCAGAAACAAACCATCAATCTGACCCCTTGCAATTTCTTATGTCAGTTTGTAATTGCACAATTGTAAATTTTCTACAATGTCCTGAAAAAAAAAATGAAATCTTATTTAAAACATTTCCAATTTTCTCCACTTATAACAATGCTAACAAAACGACATCATGGTTTCGAACCTCGGCATGAACAGAGAATTCACCTTTTTATCACCGCCATCATATCCGAGGCATCAAGATTAACATGTTATGCATCAGTGACCAGCTGCTCGTTGCTTGCTCCATCTTTTCTGTGTTTTCTCTCACACCGAGAAGAAGTTTGCGACCTGCTAAACCGACGGTGAGACTTTACAGTGTGTATAAAATGCTCTAAGAAATAAGAGAGAGATACAGAACTGGAAGTAGAGCGGCATGAGGCGAAGTGGCAGATATTGTAAATGAAGAGTACTTAACTGAAATGGAAGACTCTATTGGCGCTTTTCCACTGCATAGTACGGCACGACACGATTCAGTTCAACTCACTTTTGTGGGGTTTTCCACTGGGAACAGTACCTGGTACCTGGTCCTTTTTTTAGTACCACCTCAGCCGAGGTTCCGAGCGCGCCGAACCGTTACCAAAACGTGACGTGTAAACTCTGCTGGTCACTGATTGGCTGGAGAAAATCGTCATTACTGCGTCACTGAACTTGCGACACAAGACACAACAGAACTGCTATATTTAGAACAGCCAGAGAAGGATCGCACGCACCTTTTTATATTAACCAAAAATTTTCTTTGGCTGCCATCAGCCTCTTTTGAAACAAACTCCTTCATCTCGCTGTTAAAAACATTCAAATGCCGAGAATGAAGAACACCATGCCGTCGATATACTCCATTGTTGTGTTTGTTTGTGGCGCGTTTATGATGATGTCATGGCAGTAGAGGCGCCGCGACTGTAACGACAATGGAATAATCCCGCCCACTCTAAAGCGTTACTAAACTGCAGTGGAAGCGCAATCTGAGCCGAACCAAAGTGAGTTGAACTAAACCGTGTCGTGCCGTACTATGCAGTGGAAAAGAGGCATAAGAGCAGTGATAACTTACTGTAGTGGTTAGGGCTACTGGAAGAGAACCATAACCATTTGAACCCAGGGACGGATTATGGACTGGGCCAGCGGGGCCGCTGCCCAGGGGCTCTTGGGGTGCAGGGGGGTCGGTGCTTTCAGGGGGCCCCCGGCCCTGCTATAGGAACTTTAAAGGGAAATGGGTGCATGGGAGCCTACTTTTAGAAGGCCCTCTTAGGCCCTCCTATTATGGTCCTGGCTTCTGGTTACCAGGGGGTCCTAGGGAGGATGGGGGCTTTTAGAGGGCCCTCTGATTATGAGGGCCCTACTATGAGGCCTTAGGGAGGAGGGTGGTGGGTGTGTACCTTTAGAGGGCCATTTGATTACAAGGGCCCCTACCATGATGTTTTGTCAACATCATTCTGCTTTTACAACACGGTACGCGTACGCCGCACTAGTACACCCACAAGTGGCATGATGATGTACTGTAGCAACTAGCCATCCCAGATAATGCTGGTGGTTTTCTTCTATTAATTTTTTATTTTTTGGGGGCGGGAGGGCCTCGCGAACGTTTTGCCCAGGGGCCACACAACCCATAATCCGTCCCTGTTTGAACCGTTCTGATGGGTTTCTAGTGTGTGTTCTAGAATTTTTTTGTTCTTTTTCATCTTTGCTTTCGCTGATGCTCAAACAAGTCAGTTAGATTTTTACCCTATTGTGACCTCATATAGAACGTTCCCCTCCCATGGATTTTTGCTCAGCACTGCACTTTTCTGTTAGGATGTGACTTCAACAGTGCAAACCATTCCTGAAACCATTTTTAGCAGTATTTGACCCTGACTTCCATCTTACCTTATACAGTAGATTCCTATAATCCTCCTTTCAAGAGTTTGTTGAAGAATCGAGCAACTTTCGCGGGTGCTTTTATTTGTAAGAGGAGATCTGAGCTGAGTAAAAGGAACTAATTAGCAATGGTGTTGTCACTTCGGAGGCCTGAAACGGCATGAAGAGTGAAGTGAAGGACAGGGAGGTGGTTTAGCAGCTTAGCGGTGGCCTGGCTGACCTGCGCTGTGAGAAAAGGGCCAGACAGCTGTGATTGCAGTAGAGATTTCACACAGTGTAATTATCACACTGACACCATGGACTGAAAGGTGGTGCTGGAAGAGTGTGTGTCTGTGTGCGTGTGTGTCAGTGTATATGTGTGTATGTTGTTTAGATGTGTAGGTCTTCTGGTCTGGTCTAAAACTCTGAGTGCATGTGTTTTCTGTATGTATGCCTGTATGTATGTGTGTGGTTAAAAGTGTGCATGAATCATGTAGTGTGTGTGTGTGGTGACATGGAAGAGGGGGAGAATAAGAGGGCTCTACAGGTTATTAGCCCTAAACACTGAGGGAGATGAACCGGTGGAGGCTGCACGTAATTTGAAGGCCCATCAAGCCTCATCAGGAACAGCAGGGAGGAGAGTGTCTGACTTCATCAGCTCATTCTCCCGACTTGGGCGGAAAATTACAGTAATTAAAAAGCCAGATAAGTACCGTGTCTCGCTCTCTAGGCTGGGTCTATGTGTGTGTTTGTGTGTGTGTGTAGTGGGGAGATTCTCTCTCCGTCCCCTCATCCCACCGTCGCCTTCGGAGGGTCCGGCCTCTCTTCCGTGACCCCCTGGCTCCTTTGTGTGCACTCAGCGCCGGGGTAATTACCGCCTCGCTGCCTCGATGGCGTATTGATCAGATGAGAAAGGTGGCAAGGCGAAATGAGACTGAGCCGGGGCCAAATCGAAAGGTAATTCAACAGCTCGGCCCCCTCGGCTCTGGCGTACCCTTTCATTAGGAGACAGCTGTGATATTGCCCGATCGATAGCCAACGCCGGATTGATCGAGGAGGCTGTCCACGAAGCTTTCTTCGCCAAGCTCGATCGGTGAACGCTGAGTACTGAACACTGAACGGCGGCCTCTTGATCCTAATCCTCTCCAACGCTGCCATTCAGGGAGGACAGGGGAGAAAAGTAGCAGGAGCACCAACCCCTCTAAGGTCGCGGTCACACCGTGGCGTCGTTGTCTCAATGATATTTCGGATAAATAGCTGGTGGAATGTCTGTAATCATGTCTCTGCTGAGAGTTGGCTGAATGAGAGCTGTCAAATTTGGTAAACAAATAAGAGCAAAATACAGACGTCTCCGCCCAATGCAAGGCAAACGGATCAATGCCAGTGTGAAACAGCGAGTCCTTCTGTTTTGTGAAGGGAAAAAAAGAAAAGAAACATAAGCTCCACTACGGCGAGGAGAAAAGATTGGTCTAAGCAACTCTGTCAAAACAGTGGAGAGGTTTATAGAAAGGAGGGAATATTAATTATGCTCTTTCGAACAGAGTCCATTCCTTGGTAATTAGGATCACTGTCACAGAGTTTCATCAGCTGCCTGGAGACCTACATTATAAGTCCAATGTCTACGCACCACACACACACACACACACACACACACACTGTATACACACTTCAAATTTTTTACGCTTTTCAAACACAGTAGACGAGAAGAGAAAAGTTTTGCTGCTGAAATGAAGGAGTGAAGCGTTTAGACACCAGAATGACAAGCAGGAGGTGTTTTGATTTAGATTTTTTTGGTGATAATCAGCAGTCTCAGCAGACTTAAATTAATCCTTTCAGCTCATCAAAACCGAGTCATGTGGTGTCAGAGTGAAATATTCAGCACACTGACTGATCTCATTTATCAGCTATGTGTACTACTTAAGATGCCAAAAAAAATTATAAGGGAGAAAAGAAACCCCAGGACCTCACGTAGGTACTAAAGTATGGATTACATATCTGTAGCTCAGTTAGTTTTATTTGTGTTACTGTACTGTATGTTAATTATCATGTACAATACTGTATATTTGTTCTTACTGACTGGTGATTAATAACAATATACTATACTAGTAAAGATAATATCACATTGAAAAATGAATATTTTATGAGTGTACTGTAATACCACTTGACTACAACATGCAATCTGCATTCCTATGAAATATACTGTACAGTACATGTACAGTAGACTGTATATAAAGGGGAATTTTTTAAAGTGATTTGTGTTATATCATTCATCCTGGAATAAAACCTTAAGCGTAATAAGATTCTTTTTTAAAATGTTTTTAATGATATAAAATTGATATAAGATCTGTTTTTATAATTGAAACTCTTGAACAAGTTTGCTCAGTCAGACAAGATGATTATGATATAAATATGGATTTCATCAAGTTTTCTGATTCTCTTTTATTTTTGATTTTTACTTTTATTGGTTCTGATTGGAGTTTCTTTCATTTCTAAATGATGATATCTTCTACGTCCTTTCTTTCACTTGATTTAGGTTAATAATTTTTATATATTAATATAATAATAGTTTTATATAGTTTATATATATCAATAACTTTTCTTTTTCTATTCTATTATATTTTTTTCTATTTTTATTTGTCTCTTCTCCACAGTTAAAACATTCATTCATCATTCATTATTTTGGTTAATTGTTTTTTTTTTCTTTCTTTCTTTTCTTTTTTTTTTTTTTTTTTTACAATTTAGGCACATATAATAAGAAATAATGAAATATATTAACTAAGGAGGAGTTTAGAGTTTTCTAATGAAGGGAATTGCTGTAAAAATATATGATGAACGTACATATGCACTGATATGGACATATCATGCAATGAATGCACATAATAGCACTTAAACATACTGTAGGTAAAAGTAATATGAAACTATTCATTTAGCTAAATTTGTACTTTAAAAGTCACATAACAGTTTTAGGAAATATCACATATTAGGTGTATTAACTGTAGAAAATCCGTGCACAAAATGTTTGCATTAATGAAAAAAAAAAAGAAGAAGAATAAAAGCTTCAAAAATAAAACAAGTATTAAACAAAAGGGTAAAACTGGTCAAAACGATCAAACAAATAAATGGCATGATTCAAGAAGCAAATATGTGAAGCTGCCTTTGAAAAGCTGTTTTCTTTATATGTAATATAATAATTAGAATAATATTGTGTTCCATTATGCTATATGTATGCTAATCTGTGTTTTATAAGTGGTTAATATTTAATCATTTTCATTCTATAATAACTACAAAAACCTTTGTGGCATAAAAAAGTGGCAAAGAAAAACAAAACATTAAATCAAAACATTAAACGTAAAAGTAAAAATGAGCTCAGTTAAAACAAAGGTGGGAATGGGGGTATTTCATGTGGAAAGGATAAGGGTCCACCAGCTGGGTCTGCACCACTAGGGTCTGATTTGTCCGTCTCCATTTTCCCACTTGTGATTTTAGTGCCAGTTTATTCTCCTGCCTATCATTCGGCATTGCCATTTTTCATTGCATTTTTATTTCAATTTTATACTCAGTAACAGATGCAGCAAAGTAAAACACTTCAAACTAAACATACTTAATTAAAAGTTAAATTTCATTTATATAAACTACTTAGAAAAGTACGAGCAAATAAATAAACATCTCCTCAGTTACAGTTATGTAAGTGTAGTCCGTCCCTTTGCAAAAAACTGATCTGAGATCTGTAGTATAGCATATACAAGTTAGTGTAACTCTCTAAAAAAAATTACGTACTGTAGGCCCAGCTGAGTGCTGTAATTAATGCTAAGTAAAAAAAAAAAAAAACTGCTGAGAAGCGTCAAGTACTTGACTCAGGTCACAAGCTGAACAAAACCCTTCATTCTTTTTTCCAAACAAAAGAACCAGGCATCCTGTCCATCCTGCCTGCACTGAGCGAAGACTCGTATTCACATGATTCATTCAAACGCTATCCAGGGATCTGAGAAGTGCACCTAGTGTCCAGGTCATGACGTGATAAGTGTTAATGACAGACAGAGAGTTTTCTAAAGACAAATCCAGGTTAAGATCAATATAACGAGAACAGAACGAGGAGGTGATCTTCAACACGGGTCTGACAGTCCCCTCGATGACGAACAAACTGTTGTCAGAAGATTTATTATGTTGGAGAAACTTGACTTAATAATAGCAATTGTGAAACACTCACATGAGGAGTCAAGCTGTTATGCACGAGAGGTGATATGATCCCACTTTTTCATTTCAATGGATCATTATTTCGAGAGACAATTCAAATAAGCACATAATAGACCATTGATTATTCTGAGCTATAAGAGATAGACAGCTTCAAGCACAATTACAGGACGGATCCGTGTGCATGCTGTCCGGACCCGATGAAAGAATTCTAGCAATTTGAAAGCATTGTCACAAATTTTTAAAAAGAAGCTAGGATATAAATGCAGGATTCTTTGAAAGATCTTTACAATGGAGATGTGTGAGAGGGTAATATCTATTCAGTCTCCTGTTTATTTAAGCTGTCAAAGGAAAGGAATACTTGGTTTAGATAAAAATGAAACACTTACAGGTTTGGATGCAAGTTTAATGGATGCAAGATTTATTTTCAGTATTCTTTTTTCAAAACTATGAAATAACCCATATGGCATTTGAGTAGTTATTGGTAAAAACAACAACGTTGACAATGTCACTCTCTCATCATCTATCCCGCTTTATGCTGTATTCAGGGTCACAGGGACCTGGAGCCTATACCAGGAGACTTAGGGCATGAAGCATGGTACACCCTGGTGCCAATCCATCGCAGGGCACACACACATACACACACTCACACACCCACACTGTAAAAAATAAAAAGTTGACTTAACTTAAAAAGTTAAGGCAACCGGCTGCAAAGCAATTTTGAGTTCACTCAACTTCAGTGGTTGAAGTTGTGCCAAATCATTAAAAAAAGTGAATTGAAACTGCTGTTTTAAGTTAGTTATACCTTCCTAAAAAAAAGTACATCTAACTAATCATTATGAGTTTGTTTTAAGCCGAAAAAGGGGTTGAGTGAATTTTAAGAAATGTGTAGTCACAACTCCCCAGACCTGGTTCAGTAAACTCAACAAAGCTTTGCAGCTGGTATCCTTAAATTTTTAAGTTGGTTCAACTTAATTTTCATCTTTTCATCTGTAAAAAATAAGAAGCGGCTGCAAAGCAATTTTGAGTTCACTCAACTTCAGTGCCAAATAATTTCATAAAGTTGTTTGAAACTGCTCATTTCAGTTTGGCAGATGCTCTTATCCAGAGCGACTTACTGTACATTTTTATCTCATTCATCAGTTGAGGGTTAAGGGCCTTGCTCAAGGGCCCAACAGTGGCAACTTGGTGGTTGTGGGTCCCAACTTTGAACGTGGGATCTTCCGAACCGTAGTCCAATGCATTAACCACTGAGCTACCCCCGGCCAGTTAGTTATACATTAGTTTCCTAAGTAAGTACTGTATATCTAACTAGTCATCATGAGTTTGTTTAAAGCCGAAAAAGGGGTTGAGTGAATTTTAAGAAACAAGTAGGCACAACTACATTGCCTACTAACTGGCTCAGTGGTTTCTATTTTTTACAGTGCATTCACACACTATGGGGAGTTTGGGAACGGCAATTAGCATAACCTATATATCATTGGACTGTGGGAGGAAACCCACCAAGCACGGGGAGAACATGCACACTGTGCCGCCTTGACAATGACAGTCACTTGTGATTTTAAAACATGAAGGTCGGCTGTTCTGGAACAGTTTTTACGAGAACAGTATTGTCAAGTGCTTTTGCAAAACCCATCAAGCACCATGACGAAACTGATGGTTAGATTTAGATTTGGGGGCATTGTATTTTTTTATTTTTTATTTGATTTGATTTGATTCAATAGCACTAACTGCCTTCACTGTCTGATTTGTCTCAAGTAGCTATATTTCTTTTCAGATTCTGAAATATTAAAAACTACTGAAACATTGAAATTCGATGTAAGTTGTGTTTTTTGATTCAATATCACGTCTCACACAAATTTTTAATCTTTTTTTTGTTCCATTCTCCAGTCCAGCAGTAAGCAGAATTGTACAAAATGGAATGGAATAAACTAATAATCAATAGTCTTGCAAAACGCGAATATTGGTGAAATATAGAAGCGGTTTTGTCTTTCTTTGAATTAATTTTACTTATTTAGACCTTTTAACATTTGTAAATTTATCTAAATATTTTCTAAAAGTGTCAATCGAATCTGAATCCATGAATTAAATGAATCAAATCCATAAACAAAAAAATTTTTAAACTGCAAGTGTATATAATGTTTCTAATTTTGAAATCTAATCATGGCCTTCAATCCTTAATGAACAAGCCATAGCTGTCTATGGCAAGAAAAAAAAAACTTCCTGAGAGGACAAGAGGATGAAACCTTAAGAGGAACCAAACTCAATAAAATTCTATCATCGTACAGTATTATAACAGCAGAGGAAAGACAAACAGTATTCAGTATTCTCTGTGTTCTCAGCTAAAGATGTGCATGGGAGGTTTCACACAGTTATCATTTCTTTTCGTACCACCTTATGAGATCCTTGAGTAGCATCACCTGAGTTATAAGTGATAAAATGAAATCAGTTTTGGTACAATTATTGAGCACGCTCGCTCTCTCTCTCTCTCTCTCTCTCTCTCCCCAGCCTCTCCGCCCTGAACAGGGGCATGCTGGGAGTGATTGCCGTGATTTTCCTGCACTCTATTGACACCATGGCAGGTGTTCTCTTCACTTCCCCTCAGTGCATGCTGGGAGATGCTAATCCCCTTCAGGAGGTCTGGATCCACTGCACCCCTCCTGGCAAATTCTCCCCCAACAACACACCATCCCTCCATCATCAAGCCCAGTGTCTGACCAACAAATGGGCCAGGTGCATGATTATGTCTTTCAAATAATAAATAAATAAATACATAAATAAATGTCTGCTTCAATCTCCATTGTCTTTAAATGCTGCCTGATCATGATGATCATGAACATGTTTCATGTCAAGTTGCAGCAATGACTTACTACAAAAAAAAAACTCAACCAACACTATTATTGGCTCTACTGTAAATTTCATATTTACATTGATGCATGTACAGTTGCAGGCTGATCCATTTGGACAAAAACTATGGAAGATGGATTTAAAGCGTTTTGCAAAATCATCCAAAATTCACACTGAAGGTAAAACATTTTAACACTAACAGAAACAAAAACTTTTCATAAATTATTATGTAATAACACATATAATAACATGATTATTTAATAACCTGTAAAACTACAAGTGAAATTTTGTTGCTACAGATTTTATGTTGCTGGATAGCAAAATTCTTACATATATAGTATATTGACAATGGCATCAGAATTAAGTGTATGGAGACTCTGCAGCAGTGTCCTTGTAGTTGTCATGAGGTTGTAGATGCTTTTCCACTGGATAGAATCCAGGAAATGGTTGCCTACTTTGCTCACACTAATATTACTGACAAGTCTCATATTGTGTGCTAAGATTGCACAATACCTGGACTATTTTCAACAAGCACAAATTGTATTGGTTAATGCAATTCATTTTGGGTTATTTGGAAAGATAGAAAGAAGAATTATTCCTTGAAATATTTTGTAACTTCTGAAACATATGAACCACAGGTTTGCCTGTTTATCGAGTATATCAAGAGAAATCATCTCACATAGTTTTTCTTCACATTTAAAAATCCAGCCTTTGTTTACACACACACACACACACACACACACACAGTGGATGTCAGCCCAACACGGAGCAGGTCACGCAGGAATGCCGTGCGGCTCTGACCTCACAGCTTGAGCGTGTTTCTGCATGGCATTAGCGTGTGCGCACCTTTAGCCTAACACATAAACAATGTGTCTCTATTAACTCACTGCAAGCCCTGGCTTTCCAAGTCATTTAACCTAAAATGGATATTACGGAGTGCAAACAATTACGCAGGATGCCATTTAAGCGCAAGACAGAAATGAGCTATGACACACTGCGTTATGTTTAGGTTATTGATCAGCCGGTGCTGTACAGTATCTGTATGTACAAATTAACTGTATGATCTGTATAGTAGAAGGCATAATCAAGTGTTTAAAGTTATTATACTTAAAGACACACACAGGAAGTACAGTGGTGTGAAAAACTATTTGCCCCCCTCCTGATTTCTTATTCTTTTGCATGTTTGTCACACAAAATGTTTCTGATCATCAAACACATTTAACTATTAGTCAAAGATAACACAAGTAAACACAAAATGCAGTTTTAAATGAGGGGTTTTATTATTTAGGGAGAAAAAAAATCCAAACCTACATGGCCCTGTGTGAAAAAGTAATTGCCCCCTGAACCTAATAACTGGTTGGGCCACCCTTAGCAGCAATAACTGCAATCAAGCGTTTGCGATAACTTGCAACGAGTCTTTTACAGCGCTCTGGAGGAATTTTGGCCCACTCATCTTTGCAGAATTGTTGTAATTCAGCTTTATTTGAGGGTTTTCTAGCATGAACCGCCTTTTTAAGGTCATGCCACAACATCTCAATAGGATTCAGGTCAGGACTTTGACTAGGCCACTCCAAAATCTTCATTTTGTTTTTCTTCAGCCATTCAGACGTGGATTTGCTGATGTGTTTTGGGTCATTGTCCTGCTGCAGCACCCAAGATCGCTTCAGCTTGAGTTGACGAACAGATGGCCGGACATTCTCCTTCAGGATTTTTTGGTAGACAGTAGAATTCATGGTTCCATCTATCACAGCAAGCCTTCCAGGTCCTGAAGCAGCAAAACAACCCCAGACCATCACACTACCACCACCATATTTTACTGTTGGTATGATGTTCTTTTTCTGAAATGCTGCATTACTTTTACGCCAGATGTAACGGGACACGCACCTTCCAAAAAGTTCAACTTTTGTCTTGTCGGTCCACAAGGTATTTTCCCAAAAGTCTTGGCAATCATTGAGATGTTTTTTAGCAAAATTGAGACGAGCCTTAATGTTCTTTTTGCTTAAAAGTGGTTTGCACCTTGGAAATCTGCCATGCAGGCCGTTTTTGCCCAGTCTCTTTCTTACAGTATGGTGGAGTCGTGAACACTGACCTTAATTGAGGCAAGTGAGGCCTGCAGTTCTTTAGATGTTGTCCTGGGGTCTTTTGTGGCCTCTCGGATGAGTTGTCTCTGTGCTCTTGGGGTAATTTTGGTCGGCCGGCCACTCCTGGGAAGGTTCACCACTGTTCCATGTTTTTGCCATTTGTGGATAATGGCTCTCACTGTGGTTCGCTGGAGTCCCAAAGCTTTAGAAATGGCTTTATAACCTTTACCAGACTGATAGATCTCAATTACTTTTGTTCTCATTTGTTCCTGAATTTCTTTGGATCTTGGCATGATGTCTAGCTTTTGAGGTGCTTTTGGTCTACTTCTCTGTGTCAGGTAGCTCCTATTTAAGTGATTTCTTGATTGAAACAGGTGTGGCAGTAATCAGGCCTGGGGGTGACTACAGAAATTGAACTCAGGTGTGATAAACCACAGTTAAGTTATTTTTTAACAAGGGGGGCAATCACTTTTTCACACAGGGCCATGTAGATTTGGAGTTTTTTTTCTCCCTTAATAACGTAAACCTTCATTTAAAAACTGCATTTTGTGTTCAATTATGTTATCTTTGACTAATAGTTAACGGTTTTTGATGATCAGAAATATTTTGTGTGACAAACATGCAAAAGAATAAGAAATCAGGAAGGGGGCAAATAGTTTTTCACACCACTGTATTCCATAGTATGCACTGACGCACACACACACACACACACACACACAATGAATTTCTTTATTTCCTCACAGTGCAGTCTGACCACATTCAAAAAGTACTGGTGTTACAAAAAAGCAATTCTGTTATATCTGTATGACCGTAAGGATAAAAATTAGATGGTAGTATTTTAGGCATTTGAACATTTGAAGCTTCAGAATATTAAAAGAATAAAACAATAAAATATACAACTTTACTTAATATTGCATTTAGGAGTTCAGCCAAAGTATTTAAAAAAATTAGCTACTTCATGAACCAAAATCATGAACTAGCTAGCTATGTTTGTGAGCTACTGTTTCGCCGCTAGTAAAAAACAAAAACAAAAAAAAAAACGCATTTATTATTTATTATCTTATATAAATTTTCACACACACGCATACAGTGGCCCCTGCATACGAAACACCCCGACTCACAGATTTTTGCCTTTATAACTGAAATTTTGCGGGAAAAAAAAGACTTCTGGGAGCCGTTTGATGCAAAAATTAGTTTGCATTAGTGGAGTTTACATATTTCTTTTGTGTGTTTTTCTTGCATTTTCTGCAAGATTTTGTGAAGACATACTGTAGCACCATGGGACCCAAGAATGTTAGCAGTAACAGTAGCAAGAAGCAAATGGAGCTACTTTCAGTATTATTTTTAAAGCAGCCGGTGCTAAGAGGAATCATAAATTAAGGTTTTATTATGTGCGTTTACATTAATGCAGACACTAACCAGCTATTTAGCTATTCATGTTAAGCAACTTCAGTGATGCATCTTGGAGTAGCTACAGCTTCTGTAATGCTTCCTAAAAAAATTATTTAAGAGATCTTGCTCTGTTTAGTTTGATTTAGAAAATAACATGCTGTAACTCTTAGAGTTTTTAATTGTACTGTAATGAGTGAGTTTTTAGTGAGTAGTGAGTAGTTTATGCAATAATAGTACTGTACCTAAAGTATTATATACTTACTGTAAACATCTTTAAGTGCCACATTACAGTATAATACGGTTTTATTATTTTGATCTTATGACATCTTTACCTAATACTTTACGTAGTATTGATATTTATTTAACCTAGTCTAATGACTCATCACAACACAAGCTTAAAGCCCAAGAGACACAACCCAGTGGTGGAAGGGCTTATGAGCATCTGTGAACACCTGGTCCCTTAAATGTTCTGTTGTAACCTAGTTTTAAATATAAATGGCCACTACTAGAAAGTAGCTTTAAATTAAGTTATATCAGATTTAGAAAAAACATAAGAACATTAGAATTTTTTTCATAGGGAATATACCTGGTAAGGGCATGTACTGTACTGTATGCTGTAAATATAAGGCATTAAATGTAAATTAAGGTACATCACAAATTTTTAAAAAACATTTTATTGTTCACTGTATTTAAATGCAGATTCTTGCTCTTAATTTGAAATTTCTGCCCCAACAATAAATAAATAAATAAATAAATAAATAAATAAATAAATGGCTAATTGATTCAGAACCTTTTAATTTAAAAATCTTGGACAAACTTTTTTAAAAAGTCAAAAAAAATAAAATAAAATAAAATCACAAGTGCTGCTGAAAATGATTTCCAATAAAAATTTCCCAGGTAAAATTCTAAATACACTATCTTGCTGTTTTGTTTTATTTAGTGGAAAAGAATGACCAAAAACAAACAAACAAACAAACAAACAAACAATGAACAATTTACCAAGCATCCTACATAATAATAATAATAATAATAATAATACAGCCATTCTTGGGCACATATTTCTCGTTTAAAATTAAGATTTTGGCTGTATGCAAACACTAAAATTCCCAAAATGCCCAAATTCCAGATGTATTGAGGATGTTGCCTACAGTTATCTGTTATCCCTAATCTTGAAATCGTAGGAGTAGAGCACACTCACATGAGGTTATTAAAGGTCATCAGTTGTAATATTTCTCACTAAGGTGCTGGTCTCTGTCTTGCTCTTTGAATGGGTGAGAATGACCAATTAAAAGCAACAGGGCTCCTCTCATTATCTGTGAGCTTACAGATGTGAAACACACAGTTGGGATAAAAAGACATCTGTAGATAGCAGATGTTAGCTTCAGGCGATTTTAAACGTCTACCTGCTTGACTATGTGGGACATGCATTTCTTATGACTAAAAGTTTTTTTTTTTCCCCGTGCTAATGTTGCAGAGATTATGAGGAAAAAAGTTTAGGTTGTTTTGTTTTATATATTTATTTAGTGGAAATGAATGACCAAAACAAACAAACAAACAAACAAACAAACAAACTGTGAACCATTTACCAAGCATCCTACGTAATAACAATAGTAATAATAATAATAACATAATAATAATAATTTTATACAGTATATAAAATATGTGTTTATTAACATTAAAGCAACATTACACTAAGTGAAAATGTGTTTTCGGTCTTTTATCAAGTGGAATGTTCTGTAAATAAAAATCCCAGACATGAGACTGGATGTCCTGTAATTTTTTTTCATCCCATCTTGTTGTTTTGAAAAGAATCGTATGAGCCTTAGCTTCTTTTTTTAGACTCTATCAAGCAAGTCTAGTGAGAGATGTCACATGGTGGATGCTAATTGTCAGATTTCAGGTCATGTGCACTACCCCCTACCGTACCTTCACTTTGAGTAACAGACATCTGCGTCCAACTGGAATTCCAGCCCATCTCCATTCCTCTCTGATGTTCCTCCAGAGCCTAATGGATTGTGAAAAGTCTGGCAGGATGTAATCTACAGAAGAGAGAATGTTTGCTTGGTGAATTGTAGAGCGGTGTGGTATAGAGTAAAGAACATGTTTGCCAAGTTTTATGTGTCATACGCGGTGAAGTGGTTTAAGGTAAAAGACCGGGTTTTGAAAGCAGAGGTCATAAAGCAACAGCAAGAGGAAGTGAAATAGGATGTAAGATAGTATGTAAGTCAAAGTTTACTTAAAAAAAAAAGAATCCATGCAATGGAAAACCTCACCATGAGGAAAAAAGAAAGCATAATTCATAATCATTCAAATCATACATATAGTGCACTACAAATACCACACATGCGTATATTGACTACACGTTTACTTGTAAATTAAACAGTAAAGTTCAATTCTGAGCCTTAAAAAACTGAAAATAGCACAAAAAATTATTAAAACTATAAAGAAAAAGAGAGGAAAAGACCAGGAAAAAAAGGAAGAGAAAAAACTGAAATAAGTGTAGATTTAAATAATTTCATAGTTTTTAAATACATAATTACTTAGTATAAATACATTATATAATTAATACATAATTAATTAGTATAAATCTTTATGAAACACAAATAAAATAAAGGTTTGTGAAAAGTTTCAGTTGTTATTTTAAGATTTTGACTTTAAAGTACTTTCAAAAAATTAGATTTTATTATTTTGTTGGTACGACAGGGTTAGTGTTAGGGCATTCAATTTTACACAGTTTTAAAATGATCTTCATATCCAAACACTTTGCATTATATATACTTTATATGCAGTCTATACTGTATGTTTAAAGTATAAACATGAATTACACACACTTACACTTAAAGTATAAACATGAATTACACACAATTATGCTTACTTACAATAAAGAAATAATAAACATAAATAAAAATAAAAACTTATAATTCAATCCTAACAAAAAGTACAATCCAATCATATGAAAGAAAGTGTTTTTCAAATCCAGTTCCAGTCTTTTTTTTATTTGTTACAAGATTGGATACTGATCATGGGTGCCACCTCTAACAGTAAAGAAGAAGAAAAGTAAATAATTAACGCAATATTGACAGTAGTCATTTTCTCAGTCTTATGAATACTCACTCACTCTCACACATCTACTGTATACCGCTGTATCCTGTGTTCAGGGTCACGGGGACCTGGAGCCTATCCAAGGAAGCTTAGGGCACACGGTGTTAGGTACACCCTGAACAGGGTGCCAATCCATCGCAGGGCACGCGCACTCATTCACACACTACAGGCAATTTGGGAACGCCAATTAGCCTAACTGGAGGAAACCGGAGTACCCGGAGGAAACCCACCAAGCACGGGGAGAACATGCAAACTCCATGCACACAGAGACGGGAATCGAGCCTGGCCGGGGAATCGAACCCGGACCCTGGAGGTGCAAGGCGACAGTGCTAACCACTACACCACCGTGCCGCCTATTATTATTATTATTATGTAGGATTCTTGGTAAATCGTTCACATTTGTGACCCATTAGACACATCATAAATTATCACATCATACCATCGATTTACTACACTCACACATACAGTACTGTACACACATACTACTGTTCAAAAGTCACCACTCATCATATAAAATGCCATTATGTTAAATTACATGAAAGAAATGGGAACAGTTTTTTTTACTGCATAAAGATACAGTATTACAGATACATACAGTATAGTTTATGTAACAACCTCAGCAGCGACCTCATTTCCCCTCTCATCCGTTCCAACTACTCAGCATTCAACATCACCAGTATACTAATCACCATACTAATCATATCTCATCATCTGCACCTGTTTCTCACTGGTTCATGAGTTAGATGAGTTTTTCAATTGAATGATTAATAGGTCACTGTGTGGATTAACAAAAAACCTTCCTCTGAAACTGATCAGATACAGGGACTGAACTGTGAATGAGAGACAAAAACTCCTTCACGAAGCCTGGAGAACTATTTGACTCTTTGGAAGCAAAATATGAAGAATTAATATTAATCATTTCACATTATATGAGACTAAAACTAATATTTCTTCTTCATGTTTACAACATATTTATTTGGCAGGAATACCCCTTTAATGTATAATAATCCTGTCTAGACAATTTATGTCTAGTTTGTTTAATAACATAAATTCCATGGACTCTTTATTTAAATCTAAATATTTAAATATTAAGCTTCTTATATAAATATGTACAATTGGACAGAGAGAGCTGCTTTGTCCAGAATCTTAGAACCAAAAAACAGAATAGGTATAGCGATATTTTCCTAAATATTTGATATTTATTTTGCAAGTTCTAGAAGTTTTGGTGCAAACTCTTTCAGTCCAAGTGAGCAGTAAAACAGGCCAATAACTTCATTAAAAAAATGTAACATGGATAATGGTTATATGTTATTCCTATCACTGTACTGTACGTCTAAACAAACAATCTGAGCCTTGGTTATGTTTCCGTGGACCCCACTTTGAGTTTTATAGAGATAAATTCACAGTTTAAATCAATGGCATTCCATTCTTGCTCTGCACTGAGACTGTTTAAGACATGGAATATCTCCGACAGCATGGAACAACATTGTCACTGCGAGTCAAGGAAGGATCAGGGGACAACAGGAACCCTCAGGCCGAGCAATGCTAACGACAGGAGGATTATTTGGACGTAAACCGCTGCGGGCTCGTGCCATGGCTGGCAAGCGTTTATTTGTTCCCGACGTTTAACTGAAAGCCTGGCGTTCCCCCAGGTACTATGGTGCGATGTCGTAATAACAGCGAGTGACAGCGAGCAGACGGCTCGCTTCTCCCCTCGTGCCGTTCCGCCCAGGACAGCGCCACATAAACGGCTCTCTGCTAAATTGGGCGTCGGGAATAGGGGAAGAAAACAGCAAACATCAGCCCTTTTGTCTTTATCTTGAGTGACTCGCTCTGCAACGATGGCAGCTGGAGGGCCTGCACAAACACTCGGGTTCGGGTGATAGTTTAACACACTGGAGACAGATGGGAAGATGAGTTTTAGGGCATAACGTGCCATGGTAGATAGGCAAACGGAGATTGGAATTGGTGTTTATAACAGTTTTATCTTGTCCCTGACAAAAATGCGATGCTGTCATACGGAACAGCTGCTTGCTTTCCGTTGGCTCTTTCAGGCCGTGAGATGTTCAACACGTAGCATCAATACAATTAGCAAAGCTGTTAGTTGGACTACATTTTCCAGTAGTGGCCAGTGGTGTCAAAAGTATTCGCATTCATTACTTGAGTAGAAGTATAGATACCAGGGTTTAAAAAGGCCTCTTTAGAAGTTGAAGTAACAACTCAAGCTTTTTACTCAAGTAAAAGTGTAAAAGTACTGGTTTCAAAACTACTTAAAGTATAAAAGTAAAAGTAACCTGACGGGGGATAAAAGCATTAATGTGACGCGTTTTAATCATGCGACGGAGGAGGGAGGGAGGGGGGGTAACGAGGCTATTTTTCAAATGTAAGGAGTAGAAAGTACAGATAATTGCTTAAAAATGTAAGGAGTAGAAGTAAAAAGTCGGCTGAAAAATAATTACTCCAGTAAAGTATAGATACACAAAATTTCTACTTAAGTAAGGTAACGAAGTATTTGTACTTCGTTACTTGACACCTCTGGTAGTGGCCTGCTTAACACAAGTAGCCGTTGGTTAAGGAATAAAAAATTATATTGCTATTAATCAAGATGGTGAATGTTTTATCATCGCAAAGTGGATTATTTGTCATTAACAGCACTTGTAGTAGTGTTTTATCTCTCTTATACTACAGCGATTGAACAATAATTACAATTTCTATTTATAAAGTAATGACAAGCTGTAGTTTTTTATTTATACTGTAGTTTACTGTACTGTATATTTCACCCAACATCCAAATAAGTGCAAGAATAGATACTATTTTAACTGATTGTCCACAAGAGAACCATAAAACATACAAAAAGTCTCAACCAATCAGAAGAAACCAGCAATAATAACACTTATCACTGATAGCTAGTGAAAGTCCTAATCCAACTATGTCTTGTGCAGTTTTCTTCCTCCCCCCTCCCCCCCCCCCATCAGGTTTCAGCTGAATGAACTGCACTTAAAGCCTCAGCCAGGTCCCCGACTTGAAAACACACAAGTGGTGGAAGCCTTGTCTTTTAAGACAATATATTGTCTTGTTTTGGGGCGTGCAGCTGCGAATCAAATGACCAGTGAAATCCACCGGCTGGTGTGTTATTTCACGCCGAGGGCGGCGACTGTATGTATTTATTTTCGCACAATGGAAACACAGCCAGGCCAGGAGCTCTTTCATTTCCGTCCACAGGGGTGGTGGCTCTCCGCAGAGCGCAATTAGAAGCCCCGACACCTCCTCAGCCATTGCGGCCCCTGCCACTCGTGACACTGATCCTATGGAGAGCCCCTCCTCATGCGGGAGCTTCAATTACAGCCTCACACTGGTGCGATTTACTCTCGTTTTTATACATAGGCTAGTGATCCAAGAGCAAGCAGGTTACACTAGAGAAAATACATTTAGAACAGTACACTTAAGGTACAGTATCAGTATTGTATAACTCTTTCTGCAGGAATCTTCTCTACATGACATAAAGAGATGCTGACTGATAGCAGTGTTTTTCTGTCCTTTCATTCATTAACTAAACTGTCCACTCAATTTCATTCCTTTCATTCGTTTATCTTTTTCTTGAACCCACTATTACAATTTTCTATTTCTTATCCATCTAGCCAATCCAGTGGCAGGAATTGTTGAGATTTAATGTTATGTTTTTCATTCTCTCGACTATTCATATATGCATAATCAGCCATCAATATGTCAGTTTTCCCAGCCATCAATTTTCTATCTATTCTCTGACTTTCTCATTTATCCACCCATTTTTTATCCATCTATCCATCCAGTACATCAATCTATACATGCATCCATACATACATTGCCTTTATTATTTGTCCATTCATCTATCTATCGCTCTGTCTATTCATTTATACGCTTTGGCATCCATTCATCTTTTCATCCATGCACTTTTCTATCCACATGATTGTTTTTTTTATTTATCCATTTATTCCACACTTCCTCTCATCCATTCATGCCTCCTTCTGTCCATCCATCTGTCCAAACATGCAACCATTCCACATATGTCCATTAGTGTGCTTGACTATCTATTTAGTTTTTTTTGAGTCATCCTTCCAAATGTATACAAAATGCTTGTCCATCCATCCATCCATAAAGCATAATCTATCAATTTGACTAAACATCCAATCAGACAGGGAGTCATCCATTCATTTATCTATCCAGCCAGGCACCTACCCACCCACTGATCCATACATCCATCCATCCATCCACTCAGAAAAACACGAATCTATCATCCATTCATCTATTCATCCATCTATCCTAATACCAGATTTTCTATTTCTGATACCATAACTATACAATGACATTAAAGTGTAATGCTAGCATTGATTTGCCGGCTAAGCTATTCAAAAAAGCCGTATCATGCCCTGAGATGGAAAGTACACTTTCAGTCATGAATATTTTCCATAGCTTATAAAATATTACACACTATCATTCCAAATAATATTATTCCAAGCATCTGCCCTTTCACCCCCAGGATGGTAAAGCAGCCCATCTCAGCCACCTGGAGCCATGATTCAACCAGTAAACCACTCTGATCTGTTTAGACACTGGGGGAAATATTCGGCTGCTCCGCACGTCTCGTGTGCAGTGACATTTCAGCTCGCTGCTCCGGATAAGGCGCTGAACACGGGTTCATATGGGGCCTCGATGAACAACAGATACAGAGAGTTGTAGAAAAAGGAAAAGAAAGAGGACTGGATGCGTGAAAGGTCGAATTAAGACAAATTTATGGTCGGTTTTACCTTATAAACACTCAACAGGAGTAATCTTTGGCAATATTCCTATCAATGTTTATCCATCTTTCCACCTAGGCAAAAATGATTGCTTGGCATTTATTAATTCATCTAATGGTTGGTCCATTCTCTCGCCATCTTTCTATCCAACCTTCATCCAATTAGCTGGTGAGATGAAACCTAAAATGATCTTGGTCCATCCAGCCATGGGTATTGTTTGCCTATCTATCTATGGATCCATTGTTTTGTCCATACAGAATATCCACCAATGCAACATCAATCCAACAACCCATCTCTCTAACTAGCCGTCACTTTCATGTATCATCATCAAGTGATGCATAAACCTTATATGTAAAGTTTCTTCCTCCAGCTATCTTCTTGTCTGAAATTTTCCATCAGTGGACACTTAAAAAGATTGTTCCTACCTAAAGAAGTGGTGAGATATAAAGGCATTCCATCCATCCATCCATCCATCCATCCATCCATCCATCCATGTATCCAGTCATCAATCTGTTCACTCATCATTGACAAAATCGCTTATATAGTGATATTTGTTTGTACATCTAAAAATGTCTACAAACACTATAATCTCACACATATCTGAAAAGAAAAAAACCCTGCCGCATTTGTTTCCTTTCACTGCTCATCACAGAACACACACATGCACTAAAGCTTCACCTGATTCCCATCCACATCCCACAGCTTCATCAGGTGCCCTGTAGTGAGAATATTCCCACCAGTACCCTGCGCTCCATCTTCAAAGCCTGAACACAGCCTCATTGAGGGCCAGGCTGAGCTTTGATCCCTACATGGACACTAGGTTTGTGCCCAAATTGCTCACCTGGGGTCGGCAGGGTGCAGCTGGGATGGATGGATTTATGTGGAAAGTAAGTGTATTTTTTGTAGATGGATGGCTAAACACATATGATACAGACTTTCTGTTGTTTTGTGGCCATGTATCTGGTATGACCTCAGCTTTTATTAGGATCGCAGTTTATTCATTCATTCATTCATTTTCTGTACCGCTTTATCCTTATATACAGGGTGATCGCAGTTTATATTGCACTTAAAATCAGTTTTCGGATTATAACGCTGCATGGTTGCAAACCGGTCATTGTGCTCGTGCTGACCCGTGTCCATCGCCTAAAGCACCAACAGTAAGCACAGGAGCATCAGACCTTGATCATGGAACTTGGACCAATGGAAGAAGGTGGTCTGATACATCATGCTTTATTGTAGATCTTGTGCTCAGCCGGGTGCGTGTGCGTCCCTTACTGTACCTGGGGAAGAGATGGCACCTGAATGCACTATGGGAAGAAAACAAGCTGGTGGAGATAGTGTGATGCTCTTGACAATGTTCTCTCTGGTATCCTGGCATTCATGTGGATGTTACTTTGACACGAAGTGCCTACCTAACGATATCGCAGACCAAGTACACCTGCTCATAACAAGAGTATTTCTTAATGGCACTGGACAGCCACAGTGTGCTTTCACTCAAATATTTTATGTTTTTGTGGCATTGGTAACGAAATCATATAATAGGAATCGCTTGCAAATCTACATAGATACTGATGGCAGGTTGGCACAACAGTAAAGAATAACAAAAGCTGCATGTACTGGTCCAGGCAGTACTGGAAAAAAAGAGCAGGAACTTGTCCAGGAGATTTTTGCTCAGGAAATGTTGTTCTTCTGAAAGTTTGGCTACAGCTCGAGGCTGCTGGGGGGCAAGGTTCTACCTTGGGATTTGAACTCACAACATTTTGGTGATTAGGACATAACTTTGCCCGCTGCCACTGCTGTATTCACAATTCAAAGAAAGAAGCTTGAGATGTAAGTGTGAGATGATGTGATCTAACAGGAAGTACAGTATCAGTAACACAATTTGCAGCCTTTTTGTTAAAATAGTACAAAACCCTCTAATTATGATTTACTAATTTATGATCATACCTTAGGCAAATTTTTCACATAAGATAATTATACAGTTAAAATATTAGGCAATTTATTGAAATAATTGAGGTTTCTGACCATTATACTCACAGACTGACATGTTGTTCGAATATTATTGACATGATATTTCATGTCAACAGATGAGGCATGAGAATGTAATGACTTATAAATATGTTATATATCTTATCTTATATATAACAATGTAAAATGTAAACCTTTCTGGGCTGTCACTTTAACAACAACAACAACAACCCTCAGACGCCTCGGGGTTCTAGGACTTTACTTCGCAAACCGTGGTTCATACCTTTATGAGCATCGATGCTGTCTTCTCTTTGTTTTTGTAGTGCATGATCATTTATACCACAATATTCTGATGGTTAGAGTTTGAGCTGAGGCTTCATGCAATCCCAAACTAAACCCTTGCTGCAGAGGCAAAAAAGAGCGACAATCGAAAAGGCTGAAGGTCACACAGGGGTTAGAATAAGAGTCAAATATTAAAGAAATCCATTTAAAAAAATTTCATTTTATATTATCCTGTCCGGCGGCACGGTGGTGTAGTGGGTAGCACTTGCACCTCCAGGGTCCGGGTTCGATTCCCGGCCAGGCTCGATTCCCGTCTCTGTGTGCATGGAGTTTGCATGTTCTCCCCGTGCTTGGTGGGTTTCCTCCGGGTACTCCGGTTTCCTCCCACAGTCCAAAGATATGCAGATTAGGCTAATTGGCGTTCCAAATTGACCATAGTGTGTGAATGAGTGTGTGTGTGTTTGTGCTCTGCGATGGATTGGCACGCTGTCCTGGGTGTACCCTGCCTCGTGCCCTGAGTCTCCTGGGATAGGCTCCAGGTCCCCGCGACCCTAAATACAGGATAAAGCGGTATAGAAGATGAATGAATGAATGAATTATCCTGTCCCATAAATTCCTAAAGAGGTATGTGTATGTTTTAAGTAGAAAAAGGAATAAATGTATACCCATGGATGAAATGCACTGTTTTTTTTGTTTTTATCCAAATGTTTATGACAACAAAAATCGATCTAGTATGTAAAAATATACATTTGTACGTGTATGCATTCATGAACAAATATGTATAGATACAGCATACTACACACACACACACGCACACGCACACACACACACATACAACATCGCCACATCAAATGAAAATACTAACATGAGATGACACTCTGCTAAAAGTGTTAACAGAAATATGCATAGATACAGGATACTGTACACACACAAAAACATACATATACAGTACAGCATAGAGTATTACAGTATATACACATTAACACACTATAAACAATATGTACACATACACACATCAACATGAAAGTTATATGCACAAAAGAAATCAAATTTTTTATATATATACTGTCCTGTATATATTCAAATCAAAACTGTGGACACACCTTCTTGCTTCATGGTCGTTCATATTTTATATTTTCTTTATTTCTACATGTACATTGTAAAACAATACTGACGGTGTCCAAAATATCCTTTGATCAGTTGATTATGAGATATACACTACCGTTCAAAAGTTTTAGATCACTTGCAAATTTCTTTGTTTGTGTTTAGTGATTTATTTTCTACATTCTACAACAATACTGTGGATTTCAAAACTATAAAATAACACATATGGAATTAGGTAATTACGTAACAACAAGAAAAACACCAGTTAGTTGTTATTTTAAGACACAGAGGTCGGCCTTTCTGTAATAGTTCTTGCAAGAACAGTATTGTCAAGTGCATTTGCAAAATCCGTCAAGCACCATAATGAAACTGTCTCTCATGAAGGCCGTCCCAGGAGGACGAGACCAAAACCTACCTCTGCTGCAGACGAGAAGTTCATTTAGAGTTATCAGCCTGAAAAATGACCAATTAACAGCAGCTCAGATTAGAGGCGTTATGAAGTCTTTACAGAGCAGAAGTAGCAGAAACATCTCAATATCAACTGTTCAAAGGAGATTCATGCATTTTTTTGGACGCCTTCAGCATTCCTTTACAATGTAGAAAGAAATAAACATCAGGAACCATCATGGAGTTAGAAAGTGATCTAAAACTTTTGAACGGTAGTGTGTATCTGCTACTCTGTAAATCCTTCATAACGGCTCTAATCTGAGGTGCTGTTTGTTCATTGGTGATTTCTGAAGCTGGTGACTCTAAATGAACTTCTCCTCTGCAGCAGAGGTATGTTTTGGTCTTGCTATCCAGGTCTGGTCTTCATGAGAGCCAGTTTCATCATCATGGCGCTTGACGGGTTTTGCAAATGCACTTATACTGTTCTTGCAAGAACTGTTCCTGAACAGCTGACCTTCATGTCGTAATATAACAACTGTAGCTATTGTTGTTTGTTATTATTACGTAGTTACTTAATGGCAAAAAATCCAGTATTGTTAGAATGCATGTATACACTACACACATACAGTACACTACACACATACACACACACTACACACACACAGGAAAAACATTGAATTAGAAAGTGTCTCCAAATGTTTGACCTCGTACTGTATGTATGTATATAATATACAGTAATTATGGACACACATCATACATTGAAAATGTACTGTATAGTACTGTATAGAGAGAGAGAGAGAGAGAATGAGTTCCTCTAGGTGGCAGTCTTGTCCTGTCCCCGTCAGCGTACGCTCGCCCTCAGGCTCCTCTCCGCTTCTCTTATTATAACTCCAGTGAAGCGCGAGGCGATGCAGTCTTTCATTGATCACGCGCATAACACTTTTTTTTTTTTTCTTTCTCTCCGTCTCCTCTTTCTCTCGAAACCTTTTCTTCTTCTGCTGTCACGGCTAATATTCACCTTACTCAGTGAAGCAAATTGCTGACACCTTTTTAAGAAGTGACAACTGTGTATATTTCATGAACGCGTATTCCATTTTCATATCAAGCGCGAAGAGAATGCAATTTTCACTTCATTAAGTCGACACGGGGACTTAGGGCACTTAGATCCGAGAGAGAGGTTTAGGACGCACTAATGCTGTCAATCTGGCGTCGCGCGCGCGGAGTTCATTCAAAAAACTTTCTAATTAGGCTTAAAATGGGAGAGACTGAAGCGGGGGGCTATTAGAAAGTCTAATTGCACAAAGACATGGATTAAAGAGAAAGCTTTTTTCCCCTGCTTTTCTTGATTCCTCTTTGCGCGCGCGTGTGTGTGTGCAATCGTGCGTGCATGAGCGTGATCGTGCGCGCGCGTCCTTAAGTACTTCCTTAAAGTTAGTCAAGAGTTGGAAAAATGTTCCCTACTTATAGAACATTAAAGCAAAAAAAAAAAAGGACTCTCTGAGTTGGGCTTTTTTTGGACAACTCGGACAATGTTTTGAATACACAGAAGTCGCACAAAACATAATTAGCCATTAAACGCTAGCAGATTGTACGAATCCACTGTCGCACATTTGTCAAAACACATCTGTCCATCTGTTGACAAGGAAAATACTGTCTCTCTCTCTCTCTCGTTCGCTCTTTCTCTCTCCTTCTTCTTTCTTTCTGAAAACACTGAGTGACAGGCCGCTAGTCTGTGAGGGGCGCTCCAGTCGGCCCCTCCATTCAGGACGAGGCCCTGCGCCCTTTCACACCTCCCCCACTTCAGGCCTGTTTGTGCCTAAACACTGACAAGCAACCAACACAATACCATTCTGTCGGCCTCCCCCCATACCCTTGCATGCACTCACACACACTCACACACACGCCACATCGACACCGCGATCCAAATGGAAACACTAATGTGAGAGGACACTCCTTGAAAAGTGTTAACTGATTTTATTTTGGCTCTCGAACGCGCACTTACAGTATATGCTAACTCGAACACCTGCGATGGATGACAGAAGAGACGATTTATGTAGAAAGTTAAAGATGTTAGACTGTAGAACTCACATACACGTCACAATAATTAGAGTTAGAGTTAAGTCTGCTAAATAAAAAAAAGGCTTTCATGACACGTCACGTCACACTAGCACAGCAAAAGCATTCTTTACTCATAGAGCAAAATAAATTATGATTGGACCCCCTAGACTCCCTTATTGAACCTTTAGCGTGACCCTTCAGACGGCATCATTCAGCAGGGTGAGGTATTCATAAGCGCTAGTACATGCTATGGGCGGAGTTAAACATTTGGTGATGCTAATCTGAAACCGTTTCTATTCCGTTCTGCGCTAAATTGACCCTTCAGTGACCTGAACGCACCCTGGCCTTGCTTAGCATCTTTAAACGCTAATCAGATGGACATGAATTAAGGTAAAGATGCTTCTCTTTCACATACCTGTGTCAGATGTTCCTCTTCCATTGAATCTTCAGAAACTCCAGAGAGAAGATCATGTACCAGGTGGACCAGGTCCACTTCCTCACCAATGCAAGTATCCATCCATCCATCCATCTGAACACATGGCTAAGTTCAAAGCTTTCCCTCCGAGCACATAGCATTTATAGAAGCTTCTGGTTGCTGGGTGTCTACCTGATCTGCTCAGAGTTTGAAGTTTTCTCACTGAGGAAGGCTGCTGGCACTCCTGCAGGAGCAGTAGCCATGCACCATCGGGACTTGGGCACATATATATAACAGCCCCCCCGACGGCAGGACGCACCAGCACACCTGAATGGGCTCGAAGTGTGCCTAACTAACTGCACCGAGTGTCACGGTGTGCTCTGATTGCCTTATCGTCTCATTTATCACAGATGAATTGGAACCAGCCTTGCTGAAAAGCTCCTTTCATTGTTGGGGATGAAAAACAGTGCGCGAAAGCAGCCGAACAAGGGGCCTCCAGGCAAGCGAGGGCGAGAGCAGCAAGGTGCGTGAAGAGAGAGAGAGAGAGAGAGATAAAGAAATAACAGATATTAAAAAAACTGAAAAAAAGCAAGATTATGTCAGCTTCACAAGTCACCGAGCAACAGAGTCACAGTGAACCGTAACGCTTAACCAGCATGCTAACCAAGCGCAGGACCGAGCGCGTGAGCTCAGCCAGGCAAACCCCCTGCCTGGGCCGAGAGCTACACACTCGTCTGGCGTTAAAAGTGTGAGGTGTGTGTTTGATTTTTGTTCTGCCCCAGGAAACTCGATTCGCTCACTAATCACAGACGGATCCCTCCACAAACCGCGTGAACGGCCTTCCAAGCAGTCATGTGGCTAACGGTGTGGCGCACTGATGCACAATGGCGTCCAAAAACTGCTGGGATGGAGCCGCTCAGAGTCACACTGATAATTACACGTTCAGTGAAAACACACGCACAAACCCACACACACACACACACACACACACACACCAATAACCTCAAGGGATTTGTTTTGTGTGTGGTTTTAACTCAGGCTGTTAATATTACTCTTCTGGTTATTTTCTGGTCCTCAAGCCTGTACTATAAGAACGTGGGTGAGGATGATGATGATGATGATGCAGATGATAATGAAGATCATTACTTTGCTCACACACACCAAACACTGCACTATTCTCCATCTTCTTCTTTGTCTTCTTACCAATTTTATTGACATATTTTTAGTTTGGCTGAAATTATCTGAATGATCTTATTTTATTCTCATCAAGACCTCAATTCTTTTTTTTTCCTTTTTATTTATTAAATTATTTTTAAATAACTTTCCTTCCTTCAATGGTCAGATCTTTTTTTACCCTTTGTGCACTTAAACTCTTTCTTTCTTTCTTTCTTTCTTTCAGCAGGCTATTCTTTCTTTCTTTCTTTCTTTCTTTCTTTCTTTCTTTCTTTCTTTCTTTCTTTCTTTCTTTCTTTCTTTCTTTCTTTCTTTCTTTCTTTCTTTCTTTCTTTCTTTCTTTCTTTCAGCAGGCTATTATTGCCCTTTTGCTGTTTCATTTTCTTTCTTTATTTCTTTTCTTTTCCTTCCTTCCTTCCCTGTTTGGTCAGACCTTTGTTACCCTTTGTACATTATTTCTTTCTTTCTTTCTTTCTTTCTTTCTTTCAGACCTTTATTACATTTTTCAACTTCTTTCTTTCTTTCTTTCTTTCTTTCAGACCTTTATTACATTTTTCAACTTCTTTCTTTCTTTCTTTCTTTCAGACCTTTATTACATTTTTCAACTTCTTTCTTTCTTTCTTTCTTTCTTTCTTTCTTTCTTTCTTTGTCAATCATTTATTTCCCTTTTGCACTTCAACTTCTTTCTTTTAATCAAATCTTTATTTTGATTAAACTATTATTATACTTATTTATTTATTTCTCTCTTTTTTTCTTCATCATATAACTTTTCAACTTCTTTCTTTCTCAAGTCTTTATTCACTTTTTGTACTTCAACTTCTTTCTTTCTTTCTTTCTTTCTTTCTTTCTTTCTTTCGTATTTTCATCAGACCTTTATTACCATTTCTTTCTTTCTTTGTTCATCAAATTCTTTTTTTAATTTACTTTCTGAGTTACTTTTTTAAATGAATTATTATTATTATTATTATTATGATGATGCTGATGACCCCTGATTGAGCTCCTCATCATGGCCCTGTTCCTGTCTCTCTCTGCATCCTCAAGCCTGCTTTAAATCCTGATGCTAAACTGAATAGCTCTGATGTGGAGGACTTTTTTTTGCGACAGACACGTGAGAACAGCGAGTTCTCTCTCCCAGCTGTTTATCCCTCGCCTGATTCCACTAAAGTGACACGTGTCACCTGAGGGGGCCTGGTGAAGCCTCTGGTTTACACACTGTATCCTGAAAGTGTTGTCTGGAAAAGCAGAGGCAGGAGACAGGTGGAGAGACCTGCGAGATAAACGGCTTTGAGTGACACCCCTAAAACACGCTGTAATCGTGCGCAAGCGAGGTGAAGCATCGGTGCACCGAGCGGCCATTGCTCCGCGTCCCTCACCTGTTTCCCTGCGCTCCTGGGGGTCCAGAGAATCCGAACACAAGCACGTTAAATATATTCTTCTGCTCGGGCGAGTGGATTGAGAGTGCATGTGAATTGTTAATGCCTTGCTGCTCCGCTTCACGCCTGCTGATTGATCAGCTCGTGACTATATATCTACTCTTTCTCCCATGAAATCTGGTGTTAGTGTCATTATGTGTGTGTGTGTGTGTATATATATGTGTAAGAGAGAGAGAGACGTGTGAGTGTGTGCGAGTGATGAGGTAGTATGGGCTCATCCGATTTCTGGTTAAATTGAGAGTGAACGGGGTTTGCTATATGTGCTGTATGTGTGTGTGTATGTGTGTGTGTGTGTGTGTGTGTGTGTGTGGTGCATCACGGCCCTGCCTACAAGCAGCACGGCTTCTAAAGGAGGACATTCAGATGCACTCGGCTGATCATACGCTCCCTGAACTCTAATGGCACCCAAATTGCACGGGCCGCGCCGGTCTCTCCCCCGACATATTCATATCGTTTACTGCGCACACATCCACTCGAGCGGACAGAGAGTGGGTGGACAGGGGCCGTGCTAAAAAACACACATGGGCCTGTTTGATTTCACACAGAAAGCCTCATGAATAATGCACAGTACTGTACGCAGACACGCGAGACACGCCGCAGAGACGCCACGCTTTTATGTGGCTTGTACACAGGACTGAGACGCGTTAGTGACAGTCTGAGCTCTTCTTTACGCTGAGATCAGAACGGCCTCTGCGTTATTATTCCAGTGTGAACTGATTCCACTGAGCCTGACGCTAACAGCTCACTGTTCCGTCACAACACACGCCTGCTCCGGGATGCTCCAGATCATCATGCAGTGGAAATCACCTCTTCCTTTCTTACTTTCATTCTTTATCATATCTTTCTTTCATTTTTTAACTTCAATTTCTTTCTTTCTTTCTTTCTTTTCTTTTTTTGTCAATCCTTTATTTTCCTTTTGTACTTCTTTCTTTTTTTTTTAAATCAAACTTTATTCCATTTTTAAACGTCAACTTCTTTCTTTCTTTCTTTCATTATCAAATCCTTATTAAATCTTTATTTCATTTTTGAACTTCAACATCTTTCTTTCTTTCTTTCTTTCTAGGTGACTCTTTTTATTTTCTGCACTGTCGCTCGCTTTTCGTTCTTTCTTTCTTTCCTTTAAACATTCATGTAATTTTTAAACATCTTTCTTTCTTTCCTTCTTTCTTTCTTTCTTCTTTCATTTTTGAACTTCAACTTCTTTCTTTCGTTCTTTTAATCAAATCTTTATTTAATTTTTTAACTTCTTTCATTCTTTCTCTCTTTTTTCTTCATCAAACCTTCATATTATTTTTCAACTTCTTTCTTTCTTTCTTTCTTTTTTGTCAATCCTTTATTTTCCTTTTGCACTTCTTTCTTTTTTTTTTTATCAAACTTTATTCCATTTTTAAACGTCAACTTCTTTCTTTCTTTCTTTCTTTCATTATCAAATCCTTATTAAATCTTTATTTCATTTTTGAACTTCAACTTCTTTCTTTCTTTCTTTCTTTCTTTCTTTCTTTCTAGGTGACTCTTTTTATTTTCTGCACTGTCGCTCGCTTTTCGTTCTTTCTTTCTTTCTTTCCTTTAAACATTCATGTAATTTTTAAACATCTTTCTTTCTTTCCTTCTTTCTTTCTTTCTTCTTTCATTTTTGAACTTCAACTTCTTTCTTTCGTTCTTTTAATCAAATCTTTATTTAATTTTTTAACTTCTTTCATTCTTTCTCTCTTTTTTCTTCATCAAACCTTCATATTATTTTTCAACTTCTTTCTTTCTTTCTTTCTTTCTTTCTTTCTTTCTTTCTTTCTTTCTTTCTTTCTTTGTCAACACAATTATGATTTACATAATTAACTTAAAATCATCTACAGTATCTATTAAAAGTCTCTTCTTGCCCATGTTGCTCTGGACTGCGACTGTAAATTATTTGTGTCTCTTTGATGGTCCTCATGTCTATATCAGTATCTTTATTTGGCTTTAAACCTGGATGCCAAAGTGGGAGGAGCCTATACACTCGGAAATAAAACCCAAAGGCAGAAATACGAGCACCAGCTAGAGATGTGCTCCGAAGTGTTTTTATAACCCGTTTATTTTTTTCTTTGGCTGCGACATGATGAATTCGAGGAATTCCATTCAGATTAAAGCCATATCTCAAATCAAACCTCCTCAGCTTCACTGTCCTGCAGGAGTGATGCTCAACTACTGAGTCAAAGGTCATGAGCTGTAATCCATCACATCCAGAGAGACATTATTCCTTAGGAACACTGTTTAATTCTCATCAGTATTCTCGTGTTGTATACCGTCTCACCTTGGATAAAAAGAAGAAACAACCTACCTATGTAACATTCTCGGTTCTGCTTTACATTCGTTATTCATCTTTGTTCTTTCTGGATGTCATTTTTCTTTGTCACTTCCATCGTGAGCTCAGAATGCACCATTTTGGCTCGGCCTCGCTGATTAATTTTCAAGAGACGAGTGTGTAAAGGGAAGGCAAACGGGAAACGGTCTTGAGCAGGTGATAGCCAAAGAATGCACAGAGGATTTGGAACAGGGGTGTAAATGTGTGTGTGTGTGTGTGTGTGTGTGTGTGCACGCATATGTGAAAGGGGAAAAAAAGAGAGTGGAAATGAGAGATGTATAGTTTATAATCAGCTTCACACTCATGATCAGGAGAGTTTTCCAGGACGGGGCCGTCCCTCGTGTCTGGTGCCTTGGCATCGAGAGAAGACGAGGAAACACACCAAGGCCAAGGGAGGAGAAACACACAAGTACCATGAAATCTAAGCTTTTCATTCTTCGATATGAAGTAAGTAACTTGAAACACGAGTTAAGCGTGAGTTAATCTGACAGCAGAACAAAACCTACACTTCTGAGCCTTCCATTCAGAGTCTCTGTGTTTTGAGAGGTCCTGGCCCTGCCTACACACACACACACACACACACACACATATTGCACATCTCATGTTTACTGAAATTACTCCCCTTGCATTTAATCATTTTCATTTCTATATTTGAAGAAAAAGTAGACGAAGAGCTAAGTGGCACGGAGGCAGCCAAGGATTAATAATTCATAGTGCTTTAACATCACATTAATTACAACATACTGCGCTCGATCTTTAATTAGAAGCTTAATTAACATACAATGCAACACGTTGAAAATCATGTCGGGCAAAGAGGTTTAATTAAGAGACTCGGAGTAGCGCAGACAGACAGGCGTCACGGATGACTGACAAACGCTGTAGCGGGGTTGCAGATACTGTACCAACGTCTGCCATGTAGACGATGTCCATCCTGGTCCATGTTTCATTTCCAGTGATTTGATTTAGTTTGTAGGGAATCAAACATTTTGAGGAGTGCTGTTAGAGGAAAGTAATCAAGAGCAAGGTGGGGACAGACAATTCAAGTTGATTATTTTCCTTTAACAAGATGTCCCATGGTATATCGCTTATCCTGTGCCAGATTGCAGGACACCTGGAGCCTAACCCAGTGGACTTGGGTCACTAGGTTGGAGTATACCATGTTAGTCTAACTACAGTTAGTCTAATCTGCATGTCTTTGAACTACTGGAGGAAACCCACCAAGCAACAGGGAGAACATGCAAACTCCATGCACACAAACCGGGAATCGAACCCCTGACCATGGAGGCCACCATGGTGTTTAATTCTTTATTAATTACTGCAATGTGTTAATGATTAAGTTTATTATTAATTAGCAAATGACAGATCAAACAGTTTAGACATTTACAGCTACAATTTCTTTGTGAATTTCTACAGGACGTTGTTATAACAGCCGCTCTACACTAGCCTGTCTGTCTTTCTCTGTATATAATTTATATACATAAGAAAAAAAACACGAATGCACAAAACAAATTGTTGTTTAAACCTGCAAGTAACCTGAACCTGAGAAATGCAAAGGACTTTTTGGAAAACAATCCCGATTACAACAAATCACTAGAAACTGGAGGGAAACTTTTTTTTTTTGGATTTATCCCCGATTTCTCCCTAATTTAGTCGTGTCCAATTCCTCCCCGTCACTAGGGGGCTCCAACATTATGGCTACTACTACCACTCAGTTGGAAGGGCCGTAGATTATCACATGTTTCCTTCGAACCACATGACGCCAGCCGACCGCATCTTTTCGAACTGCTTGCTCATGGACCATTGGGGGCGGAGTAACACACTCGGGGGACAGCGCTATCCGCTCCTTCCACTTGCGTTTGCTCACAGACGCCCCTGATTGGCTGTAGAGCCATGATTACACTAGCCTGTCTGTCTTTCTCTATATATAATTTATATACATAAGAAAAAAAACACGAATGCACAAAACAAATTGTTGTTTAAACCTGCAAGTAACCTGAACCTGAGAAATGCAAAAGACTTTTTGGAAAACAATCCCGATTACAACAAATCACTGAAACTGAAGGGAAACATTTTCTATTTCTTTTTTTCTTTCTTGCTCATGCACCATTGGGGGCGGTGTAACACACTCGGAGGACAGCGCTATCCGCTCCTTCTACTTGCGTGTGCTCACAGACGCCCCTGATTGGCTGTAGAGCCGTGATTAATGTGGGAGCACTAAGTACCTCTCATCCCTCCCCCTGAGGGAGCTCGGCCAATCAGCTGTCTCTAGACCTCCGACTGCGAGAGCTTACAGCATCACCTGTGAATCGAACTCACAATCTCCGGATGATAGGGCGAGAACTTTACCACTGCGCCACTCGGAAGCCTTTCTTTCTTAATATATGGTAATAAATTTTAAATCTACTTACATACAGTATTATTGAACCTCAGGGAGGCAGCATGGTGGAATAATGGTTAGCATAGTGGCTTTGCATCTCCATTGTCAAGAGTTTGACTCCTGCCTTGGGTCTGTGTGTCAAGTTTATGTGTGCTTGGTGGGTTTCCTCCCAAAGCCATGCAGATTATACAATTTTTGGTGTATCCTGCCTAGTACTCCGAGGTAGGCTCCAGGCCTCCTGTGATTCTGTACAGGATAAGATGTATCGAGAATGAGTGAGTTTCTATGCAGCATTCATCATTTTCTTCTTAATTTTTCATAATTCTAAGAATGCTTGTTAATGAACTTCATTCTTAATGCTAATATCACCACCTAGGACAAGTTTTATGTTGGACACCTAATGATCCGAGTTCTTCTTTTCATCTCTTCCTTTGCTTTGTTCATGTAATTTCTAACATCTCTGTGCCAAACACACCATGTCAGAACCCAATCCTCTGCTTCTACATACGAAGCAAGTGGAGAGAGAAGCATGAAGGGTTTAATGGTGCTCGGTTATCAGAGGCCGCTGCCATACCGAGCTCGTTCTATAATTAACCACCGCGAGTTCTCGTTGCCCTCAAGGCCCGGTGGAGATGGAAGTGACATGTTGGTGTCAGCAGCGGGACTCTCGTTCCCTTTGAACGGCTCTGCCTTCCATGAAATACCCAATTCAGCCCTCGCTGTGTGGCTGCATGGAAAAATCGCACAAGTGATCTTTTGAAATTCATGAATAAGATATCAGAGGAGCGGAGGAATAGCTAACCCAGACAGGCAGGAATTAAAACCAGCTAGTGTTGCAGAAAGAATTTGGTGTACCAGACGATCAGGTGTCGGAGTTGCATTTTCTGCTCGATTTTAACTCATGGAGGAACGGGGAGGGGGCTCCTCATAGGAGTGTGTAAAAGTACTTGAGGCTGAATGGACCTGAAAATTGACTGGAAATGGAAAGAAGTCAAATCAGACCAGTGATGTAGAACTCAAGTCATGGACTGAGACTAAAGACGTGAATTTCATGACTTGCACCGTGACCTAGAATGCCTCATCTTTTACTTGGCTTTGTAAATAAATTAGTGCTATAAATCAAATAAATTTTTTTTATCTAGAATACTGTATACTAGTATAATATAGTATACTATATAGTATACTAGATATCCTAGTCTGTGGTTAATCACAATTTTAAAATACTTAGATTTACTTGTATTATAAACGTGCAGTGTTGGAATGAAGAAATGCATGACAAACTGGTTAGAGGAAACAGTTAATGCAGTTTCATAATACAAGTAGTCCCCTACTTATGAACAAGTTCTTTTCCGGGAGCATGTTTGTAAGTCCGATTTGTTCTTAAGTCCGACAAAGTGAGTCTTATACACCTTAGACATGAATATACAATAGGGCTGAGCCGATGAACGATATCATATCAAATCGCGATTTATTTGATTTTAATAACGATGATAAGCTTTAGACATTTTTTGCTCGATATGGATTAATCTAAGAGCCAATCACACAGCAGAACAATACGACAACAACCACTCAGCGTGCAGCTTGCGCGTGCCGTGCACGTCAAAGTTAATTTCCTACCGCACTTTGCGAAGCAAACACCAGGACGACTGTTACATCCCGTAGTATTTTTCGGGCATTTCACATGCATTTTGGTGCCTATGTCTTTCAGGTCCTGGGATTGGACATTGCATGGTTTCCAGCGCGTCCGATTCTTGTGGGAACCTATGAGGCTGCCCTAGCCGATTATAAGAACTCGGAAGTGACGCAACCAACGGCGCGGCTTTTTGTTTCATTCATATATATTGTTGTTATAGGCCAAGATAGGCCAAGATGGCGCCGGTGAGTTCGGCTGCCGTCACGACTGCTCCGACCACCTTTTCTTTGTTTTTGTTCTTTAAGTTAGTTTTCAGTGTTTTAAAATCGGCAAAATCACCACCATTGAGTACATTAGGTATGATAGAGACACTCTTGTTTCTATTGGTATACAAAGTACTCACAATTCGACGGTTTTAACTCCGGATCCAAGCTGGCTGAGTGAGATCCTGAGGGAGAACAATGGACGCGACGCGAAGCGGAGACCTCGAGGCAGACGAGCCGGCGTGAGGAACAGGCTCAGGGCCCGTGCACACCGCACACCTCTGCCTAGCATCCTGCTCGCCAACGTCCAGTCACTGGAGAACAAACTGGATGACCTCAGGGCCAGGATAAAGTTCCAGAGAGACATTCGGGACTGCAATCTCCTCTGCTTCACCGAGACATGGCTGAACCCAGCGGTGCCAGACCACGCCATACAGCCGGCCGAGTTCTTCTCGGTTCACCGCATGGACAGGACGCGGGACTCGGGGAAGTCAAGGGGAGGCGGCGTGTGCTTAATGGTGAACAACAGCTGGTGCAACAGCGCGAGTGTTGTTCCTCTTACACGCTCCTGCACACCAAACCTGGAACTACTGTCCATCATGTGTCGTCCATTTTATCTTCCACGGGAGTTCACATCGGTCATAATCAGTGCCGTTTACATTCCTCCACAAGCAGACACAGACAAGGCCTTATGCGAGCTGCATGAGGCGCTCACACAGCACCAGACACAACACCGGGACGCTGCGCTCATTGTGGCGGGGGATTTTAATAGTGCCAACCTCAAACGCGCAGCGCCGAACTTTTATCAGCACATCACCTGCCCCACCAGGGGCGAAAGGACACTGGACCATTGTTATACCACGGTCAAAGACGGTTACAAGGCACAATCTCGTCCAGCGTTTGGTAAATCCGACCACGCCGCCATCTTCCTCATGCCAAAATATAAACAAAGGCTGAAACAGGAAGTTCCGGTTCAGAGGGAGGTCGCGCGCTGGACGGACCAATCGGTGGCCGCGTTACAGGACGCACTCGATGACGCAGACTGGGACATGTTCAGAAACAGCTCCGATGATGACGTCAGCGTGTTTACGGAAGCGGTTGTGGGATTTATTGAAAAGCTGGCAGAAGATACGGTAGAGAAAAAGAACGTTTCCCAACCAGAAGCCGTGGGTGGATAAAACCATCCGCGACGCTCTGAGATCTCGCACAGCTGCCTACAACACGGGACTTGCGTCGGGGGACATGGAACCGTACAAGGCTGCGTCATATAACGTCCGGAAGGCGGTGAATGAGGCGAAACGGTAGCAGCGCTACGGGAGAAAACTAGAGTCACAGCTTCAACAGAGTGACTCTAGGAGCCTGTGGCAGGGACTGAGAACAATAACGGACTACAAAGCACCAGCATCCGGTATGACGAACGCGGACGCGACTCTGGCAGACGAGCTGAACACATTTTACGCTCGCTTCGAGGCTGCAGCTAAAGACGCTAGCAATGCTAATGCTAACGGCGCTAATGCTAACGGCGCTAATGCTAGCGGCGCTAACGGCTGCAGACAGGAAGACACAGCCAGCACCGGGAACGCGCTCATCATCTCCGAGCACGACGTGAGGAGAGCCTTCAAGAGAGTGAACACCAGGAAAGCAGCAGGACCAGACGGCATCTCAGGTCGTATTCTCAGAGCCTGCGCAGACCAGCTAGCACCTGTGTTCACTGAGATATTCAACATCTCTTTATCTCAGTCGGTGATCCCCACATGCTTCAAAGAGTCCATCATTGTTCCTGTTCCAAAGAAACCACATCCTGCTTCTCTCAACGACTATCGCCCTGTAGCCCTCACCTCAGTAGTGATGAAGTGCTTTGAACGCCTTATCAGAGACTTCATCATTTCTTCACTACCCGACACACTGGACCCACTACAGTTTGCATACCGTCAGAACCGCTCCACAGACGATGCAATCTCTCATCTCCTCCACACATCACTCACTCACCTGGACACTAGGAAAGGGAATTATGTTAAAATGCTCTTCATCGACTACAGCTCTGCTTTTAACACAATAATTCCCTCCACACTCACCACCAAGCTGGAGCACCTGGGACTGAGCTCATCTATATGTCAGTGGATCTCCAATTTTCTGACTGGCAGACCACAGGCAGTAAGGATGGGCGGACATGTCTCAGCTACACTCACTCTCAGCACTGGAGCCCCCCAGGGTTGTGTTCTGAGCCCCCTGCTGTACTCTTTGTACACCCACGACTGCGTGGCCACTACCAACTCCACCTCCATCATCAAGTTTGCTGACGACACCGTCGTGGTCGGACTGATGACCAACAATGATGAGTCGGACTACCTAGAGGAGATTGGAAATCTGGAGAACTGGTGCCAGAGGAACAATCTCCTCCTGAACGTCAGTAAGACAAAGGAACTGATAGTGGACTTTAGTACAAAGCAGGAGAGGAACTACCAGACCCCCGTCATCAACAGGAGCCCAGTGGAGAGAGTGGACAGCTTCAGATACCTCGGTGTTCACATCACGCAGGACCTGTCATGGTCCTGTCACATCAACACCGTGGTGAAAAAAGCCCGGCAGCGTCTCTACCACCTCAGACGCTTGAGAGACTTTAGACTGCCCTCCAAGGTGCTCAGGAACTTCTACTCCTGCACCATAGAGAGCATCCTGACGGGAAACATCACGACCTGGTTCGGGAACAGCACCATGCAGGACAGACGAGCTCTACAGAGGGTGGTGCGATCAGCCGAGCGCATCATCCGCACTGAGCTCCCTGACCTACACTCCATCTACAGCAAGCGGTGCTGGACTAAGGCCAGGAAGATCATGAAGGACCTCAGTCACCCCAGTAATGGACTGTTCTCTTTGTTGCGGTCTGGGAAGAGATTCCGCTCCCTAAAGGCCAACACAGAGAGACTGAGGAGGAGCTTCTTCCCGCAGGCGATAAGGTCTCTCAATCACACCTCCACACAGGACTAATAACATCTTTTAAGCTCACAACACTGACTGGACAATCATGGACACATTCATACACACTTGCACTAAATACTCATACATCTGGACAATTGCACATGTCACCTTCATGCATATTTGCACAACCACTGACACTTTAATCCTATATTTCTATATTTTTGCAATATTTTATTATGCCCTTATGCACAGTTAATTTTACTAGTTAAAATTATTTCTTTAGTATTTCCTTTTTATTGATTATTTATTTTACGTACAAGCTTTTATTTTCTTTTTTTAAGGTCACTGGCGGTCGTATAAAGCATTTCACTGCATATTATACTGTGTATGATTGTGTATGTGACCAATAAAATTTGAATTTGTTATGGTGACGCTATACTTCCGGTGTTCTGTATGTTGTCATAGTGATTTGTGAATTGTGTGTGCATGATACTCTACTCTCTCTACGTGTATTGTTCTTCCCAACTCCGCCCAGTACAAGTTCTTGGACGTTTCTCTATTCGCGGTGTCGAGTCCAGGTTAGTACGCCCTAGGGTTTACATAAACAGCGCGTAGTGTTAGACTTTGTTTAGACACACTAGATAGGCGTGAGAGCTACTCGTTGTACTTATGTTTTGGCTAGTTAGTGTAGTTAGCGGGCATCCCAAGCCCTGATTTTGTTTTCATTTTGTTTATAGGTTAGATTGACTGCCGCGCATAAGTTAGAAGGTGTTTTGTTTTATTTATTTCTTTGATTTAAGCTCTGCTCGTGGCTCCCACCGTTGAATGCGTATTTAACACTTTGTATATATTTTCTGTAAATATTCTTTCTTTCACTACTTGTACTATTGGTTTCCACTGTGTGTTTTGGTATACTAAAGTTTGTTAAAACTTGGCGCTACTCTGGAGTTTGTCTCATTCTTGTTCGTAATCAGTGACGGTTTACAAGATATTAACCTTGCTTTTTTTAATTTTCTTATGTCGGCTTCCTATCTCCCTTAGACATTAAGAGCAAATATAACATCTAAATAGGAAACCGTAACAACGACAAAAAAAAGGAATGGAAGCAGCGACGAAAGTGAATCTACCCTCGAGTTATTATCCAAAGATGTTGAAATTGTCGACCAAAAATGGTAGCACGAATTTCGTTATGTGAACGCATCACCCAAACGACCACACTGAGCATGAAAATGCGGGCCGATGCTACTCCGTCAACTAGCAGGGCTAGCAGTGGGGCTGTACCAAAGCAGATATCGATCGTGTCGTCTTTCGTGGCCATTACACCTTATGAAAGGTGTTCCAAAAGGAGCAGGGATATAACCAGGGCCGTTTTATAAGTAGAAAGCTTCCGATTCATTTGGCTTCTAAAGGTAAAGTTTTCAGTGCTAAAACAGCTTATGAGGATTTATAACATATCCTACGATTACACAGCATTTAAGGCTATCAAATTTGACTGCATAATTTAGAAAATGCTGTTGTATTCACACTGCCATAACAAACACCAACTTGCGTGTGGTCGTGCGCTGTAAAGGCAGATATAAATAAATAAATGATCGTCTAGACCTGCTTGACGCTATTTAATAAATATTAAGCATGTTACTGTACATGCCGTTAATGTTTTAAAATGTGAGTAATGCATCTGTTCTACATAAATAATGTGATCATTTCTCATACTGTAATTCATTCCATTTTTGTTGTCATTGCATGCTTAAGCCATTATGTCAGTTTATTGGGGCCGTGTGAAATAGCCTTCATTTAACTCTGAATTGTGGGATAAAAAGACAGCCCTAGTGTGTGTGGTCTAAATGTTGTTTCTCATTATTGTTTAAAAATCTCAAAACATTGTAATTTATCAACACAAAATACTTTTTATGATCACAAACAAGTATTTTAAATAAAATCTTTGCCTTGTAAAGATTCTGAGCATGTGCCTATAGTATCTTAATTTTTAAGACCAAATCTGTCATCTGTTTTTGTTAATAAACTATACTTTAAAATGTAATTTAATGAACCCTTTAATTTTTGTGGCTTCAGTCATTGTTGGGATTCTCTTTTAAAGCTGGCAGCATTAACAGCTTATATCGGAATATATATCGTTATCGTTCAATATGGGGAAAAATTATTAGAGATGTTCCGATACCATTTTTCCCCTCCCGATACTGATTCCGATACTTGGGCTCAGGGAATCGGCCGATACCGAGTACTGATGCAATACCTGGGTGTGTATCTGTACAGTATATATATATATACATATATATATATATATATATATATATATATATAGCATTTCTTTTTTTAAGTAAAATATTACTAGCCCAGTGTAACAGGTTCTAAAAACACGGACACGAGGCGAGGCCTTACAGGAAAAAGGGTAATTTATTTCGAAAATGGGTAATGAAAGAGTTAAAGGCTCTCTGCGGCCTTTTCCACTTCGGCGGCAGGGATGCGAAGGCGGGCTCTACGCGGAAGTGAAGGTGCCGCGGGAGCTCGCACAACTCGTTCACGCGCTCCTCTCGCGGAGATCAAAGATGCCCACCTTTTTAAAGTCTCTGGGGCGCACCACATCACCCCGCTCTTGTGCCACTGTCTCTCATAAAATCCACCGCGTCGCAAAGTCCAGCTTCCCAACAGTCAGACCCCGAGCTACACTCCCCGCTGTGTTTTATAGCGCCGGGATCATTAGCGGCGATAGCTCATGGGCCGTTGCCTGATTCTGCGGCCCTGCTGGTTCACATACAGTACCTAAAGGGGGGGGAGGTCGCCTAACTAGTGAGCGAGGAGCAATATCAATTTGGGCGCACGCCCATCCCAGACGCACGCCGTGACACTCTGTAAGTAAGCTAAGCTAGCAAAGCTAGCGGGCATGAATAGGTTATGTTTAGGAAAATGGTATCGGATCGGTACGTGGACTCAAATACTCGCCGATTCCGATGCTAGATTTTTTTGTGGTATCGGTAGCATTTCCGATACCAGGATCGGAATCGGAACAACCCTAAAAATTATCGAGATTACTTTTTTGCCATATCGCCCAGCCCTAATATACAATGTAAAAAATACCAATCCACTTGACTAAATCTGTCCCCACACCATCATGTGGTCAAAAACTGTAACTGCGGCTAAGGAAATTAATCTCACAGTGAAATGTAACAATGTTGTCTCTGCGCATTTAAATCATGAGGGGAATCCTGGACCCCATTTTGTCTAAGAGGTTTTTTCCACTGTATTGGACTGCAAACTCCAAAAAGGATGAAAAGGATTTTCCAAAATGAGGATTGTTCACCATTAGGACAGCTTTATACTGTAAGACAGTGATTTTCTATCATCTTGCTCCCCGTACCCCACACGCGCTCACTACAATATACTGGACTTTAGACATTTTAAACATTCACTTTCACACTGAAAATATTGTATAACACTTTTTTATTGTATACACTGGTATCTGGTGCACTGCAGTGCCTATTTTTTTTGTACAATACATGTGAGCTACTTCCGTGATTGAACCGGAAGTAGAGCCACGGTCCGTTCGTATCTACAGAAATTCGTTACTCAAATGTTCGTAAGTCGGAGACTGTCTGTATCTCAAACATTAACATTTGCAAACATTAACAACAGCCTGAGACACCACTCCCACAGCTTACGGTTCATTTATTGTTGGAAAAATAGTTCACCTTGACGGTAGCTCAAGCACACAACTTTGGTTTTATCCAAACTTCCATTTAGAAGCTTTTTTTTTTTTAAAAAAAGAAACCTGCCGCTCGGCACACCTGATGATGTTTTTGTCAGTCGGAGGGAAGTAGACATTAATAGGAACTAGTTATGATTGCATGACCTTGTTTCTGCCACTCTCAGTGTCAATATAAAGTCACTTATTATATTAATTCTGGTTAAAGGGGTGTGGCCTTTATGTGCATCAATTCGAGTTAAATGAATGGAAGTCCCAGTAAAGAAAGGCGTGTCCTGTATGTCTGTCAATCCAAGTAAAATTTGCATTGTTTCAGTAATTCCCAGTGTCTCTGTGCCTCAAAGCCAGCACTTTTAATCTACCCTATGAACATGTTATTGTTAACGATGTATTAAAATGTGCATTGTGTCACCATTCATTTATTTATTAACGTATGACAAAAAATATTAAAGAACTTATCAGTGTAATAAAAGAAACCTTTCTATTCTTGTCTTACTCTCACCTGCTCACACACACACACACACACACACACACACACATATGCACTTTCTTAGTTCCACCTGGATTCCCCTGGTTGGTTCTTGGACCCCGATTAGGCTCAGATGTGATTAGTGAACAGGACATGAATCGTTTCACCCAAACACAGCGAGGCAGAGCGGCTGAGCCCAAACCGAACAGATCCACTCCAGTGATCAAAGCTTCCTGTTCCTCTCAGCTCACCTGAATCTCTCTCACACACACACACACACACACACAGACACAGACACTCTCCTGCTGCCTAACACCATTAACCACAGTCAGCAGGCTGGAGGAATATGACCAGCAGAGTCTCATTTTCTATACACTACATGTAGCGGCAGTAATGTATTAATATATTTTATACAAATTGGAATTAGATCATCTCCTTCTGCTGAATGAATGATTGAATGAATGCAATTGGTCAGAAAGGGATTAATTTTCAAACAGCAGCTCGGACATCAGCTACAGGTGTGAAGTTTAAATTAAAGTTTGCAATCACTCATTACTGTATGAAGACAATGAACCTTTTTTTGTTCTCCTTAAGTCTGTTTTTTTTTTTATCTCTATCCTTCTTTCTGCATCACATCTCTTTGACAAGTTGAAGCTCCTCCACCTCTGTTATGTTTGTTCAGATTCTGTATAGTGTGGACGTAAAATGGTTGCAATATACATTCTATTGTTATTGTCGTTTTTCATAAATTCTTTGGATGATTGAAGGTTTGTCAATTTTGACATTACTCACTCGGCCAGTGTCCTCTGTTGTTCTGTTTATTTCCTTATTTATTTATGCATTTTCGTCATCTCAATCTCAAGAAAAGAGATGAGAGTGCAGATGAGAGTGATGAAGGAATGCTCCCATAACCTAAGCTACAACAGGAAATTAATATTTTGGGGGATTTTGCCAAAACTACTGTAAATGGATCCAAGGAAACAATGTATAATTATTTAATTACGATTAATGACTTAAATTTTAAATATATAAAATGTAACTTAAAATTTTACTTAATAAATAAACAAACAGAACTAAATAAACAAAACTCCTTTTTGCATCTTTGAGAAAAAAAACTTTTTTAATGAAGCAGGAAGTATTGCAAACTGATAGAGAGCACTTAATTTGTAAAAAAAAAAAAAAAAAAAAAAAACTTTACACTTTTGTCATTGCGATTTTTGCTTGTTGCTTACTTGTCGTATAATCTGTAAATCTGCGAAGTGGCTTCTGTAATGACACAATTTCCCTTTAGGATTAAGAAAGCTAGCTAGCTATCCATCCATCCATCCATCATTCTATCTATCATGTTTAAAAGCACAAAGGCCAAAATAATTAGCTAACTATTTATGTTATATAAAAGTTTATTTTATTTAGTCTTATTTTGCAAAAAGCTATAAATCCATCCCTCTTTTGGCCCATTGAATAAATCAGCCTGCAGTTGTGTTTGTTGTTATTTAATTATGACATTTAGTATCAATAATATGTTGGTTGAGTTTTAATAAAAATATATACAGTAGATAAAGTGCAAACTCATGCACTGATTGTTGTCAAAGCTTGTTGAAGATCATGAAAAACATTATAAACAATACAGGTACTGTATAACCAACAGCTTCCCACACACAGGGTACATCTCATGTCTCTTGTACACAGATTACTCGCGCATACTTTAAGTTTTGTAATGTTTTTTCTCTGCTTCACTACAATGCTTACATTTAACAAAGGTACTATATGTGGGATACTTAAGTACTGTATAAAGCATAGTGATTGAACAACATCCAAATAATATAATGTCATATTTCACAGAACATATTGCCGACTGAACAATGCGTAACTGTCATTTGTTACTGCTTGAGTGATTGCATCAGCAGTAACAGAGTGTAAAAGTTTTTTTCTTGGTTTCAACATTCTCCAAAACCCCTTTGAACACATTTAAACCACTCACAGCAGCCACTGTGTTGCACAGGACGTATCTTAGCTACACTGATCATGTGATAGAAAAGGGCTTTTGCCCGTCAGTTTTTGCCCCAAAATATGAACGTTTAAAGCCACTAAAATAAAACTAATTAAACATCATGTTATTGAAAACTTTGTGTGTCAGAGAAGAATAATTTGCCAAAATAATTTGAAAATAGACTTTATCTCCTTCTTCATTCAAACTGTTTATAATAGCTTGCAAATTGCTGGTATCATAAAAAATAATCTGCTTCTGGTGGTAAAAGTGGCGTTAGGTTCAAAATTGATTATTTTACTATAACAGCATGCTTTGTCATTTTTTCAATTCATTACATAAAGTAGTCTCTGGTTTTTGTTACACTGTCATGAGGAGATAATATCTAACATGTGCATGCATGTGTCTGTGGATATTCATGCCAGTTCATGTAAATGGATGCAATAGCTCCAGCATGTGAGTGCGCGTGTGTGCATGCATGCATGCGTGTATGCACCTTTCTGTCACACAGCCATAGCTGCAGCCTGTGTGTCTGTGAGCAGAAGCTGTAGCCGTCTGCCCTGCCTGACAGAGATCATAAATCAACATTCCTGAAGGGAGCAGATGCCGTGGGGGTAAGAGCGACTAATCCCACAATTTAGCCATCATTAAAAACTCACCTTAGCATGCCACTGTGACTAATCAAGCCACCATTCCATTCATACTCGTATTCGGGACGCCTTATCTTACAGGGTATCATGATAACAATTATTTTATGTTTGTTTTTTTTTTTCAATTTGGCAGGTGCTTTTAATTAGTTTGCAACTTAGTACAAGTGAGGTGGAATGCAATCCGAGCGCAAAGCTGTGAAGATATCTGACTGACCAGGTGCCGCTTCATTATGAGCTCGTTAGATAATAAAAACGTTTTGCTTTCATTCAAATAGACATGGATAAGCAGTGTATGTGCAGCTCTGTCGAGGAGTACGGAAGGAATTAAATACTTGTGAGCGTGGTGTTATGGGAAACAATCGACAACAAGGTAGTGTGATGCAGGATGATGTGGAACTGAGCGTTAATGCTCTGAACAGTGCGTGCTCAAGTGTTTTATTCCTCTTACACAACAGCAGTTTGACAACAACTTTCCAGCTCACCAATATACAGTACGGCTTTCGTGCTGACACTGGAGACTCCTTCCATAAACATTTATACAACAAAATGTCACATTAACACCAATTTGATGATTTTCTTTATAATTTGAAATGCTACTGCTCAACACATACTGTACATTCCGGTGTTTTAATTGTCGCAACAGAAATCATAACCTATTATAACTAGCGCTTTGTTTCCAAAAAGCCTCGTTGACAGACCTATTGTCAGAGCTCCCACTGTCGACCAATCAGATTTGAGAATTCAGCAGCACTGTGATAAAAGCATATGTTAGAACGCTGACCTATGTGTGCGCGTTTTAATTGAAGCTGTTATTTCGATCACCCATAAACACGGACGAACAGGAACTCAGGTGTGTGTTATGAAAGTGTCTGAGCTTGCAATAGGGAGGAGTGCGATAACTTGGCACGGATGTCATGTGACAGACAGCGCCCTCGGACCTGAATTATGAAAGGCCCATTAACTGTGCCAGTCAGGCTGTCAGACACACACGCAACACACACACACTCACACAAATTCAATGGCTTTCCCTGGTGATGAGCCGGACCAGCCCTTTGCAAGCTACAAGACAGGTGTGCGGGCCTCAGCTTTAGGCCCCTCTCTCTCTCTCTTTCACTCACACACATACACTCGCATGGACATGAAGTCCCTAAAGCCTCTGTACAGCTGTTCACACTTTTAAGTGAACTGTGTGTTAACTGTATGTCAGAAATAGCACTTTGACTACGCAGAATATTTGCTTCGTGCTTGTTTTATTGTACATAGCGTTCCTTGTTGTTTGTTATATGGGTGTGCCAATGTTATTATGACATAACAAACTGCCAAAACCAAAAAAGGACATGGCACACATAAGCAAACAAACTGATCTTTATTAGTAATGTTTTTGGTCATTTATTGTCTCCTTCCATGTTAACTAGTCTAGCCGGGTTATGACTAATAAAACTGCATCCTCATGTCTTCAAACTGGAGATGTTAAATATGTTTGTCTTCTATACTGATAATGTGGACAAATCATTCACCCTGGTGCCGAGGTCAAGCAGACCTCATATCCAAGCTATTATTTTTCCATTCATGGTTTTCTAGTAAAGTCAACAATCATTCACACATTCATCGTCTACACCACCTATATATAGGGTCGCGGGGGGTCTGGAGCCTATCCCAGGAGACTTAGGACATGATGCGTGGTACACCCTGGGTGTACAGAGTGCCAATCCATCACAGGGTACATATACTCACACGCTTATTCACACACAATGGGTAATTTGAGAATGCCTAATCTGAATGTCTTTGGACTGTGGAAGGAAAACGGAGTACCTGGAGGAAACATGCAAACTCCATACACACAGACCTGAGGCGGGAATCGAACCCGGAACCTGGTGGTGCATGGCAACAACGATAACCACTAAGCTACAGTACCATGCCGGCTAGTAGAATTGTGTAGCTCTGACAGAATCTAATCCGCTTTATACACCCCTTTGAATCTCACTGCTTGTTTTTACTGGATGATTAAATTTAAGGTGCAAGAATCTATTTTTGTTTAAAAAAATTTTTTTCTAATATTCTAAATAATCCAAGCCAGGTTTTATTTAGCGCCTACTATACCTACTATACGTACGTATTACGAGTGTCCAAATCAAACCGGGTAGTGTGATGAATTATCGTGAATGCAAGCATAAAACGAGTGATATCTGAACTGTGCAAATGTTTTAAAGAAACCCATACTGTATGTCTGTCAGTAATGATCCTGGCCGAGGTTTCTCAGAGCCCACTGCAATTGTTCCTGTAAACATCCATGGAGTGAAAACACCTAATCCTTGAAAATAGACAGATAACTTTTCTCCAGCTTGCAGAAGACACACATCTTAAAGATGTACATTAAAGGAGTTCCTGGGAGGCCAGCGTTTCAGATGTGAAGCAGGAAGTCAGATCATGGTTTTCTACTTCAATGCTATCCAAGCACTAGTGAAACACTGGTATAAGTGCATTAGTGTAGCAGAGGATTATATAGAGAAATAAAGGGAGTTTTTAACTCTCATAACTGTGTTCTGTTATTCTGCAGACGCAAAAGTCCTGCTTTGATTTGAACATCCCTCATACTTCGTTGTGTTTAAACTATGAATAGGTTTTTTTTTTCTTTCTTCAAATTAAATACTTTTTTTTTGTAAGGTCAATTTCCAAATCTAAAATTATACATAGTGTTGTTAGGCCTTTAAATCACTTGTTATGAATCACAAACCGTTTATAATTATTTTATCCATTCAGTGCTTATATACTGTACAGAATATTGACTAAAATACAATTCAGCCTTTTCAGCTTAAAAAAAAAAAAACATTCAAGAATCACACAAGAATTTGTCATCATTGGTAACCTTCTCATGCTACACAATGTAGTTAGCATTATAGCTTTAGTTGGTTAAGCCATTAGCATCAATAAAATGTTTCCGTACACTGCAATACCAAAACACTTGTTGATGTCTTCTTTACTTCGTTAGAAAACATGACTTCGTTTAATTTGAAACGCTTGCTGAGGTGATTTTTCTCTCTCTCACTCTCTCTCTCTTTTTTCTTTTTACATCAAATGGCTGCATTTAACTAGCGCAATTTCTTTGCTAATACCAGGGTTGACTAGCACAACATTTATCAGCTACCTACGTAGGCAGCATATCAAATTCTACTGCTTAAAAACGTTTTTTTATTTATTTTATTTTTTTCCCATGTGTTCGTGGGGTTTATTTGGCCTCCCTTGTTACCTTGGGCGGATTCCTCCAGTTTTCTCCTACAGTCCAAAAGCATGCTGGTTAGGGTGATTTGCGTTCCCAAATTGTCTATAGTATGTGAATAAGTATGTGTACAGTATGTGTGTATGTGTGCCCTGCAATTGATTGGCACCCTGTCCAGCGTGTACCCCACCTCGTGCCCCAAGTCTCCTGGGATAGGCACCAGGCCCTGTACGACCTTACAGTATATACGGGATAAAGTGGTATATAGACAGTGATTAAGTGAATGAGTTTCTATCATACAGTAAACATTCACTTAAAGTATATTTTGTTTTCTTTCATTTTTTTCAGTCCCCATTGTGCGATGAAATGCGACTGAATTATGAAGCAAAAACAAAATGTTTAAGGTCATTATGTTATGATTGGTTGCGATAATGCTAATGAGGTACACAATGAGATTTGTGTGAGGTTGTTAACCCTAAAATTCCAACAGATAGTCCGGTATTGGATCCAACAGACGACAGATTGTAGCAATAATAAAGCAAGATTTTGTTTATTAGCTAATTAGGCTATAGCTAGTATAACACGCTATTTTATAAGGATATATTAATTATTTGTCTTTCCATCTTAACTGCTCTTTAATTAGGACAGAAGTGACCCACATTTCTAATAAAACTGATTAATTAACAGCAAATTAATGCTTTCCTTCTGTTGAGAATGCAGGTCATGACCTTTCCAGTGTTGCTCACGAGCCTGAGTGTGTGTGCGCACGCACGCACTCAAGGATCGAACAGAATGACTTATTTCATTGTCTAAATGGGTTTTTTTTATTTTTTTTTAATTATTGTTGTTTTTTTTTATCCTGCAGCTTGAGGACCCGGCTCGGCGACGCTTCATTTAACAGAGGCCCAGGGTTGCTCGTGAAATGCAGAAAAACGGCAGCGCAATTAAGCGCCTTAAGAGCACGAGTGTTAGCGCGCTACCTGTCCGCGCGAGAAGTCAGCAATTAGAGCGATGTAAACACGGCGCCGCCGCCCACCCAACATCCTCCGCGCCTCTCACATCACACCTCCCCTGTGTCAATCACCGGCCGTCATAACACATCGGCTGCGCGAGGCAAACCGTGGAAAACTCGCGCCGACAGCTCGCACTTTTCTCACACCTCACCCCTCACACCTGTGGCAGACGAGCTACGGCGTCCTTACCTGAGCGCGTGAGAAAGTAAAGAGGCGCGTCTCGTGCTGATGAGCTCGTGGGTGACAGCGGTTAGCGCGTGATGGGTTCGTGTTTGACAAGCATTGTCTGGAAGAATGTTTAATCCGGATATGATTAGTTCACCATGTGGACTAACTGGATTTGAGTCGCTGGCATGAATTAGCTACAGCTTTGGCAGTTACTGGTCAGCAGCATTGAGCATGTGAGTGTGTGTGAGTGTGTGCAAGTTTCTGCCTAAATTGGGCAATCCTTCTACATGCAAGGTTTTTTTTATAGTATAGATGACAACACACAATGAGCAAACAACTGAGCAAAAAAGTAATCAGTAAGCAAAAATATAATGTGAAAATAAATCATGAACAATCACGGGGGGGGGGGGGGGGATTATAGAACATAAACCTGAATATCAGGTGAAGATTAAAAAGGATGTATGTAAATCCATATACCAAACCTATGCTAAAAACAAATAAACTGTGTTTTTTGTGAAAGTGTAAACATGGATAAGATCGAAAAGAAAAAATTGTAAAAAAAAAAAAAAAAATTATAAATAAATGTAAAATGTAAAAAAGAAGGTTATATGATGCACCATATGTGACAATAAAAATATGTTTTCTGTGAGTGATTCCACTGAGGGGGGAAATCACTGTTGAAAAGAAGTAATTTGTGTGTCAAAAAAAAAAAGTTATTTAGTGTAAAATAATAATTCATTCATTCATTCATTCATTCATCTTCTATACCGCTTTATCCTGTGTTCAGGGTCGCGGGGGACCTGGAGCCTATCCCAGGAAACTTCGGGCACTAGGCGGGGTACACCCTGGACAGGGTGCCAATCCATCGCAGGGCACACACACATACACACACACCCAATCACACACTACGGGCAATTTTAGGAACACCAATTAGCCTAATCTGCATATCTTTGGACTGTGGGAGGAAACCGGAGTACCCGGAGGAAACCCACCAAGCACAGGGAGAACATGCAAACTCCATGCACACAGAGACGGGAATCGAGCCTGGCCGGGGAATCGAACCCAGACCCTGGAGGTGCAAAGCGACAGTGCTAACCACTACACCACCGTGCCGCCTAAAATAATAATGTGAAACATAAAGAATCATGTGAGGACAGTCACATGACAAAATAATTATTCATGCAAAAAGTTAACATGGAAAATCTATCAGTTGCAAGAAATATTAAAGAATAAAGAAAGAAAAAACACAAACAAAATGTTGCTGTCTTCTTGTATAAAATTTATTTATTTAAAAATGTATAAAACAGTTAAACACTGTTAAAAATCACATTGGAAAGTACAAAATAATCGTTATTTCTCTATATAATCCCCTACTACACTAATGCACTCATCCCAGTGTTTGGATACCACTAGCGCTTGGATACCATCAAGGTATAAAGTTTTCTCAGTACGTCGATCAGATTGCCTGCATCACGTCTGAAACACAGGCCTCCCAGGAACTCCTTTAATGGCCCAGGGGATGTGGCGATAACTCCCAGCGGAGTTCCTGTAATGAGGAAGTGGTGTTGGTGAATGATGTGTGTACAGTTCCCACAGACAGATATGTCTCTTCCATAAGTTGGCGACAAGTTATCCAGCAATTTTCAAGGATCCTGCTTAAGAAAATCTCGTTAAAAATGCAAGAGAAGAAGTGCATTGCACATTATATGATGAACTAACCTCAGAGGAAGAGGTTGTAGTGTTGCACAATGCCAGCAGGTCATGCGGTGGGATGGGTTTTATTAAAGCAGCGCTTTTATAATAACCGAAATCTCACTAGTACTATTGCTCTGTAATGTAATTTAATGGGTGCCCAGTGATTAAGATTGTCAGTGTCATGCAGGAACAAGCAAGGTTAGGTCGGAGGACACTAGTCGAATGTTTTTACACAGACCATAATGAAAATAATGTTAAATTGTAATGTAATGTCAGTGTATTTTGTAAGATACTGTATAACAATGATATGTTGAAGAAATGTTGCTTAGGTGGATGCATTCCATCACACATGTGGCCTCATTTACTTATGGATGAGAGTTTGCGCTACCCTAGTGCGTCTCCAATTAAATGATTGGGTCTAACTTGGCTGATTCATAGTAAAGGTTCTGGCTATTCTAGCAATCTGATAAATAAAATGTCAAATGTATTCAATTGTAAGTTGGAATTTGGGAAATGTAATAAATCTTTGTACATATTATTGTGAATAAAAGGTTGCTATTATTTGCATAAAGGCTTATTCTCAGCTAAAGAGCCAGACTGACGTGATAGTATTGTTCCTAAGGTTTTCATGCCAGAATCAGGTTCTCCAATAGGAATAGGAGGATGTTGAGGAAAACACACATCCACATCCACACTCATACTGTAACAACCGCTCTTGGCATTCGGGTGTAGGTAGAGGAGGCAAAAACAAACAGCCACACAAACACACACTCCTTTCTGCAAATGGGGCAGGCCTGGTGCACCTAGTGGTTCCTCTCTCAGGCGACAGGCCCCATCTGCCACCTGCTCCTCCTTCTCCTGTGTGTGTGTGTGTGTCCCAGTCCCGGCGACAACTGTCGAGCAGCCCACGCAAGATTGATTATCAGTCAAAGCCCATGGCACTAGTGGCAGATTTCACTGGGTTAAGCTTGCTGATCCAGCAAAGAGCGAGAACGCACGGCTACGCCAGGCCGTGCCAACCCGCGCCCGATGCTCACAGAACAGCCATGCGTGTCACCATGAAAGCGAGCCAAGGAAACACAGCTGCGGCACAGAAGTTCCGGCCTGCAAAACTTGGCGCTCGGGAACGGCCTCATAAATAAACATGGCTGCTGGATGGCACCATTTTCCGCCGTCTCCCCGGCCAGGAGAAATAGCATTTGAACTCCTGCACTGCACCTTTCCAGGAGGGACATCTCAATACAGAGCGTATGGAAATGATGGCCAAAGCTAGTAGTTAACCTTGGATTTCTAGGTATATTTCCCCTCAAGACAGACATTTCAAGCTCTCCAAAGAGAAGAGATAAAATACAACATAATATTTCACTTGTCTGTTTGGGTATGTGTGTTAGCTTTCACTGCCAGCTACGATATAGTCTACATTAATGTAGCAAGTAGCGTTAGCTTAATAGCCTGTACATTTCAGAAGTGTGTTCAGTGGCGCTGAGCGGGGGGGCAAATGAGTATAGAACCGCTACTGAGTAGTTAAATAATACAGTATTTGTTTAAAAATAAATCAATTTTAAGATAATTCCGTTTTGCGGGAGTCCCGCGATTAATGTTATTCTCCCGCATCCCGCACATACATGACGAGCTTCCCGCCCGCACCCGCATTCACCCATCAGATTTTGTCCCGGTACTCCCGCGGGAGTCCAGGTCTCTACCTGGAGCCTATTCCAGGAGACTTAGGGCATGAGGTGGGGTACATTCTGGACAGGGTGCCAATCCATCACAGGGCACACACACACACACCCATACACACACTCACAATTTGGGAACGCCAGTTAGCCTAATCTGCATGTCTTTGGACTGTGGGTGGAAACCAGAGTACCCCGGAAGAAACTCACCAAGCACGCGGAGAACATGCACACCGCCCAGAGGTGGAAATCGAACTCTAGGTCCCAGAGGTACAAAGTGACGGTGTTAACCACTCAGTGTATTTAAATTTTTTAACCAAGGGTTTTTTTTCTTCCAAGGTTTTAAACAAATAAATTAAATTCATTATATTAGATTTTCATTAGATTCATAAATTACATTTCTCAAACCCTAATCTCAGAAAGAAATATATTGAGAGCAATGTAGACGTTTGTAGACGTGCTTAGAATAGAGAACAAATGCACAAACAAAAAAAATCATCCCTATGCTCTACTCAAGTAGCTGTCTTCTGCTTTGATGTTAAACACTCCATAACTATTTAGGTATTATTCTATCTACGAGGGGTGTTCAAATCAAACCGGGAATTGTAGAGAACTTTTTGAGGCGTGAAAATGAGTGACATTTACAGAAGTCTTCGAGCAGAGCACGGTGATGAGACTCTTAGTCCGTGAATGACAATCCACCTCGAGGTGGCCCGAAGCACGCTGCAGATGTTCTCGTGTACAGTGAGTGAGATCCTTAAACAACATTGGATAACTTGTCTCAAACATGTGGAAGTGATGCATCTACAGTATATGTGGAAACGCACAATCATTCACAAACACCACTTACACAATGCAGGAACTTGGCTGGGAGTTATTGCAACATTCCCCCATTCAGTCCCGACCTTGCTCCACATGTTTAGTACACCATTAAATGGAGTTCCTGGGAGGCCAGGGTTTCAGACGTGAAGCAGGCAGTCCGATCATGGCTTCAGACATAATGACGGGAGTTTTTACCCTCATAACTGAGGTCTGTTATTTTACACAATAAAAGTCCCGGTTTCACTTGAACACCCATTGTAGGAAGGTTATAAGCAATAATAAGCTCACAGGCAAATTAATTGTAATGTAACTATTTTAGTAGAAGCAGGTATAGAGCAATATGGTCTTCCATTATCTTCCATTTTTACTTTATTTAACCCTATTCCTGATTTCCTCTTTTTTTTTGGTTGGGGCTCAATGAGTTTATCTGTAAAGTCCAGGCAGGTCAGCTTTGGCCTTAGTTAAATACAGTGCAAATTGTATATATAATGAGTTTTTTAAATGTCGTCCTTTTTTTTTTTTTTTTTTTTTTTGAAATCTCAAAATTGTAAAAGTTAATTTCAAATAATGTTCTTTAAGGCAAATCTTCCTCCTATTAAGTAAAAAATAAAGAGTTTTTTTTTAAAGCATGTGAGATATATCCTGTACTGTATGTAATTAAAATATACAAAATCCATATACTCCTGTAGTTTTGTCAGCTTCCAAACTAATTTCTTTGGTTGACGTCTTGACAGCATGAATTTTTGGACCAAAATGATGAGATGCTTTAAATGCCAGCCTCAGGCTTGTGTGTTAAATGAAGGATAAATATATGTGCAGTCAGTCTGATCTAAACCAGTGATTAAGTTTTGTCTATCTTAGGAAAATATTCACCTATATTAGCATTTACCTCAACTCGATTTCCTTCTGCTTGATCGATTCAGCTCAATTAAGAGACCGCGAGTCAGAAAAAAGAAATAAAGGGCTTATTTGGTCTTGCTTGCTCTTAATTGAACAGAAAACACCCTCTCTTTGGCCGAGTTTTCGAAACACATGGAACGCTCACAAATGTCTGGGTCTCGTGAAGCTCTTTGACGACGGTCCCCATGTGGTTGGCATTCCCGTCGGAAAAACAAACGCTATCGGTTAGCACTCGATGCTCGCGGAGAGACGGGCACTGGAGGAGGGGAATTCACCCCGAGGATAATGCTGGTTAGCGGGGGAGCTGGCGTAACCCGTGGCACCCTGCCAATTAGCTGTCCGTCAAACCGCTCTCCTACCCTTTTTCATGGCGCAGACCATTGTGCGAGATTTGCATTGGCTGGTGAGTACAGTGTGCGTGTCGTGCTGAGATGTAACTCTTTAATCCGTGATTAAACATACTCGCTTTTCTCTAGGCCGTGCTCTCTGTCTCTGTTGTAGTCCCAGGTACGAGACGGTGGTGGCGCAAGCGTCCTGCTGCAAAGCAAACATTTGGCGTGTTCTGAAATGTTTTTCGCTGGACTGTAACAGCGAACCAGAGGACCCCCCATGTAGGCTGAGACAGCGGGGTGAAGCTTGGCAGAGGTTCAAGGCCTCGAATTCCTCCGTCCTCCTGCAGCGGGGGCCGAGACACGGAGACTGTTTTCTCCTTTCTTCCCCTGGGTCTTCTTTCTCCTGCTTGTCTTCATGCCATGCTTTCTTTCTCTCATCTCCGCGCTGGTGTCAGCGGGGTCACTCTGTTTGCCGAGGGCACGAATGGCGAGGCGGAACAATGGCGCGACATCAGGGACAAAGCTGCCCACTCTACTTGAATTACAAGTGGTTGGTACTCGTGGAGAATAAAGCGTGTTTCAATGGACCATTCAAGGGGCACTGTGGATCCTCACCCAGGGTAAAGGCAATGGGCAAACACACACGCACACACACGCACATTCACACACACACACACACACACACTCTCTCTCCTGCATGCACACACATCCTGAGTGAAGCACTGAAGTGTACTGTAAACAGTATTCCGAGCGAATTTCATACTAATTACCGCCTCAGTTCTGTACACTTCACACACAATGTGTGCCAACTCTTTTTGTTACACATTATAGACCACAATGTAATCATTGTTGATGTTAGACAACACGCACCAGATCACAGACAATAGAACAAGCATGTCATATCTGGAATAGATCTCAGTAGGAAACATTTCCCTAAATCTACAATTTTTATTAAGTCATTACGGGAAAATTAACACATGGTACCTATGAGACAGGATGAGATGCATTAAGGCATTTGGCAGACATCCTTGTTCATTCAGAGTGACTGTAATGAAATACACATGTGAGCAGTTGAGGGTTAAGGGCCTTGCTCAAGGGCCCAACAGGGACAACTTGGCAGTCGTGGGATTTGAACCTGGGGTCTTCTGACCTTCTTAACCACCATTTTTACTTTTAATAGCCACTATTAGGTAAGTGATAAGTGGCCAATAGACCTCGTATCAGGCTATGTCTTAACCTACGACAGGTGTTCAAGTCAAACTGGGACTTCCCAGGGTTTCATTAGTGCTTGGATGCCATCAAGGTAGAACGTTTCTTCAGTACCCTGGCCTCCCAGGAACTCCTTTAACGGTCCAGACATGTGGAAATGGCTTGCAGCGAAGTCAGGAATGTATTAATGTAATAATTTCTAAAAACATATGAATGTTCACGGGAACGACTGCAATTAGCACGTGGCTCTACCACGGCCGGGATTGTCATTCACAGAGGTACTACATTCTTTACACTCCTCAATAAGAAACTCCTTGTCCTCCTTGGCATAGTATTGGCAAAGGCACACTGATACAGGCATTTAAAGAAAATAGCATTTTAGAAATTAGGGTACACAACCAGAGCATGCAGTGTGTCTCAGGTCCAGCCAGCACTGATTTCATGTTTCTTTTAACTCAGGTTTATTTTTATCATCCATGTGCTTCCGTATTTACATCATCACGTTCGTTACGGTGTGATGTTTTGCCTTGCATCCACCACTTTTTCTGTCACTGATTCTCAGTTGTGGCCCAGTTCTCTGTGTTCAGCTTTGATTTCGTTTTCCTTTTAAACCCCTAAAATTGTATTGTTTTGTTGCAAAGTCTTATCAAGTCTCCATGTTGTTAAAGCTAAACCTTGGTTTTGGATTTACCTTAAAACAATGTCCTGACTTTCAACACATTCCAGATCTGTCCATCAATCGTTCATTTGGGGTCCTCGTCTAGGGGTCCTGGATCTTATTCCAGGGAGCTCAGGGCACTACAGTAGGTGCCAGCTCATCGGTTGGCACAAGCACACAAGATGACACACCCAGTCATTCACTAGAGACAATTTGGAAACAATTGTCACCCTACCGTGCATGTCTTTGGACTTTTGGAGGAAACACAAAGAAATGGACCTAGAGCCCATTGCTTTACTAGTTTGCACCATTGCCTTTCCTTAGCGAGGGGAAAACATGCAAGATTTAAATGAAATGGATGTGCGGGCCTGATGTGCAAACCTGTAAGCCACTAAATCTGTTCCACCATAACAGATTTACTTAAAGGGAAATATTTAAACTGGCGAAGCACTATGAAAAGCTTATACACTAATAGTTTCATGTCTTTTTTTTTTTTCGCAACTAATTATGAACATTTCTATTTACAATAATTTTCACTTGGTATTGTAGAATTATTTTTACTTCCTTATCCATATGAGGTTGCTTTAGGAATTTAAGATTTAAGAGGAAAGGAAGATTTAGATTTAGACGACCTCAGCAGCAACCTCATTTCCCCTCTCGTCTGATCCAACCACTCAGCATTCAGCACCACCAGTATACTAATCACCGGCCTGATTAGAGATTCATAGGTCACTGCAATCGGTCAGGTACAGGAAGTGGATGAAAATGATAGACAAAAAAGTCCTTCATGAAGCCTGGAGAACTATTTCTCAAGATTACATTAATAATACAAGATGATCTAGGGCTTTGGAAGCAAAATATGATTAAATAAAGGGGGTCAAAACTTTTACACAGTACAGTATGTGAAAAAACAAACAAACAAACAAACAAACATAAACTTAAAACTGATTAGCCTGAGTGTTTCGATTCAGTTGGAAAAGCATTTCTTAAATTCGTATGACTCCATTGTACACAATCATTCAAAAGTTAACATTTTCATAAAGTTTCCGTCTCTATTCATTTTCCCCGTGACCAATTTGACCATTGGATATTATCCATGTCATAGCTCTTTCTTTATTACTGTGTTCTTCATCATTATCCATTTCTCAACAAAGGACTGCTGTGGATCGTCTTTAATTAGTGGCTTGGCATCGCTGGTATCCAGCTACCCACACACTCGCTGGCGAAGAAGTTTTGGAGAGACGTTCACTCTGGGGAGAAGGTCACATTGAGCTGCACCTGATCTCCCTCTCTCTCTCTCTTTTTCTCATATCTTTAAGCAACACGCCAGGAGCTGTTAACTGAAATGTACAAAACATGAGCTATTATCTGAACTCCTTTCAGAGTTATAGAGTTAATCTGATCTATCGAAAGAACATCTCTGTGTTCCATGTCTGGATTCTTTAAAAAGGGATTTAACAAAATTCTACAGACCTGAAAGTAAGTGTGTGTGTGTGTGCACAGTGAATATTGGCGTACAAACAGATCAACCACAACTCTACAACATTACTTAAACGATTTAGTACAAAATATTTAATTTTTCCCCAGACTGATATGAGACGCATATGTGTGGACCTGATTACCGCAGTGCAGTGAAGCCCACACACAACCTCACCCCTCCTTGCACCACCTCTGACCCAAGACATTAACAAATGTACCCTTGGGAGGTTAAGAAGCCCCAGGGAAACCAGGTAAAGCCAAATTTCCAGGAGAAAAACGATCAGTCAGATAATCTGGCTTATACAGTGTTGCATGAACATCAGCCAAGAGCATGCTGAATAAAAACTACAGTTTAACCTAGACTATTTAAATATTTTATTTAACAAAATGTTCTGTGTTGGATCAGATCTTTTTTGAACAGCAATGGAGCCTAAAACAGTTCCTTAGCCATACATCAATGCTGCTGGTCCCATGCAAGTCGATCTCTGATCATGTCCGTCATCCAACTCCAGAGCAAACACCTAACAATCCTGCCCTGAAATACAAAATGATGGTAAATGTAATAAAAATAAATAATAATTATAAATGTTCAACAACTCAAAATGAAATGATTTCCACTCTCATTCATTCATATTCAGGAGAAGCCCACAACTATCCACCCACACACACGCTCACCTACCCGCCTACCCACTCACTCACCCAAAAACACACACACACACTCACACACAGAAAAACATGGTGCTTTTAATCACTTTGGAATTTGTTAATTAGCATGTTGAATTTGATGCTTGTTCCTCATCAGTAATTAACACGTACATATTTATAGACTGGCTCTACTCGTGTGCTTGCTTTAAGTATCGGGTTATCGTTTGCCGAGCTCGAGGTGGGCCAGGAGTGTCACGGAAAAAAACGTTCGGCTGTTTGTGCTTTTGAGAAGAAGCCTGATTAACACCTAGTGTGTTTCAACAAACATCATGCGAAATGTGCTAATAGATCCTGACTAGCCTTTCAAAAAGTTGGTACATAGAGACAAAGAACATTATGTCAAAAAAAAAATAATTTCATGTTCCAGCAAATAATGTTAAAAAAAATGTTAACTGGCAGAATTATGTGCTGTATCAGGACAGCTAGACAAGAAATGACTATAGACTAAAATTGTTGCATTTATACATAACATAAATATATAAATATTATTTATAAAATTATATATAGATAGTGTTTGTCTTGAATGAGTATCTTGGAGCACAAAACTGAAGCACATTATCAAGCACACACTTGCATTTGAGCATTTGAATGTTTGCTCAAGTACCCCTCAATGCACAACGAAAAAGTCCGAAGAGTGGAGTCGGACCTGATCTTGTTTCAAAAGGAACAAAGGAGTATCAACATCTATGCATACTTCAGGCTGGATGCCAAATCTGTTAATTATTGAATTCAATCAGGCCCCTTATCCCCAGTGATGGGAAATCTTAATGCTTCGGCATACCAAGACATCTTAGACAATGTTATGCATTATAAGTTTGTTCCAACAGTTTGGGAAGGCCTTTTTCTATTGCAACATGACTGTGCCCCAGTGCACAAAGCAAGAACTTTAAAGACTTGGCTTGATGAATCAGTGTGGAAGAACTTGACTGACCCACACAGAGTCCTGACCTCAACAGCACAACGTGAACTTTTAAACCAGCAATGTGCTTTCCAGTTTTTACAGTCTGTTTCCTACAACCTACCACAGTAGGGCAGTGGGTTAAAGCTCTGAGTTACTGATCAGAAGGTTGACGGTATCTGCATAGCAATTGTATGAAAAGCAATGTGAGAATTTGACCTCACTAAGAGAACAGGTAAAGAGGAAGAACAGAAGAGGACCAACTACTCTGCCTTGTGGGGCTCCAGTAGAGAGTTTGCATGGAGCAGATGTGGATCCCTTCCATGACATCTTATACATCAAATCTCACCCCACATGGTAGTAAGCCAGCCATTGCCTATACATGGCTTGTAATTAGCTAGCAGAATAAGATTCCACCAGAATTGTTTAATTAAAGGGGTCCTATTATGCCATTTTAAAGGTTGCTAATATTGCTTAATGAGTCTCTTAAAACAGGTTTACATGTATGCAAGGTCAAAAAACACTTTAGTTTTCTCCAAAAATAGATTTAATTGTACCCCATTTATAAATGTTTAGTAAACGACTCGTGTGAAGCAGTTAGAAGATTCAGTCTGTCTAAACCCCTCCTTTCCGTGAGCCCTCACTGCTGTGATTGGTCAGATGGCGCGGTGATTTATGATTGGTCTACCGCTACAGCGTGTGTCGGAAAACAAAACGCCCATTACCATAACTGAATGATGGCTCTGGAGACCCATCAATACATAGAAGAGATGGCGTCGGTTTTACCATGTAACTACATTATATTATTCATTCATTCATATTCTATACCGATTTATCCTGTATTTAGGGTCGCGGGGACCTGGAGCCTATCCCAGGAGACTCTGGGCACGAGGCAGGGTACACCCTGGACAGCGTGCCAATCCATCGCAGAGCACACACACACACACATTCACACACTATGGTCAATTTGGGAACGCCAATTAGCCTAATCTTCATGTCTTTGGACTGTGGGAGGAAACCAGAGTACCCGGAGGAAACCCACCAAGCACGGGGAGAACATGCAAACTCCATGCACACAGAGACGGGAATCGAGCCTGGCCGGGGAATCGAACCCGGACCTTGGAGGTGCTTAAAAGTGTTTAAGCGAACCCGACATGAATGCTCAGTCACATTAACAAGAGTGTGGTAACGTTATTTGTAAGATGCCAGCAAGTTGTTTGCGACGTAGAACGTGGGCGGACATTATGCAAATATGTTACTTAGCGACGTGGATCCGTAACAGAGAAAAATTTGATTTGCTAATGACTCGTTTAGGCGAATATGAGCCGACTCTTTTTTTTTAAGAGACAAAAACTTAATTTATCGTGCGTCGCAGATAGTTTATGTTCACATACAGCTACATGACACACTGCCTGAAAGATCATATTTGAAAAAGCATAATAGGGGCTTAACTTAAAGACACAGTTAAAAGATACCACAGCACATCAAAATTATATAAAAAATTAAATATACTGCTTTTGTTTTCATTTGATCTTATTCATCTTCTTCTTCTTTGTTGCCTATTTTATTATTGTTGTTTAAAATTAATAAGTAGTATGATATTATAATAGTATAATACTTATAAAAAAATTAATAATTACATGAAAAAACAGTACAATTGAAGGGACAAAATTTAAATGATAAAATAGAAAGAATAAAACAGAATCTGAATCATTATTGCTAATAAAGCCCAAAGGTAAACAATATGTTTCTTGTGTCACATGTGTCAGTTATCAAAACGCTCATTAAAACATTTTTGTAATTAGCAGCAGGAGGCATGAGCGGCTGAGGTGTGTTCGGGGCGATGTGTTCTTCTACAAGTCCCGTTGGTGTGATTGTTTATTTTGAAATAATTCTCACAATTATTAGAAGAAACAAAAAAAAAAACAACCACCTGACAGCTTTTCGCAACATTTTCATGCTATAAATTGATCTATCTATCTATCTATCTATCTATCTATCTATCTATCTATCTATCTATCTATCTATCTATCTATCTATCTATCTATCTATCTATCCTTTAGTTTGTACTTAATATCATAAATATATCATAATATCATAAATACCTTCCTCATGGAAACAAAAAGAAGAAATTTAACCATTTTCACATTAGAATATTCAGTATATTGCTGTTATTTTTATTTATTTTGATAGCAATCTATTTCTTGCAACTAATAAGAGAAGTTATTTTTTGCTTATTTATTCATCTTCTATACCACTTATCCTGTAAAAGGTCTTGGGGGCTGGAGCCTATCCGAGGAGACGTTGGGCACAAGGTGGGGTACCAATCCAACAGGGCACATGGATACACAAAAAAACACATGTACGGGCATGTTATTCCACAGGTTTTGACGCGTATCTTTTTATCGTATTTGGTTACGCACGACACGCAAGTCCATTGGTCTCTTTGTATCTTGTTTTATTTTCAGCATCAAAGATTCAACACTTCGTACAGTTGTCTTGAGTAAATCCAGTAAATCCACTGCGGTTACAACAACCAATTTGCTGTATCCCTTAGCCTATGGTTTCGTACTTTTACAACAATCTATTTGCTGTACAGTATCTGTAGCTTACGTTGGTTTAAGTTGGCTTACGGTCAAAAACTTGTGTTCTCCCCAACTTCCATATCTAGACTGACTTTTTACAGTGATATAGTCATGCAACTACGTATAACAATGGAATGACATCACAGACATCACAAACAATACGATTGTCATAAATGGATGTTTAACTAATAGACTTAATGCTTAATGCATAACTAATAGACTTACTAATAAACTTGGTGCTTAGTGCATATTATTAAAATAAAATGAAATAAACACAACAACAAATTAATAAAGTAAAATATGGAGTACAACCGGAGTACCCAGAAGAAACCCACCATGACAAGAAGAACATGCAAACTCCATACAGACCAGGCGCAGGCTTTAAACTCTCGTGCCTTCCGGGCAGACGGTTTGAATACTACATCGGGTCTGTATTCACAGTGCTAACTGCTACACCACCTGTCCAGGGTGTACCCTGCCTTGTGCCCTAAGCCTCCTGGGATAGGCTCCAGGTCCCCACAACCCTGAATACAGGATAAAGCGGTATAGAAGATGAGTGAGTGAGTGAATGAGTGAGTGTCATACAATATTTATACATCATTCTGGGAAAACTCTTCACAAAGTGATTTACATAGCAGGAACCTTAAAGTTCTTAGAGCGTTGTAATATAATTGTAAAAATTATATTTACGGTCCCCATTGCAGCATTGTGTTAGGAGTACTTGTTCAAATGTATCTCATGACCACGTAATTAGCACAGTAACATTGTCAAATGAACGTCACTACAATATTTCAACAACCAAAAATTACACTACCTATTATACAGTATATTACAGACATTCCTGAAATTAAATGTTGTTTTTTCCTTTTGGATGTACACTGCCTGCCAGTAAAAAAATGCCACCATTCTAGAAGGGTCAAATTATTGAGCTGTAGCAAGCAAAGAAAACAGTGGTGAGTTGTGCTGTAGGTGTGACAGAAGAGTTCAAGGTGGAGGTGGGTCTGCATCAAGGATCGGCTCTAAGCCTCTTTTTGTTTGCTCTGGTGATGGACAGGATGACAGATGAGGTTAGACACGAGTCTCCATGGACTATGATGTTTGCAGATGACATTGTGCTTTGTAGCGAGAGCAGGGAACAGGTGGAAGAAAATTTGGAGAGGTGGAGGTACGCTCTGGAAAGCAGAGGAATGAAGGTTAGCCGCAGCAAGACGGAATACATGTGTGTGAATGAGAGGGACCCAAGAGGAACAGTGAGGCTACAGGGAGCAGAGGTAAAGAAGGTGCAGGACTTTAAGTACTTAGGGTCAACGGTCCAGAGCAATGGAGAGTGTGGAAAGGAGGTGAAGAGGCGGGTACAGGCAGGTTGGAATGGGTGGAGAAAAGTTTCAGGTGTGTTGTGTGATAAAAGAGTATCAGCGAGAATGAAAGGAAAGGTGTACAGGACAGTGGTGAGACCAGCGATGCTCTACGGCTTAGAGACAGTGGCACTGAAGAAAAGACAGGAGGCAGAGCTAGAGGTAGCAGAGCTGAAGATGTTGAGGTTCTCCTTGGGAGTGACAAGGATGGATAGGATCAAGAATTAGTTCATCAGATGGACAATCCATGTGAGATGTTTTGGAGATAAAGTCAGAGAGGCCAGATTGAGGTGGTTTGGACATGTTCAGAGGAGAGAGTGTGAATATATCGGTAGAAGGATGCTGAGGTTGGAACTGCCAGGCAGGAGGTCTAGAGGAAGACCAAAGAGGAGATTTCTGGATGCAGTAAGAGAGGACATGAAGTTAGTTGGTGTGAGAGAAGAGGATGGGGTTAGATGGGGATAGGGTTAGATGGAGGCAGATGATTCGCTGTGGCGACCCCTGAAAGGGAACAGCCGAAAGACAAAGAAGAAGCAAGCAAAGAAAACACCTAAGGAGATTTGAAATTACTGGACGTGGGTTAAGAAGACTTCAACACAATATCAAAACCTAGAAGGGTTAGTGCTAAACCGTCAACTTTGTGGATGAAATGTAGTTGGAAAAAATCATGAATGGAGATCAATTAAAACACTTGGTGAAGTTGGATGATACAAAGAATAAACAGTAAAAGCCAGAGCAATGTTTAATAGTGAAAGTAAGACCATTTCCATATAAACTTCGGATTAAACACAGAGGATGGCTATCCAAGGGCGTTGTGATCTTGCATGACGATGCACATCCGCACACATCTGCTCACACTGTCGACACTTTTTGAGATGTTCAAGCATCCCTCCAATAGTCCTGATCTTGCTCCAACAGTAATCTTTCACCTGTTTGGTCCCCTGACAGCAGCCCTACAAGGACGGAGATTGACTTCTAATGGAGAAGTAAAGACCAGTGGTACACTAGTGTCAGCCTAAAAACATTTCTAATGAGGGAATGCTTGTTGACAGATAAAGTGTGTTGAAAAGCAAAAAGATTGTGTCGCAAAATTATTATTATTTTTAAGTTTATTCAAATAAACACTACAGCTAGAGTGCAGATAATTTGTGACACATACTCAAATTTAGTATAGCACGCTTTAAACAGAAATACATCGTTCATCTACATGCCGTTTCCATAGAAACCGCGTACTCAGGACCATGTCCTGTGTTGCTCTCTAGTTCACTCGGGTGAAAATTTGATTTACACTATATATATTTTGGTAAATTAGGAAGAAATATGCGCATAATTCAAAGAATAAATAAATACTTAACTTAAATAGGTATTTAGATATTGTGTACCGTGCTGTGAGTAACAAAGAAATGTAGTTTTATATGAACGACATCAGTGTTTCTGCCGAGGCGAAAATAGTGGGACACTCGTGAAGCTAAGCTGATGGTTAGCGTTAGCATGTACACGTGCAGTTTGGGGCTCAGAAGAAGCACCGAACATTTTCTTGACATGAGCTTCGCTTTTTGACTTGGAGTTCACTGTCACGGTTTGTATAATGCTGTTTTAAGTGTATTTTAAACGGATGTATGGGCTGTGTTAGCTGAGCAACAGCGCTAGCTAGTTATCTTAGCCTGCTAATCTATACAGCTAGCAAGAACTTGTCTCTGGAGTTTCCTATGGATCATGGCACTTTGGAGAAACGATAACTAGATAAACTCTAGTAATTTCTTTAAATGGTGTCAGTTTGCTTTAAAAAAATTTTTAAACACGTTAAAAAAAAAACAAGTTATGGACATCAGCATTCATTCATTTATCTGCTAAGCTAATAAACACCATTTCTAGTATGGCTTCTATATTTTGTTTTGTCTAAGAGAGAGAGAGAGAGAGAGAATGTATGGCCATTTATTATTATTATTTATTTATTTAGCTTTATACTGTCTTGCTTCAAACAACAAGTTAAAATGCTTAATTAATATTTCTAATAATACACTTTTTCTTTTCAGATTTATGTCTTTTCATGTTAAATCTAAATTGAACAAGTTGTCATCTGACTAACAATCAAGATCATTGAAAGATTCTGTATATCTGTATAATTTTTTGCATATTTACAAAACACGGAGTCTGGATTGGGAGATGATAAGCACTAAGTGAAAAATGCTGTTATATGATCCTATCTGAACATCCATCATTTCACCTAGGTGACACTTTTTAGCACCGGTATCTTGTTTTGGCCGATAGATTAACTAAACACTTCGTGTTGATTTGTGAGACAGTTGCTGTCTTTTTAGGGCGCAAGCTTTATGACATCTTCCTTCTTGTCCCTCTTGTTCTTCCTGATTTCTTTTTTTTTCAATCATCCAAGGCTTTTTATCAGAGCTTTTGTCATAACCTGCTCAAAAAGTCTTGAAAAATAGTACACAGGTTGGAATCTGGTGCCACCTGAGCTCACATTGGATTTTGCTGCATAGCTTATACGCACTCGCACGTATACATGAGAAACCTGGAACACATTTAGATCCCATGGAGCTGAATAACTTGCGCTTATGCATATGTCATGGGCTCTACTCAACAGGAAGTCAATTATTTTGGGTTGTTTGCAAAACACACCCAGTGGAATTTGATATACTCCTTGATATAGCTGGATAGCTTGATATCGATTCCTAATGTCTTAAGATTACATTAGACTGGTTTGGTGGCAAGAATATTCAATTGAATTGTATTTGTACAGCGCTTTTAACAGTGGTCATGGTTGCAAAGCAGCTTTACTGAATCAAAAGAAAATATGGAAATGTGAGAAAATGTGTATGAATTAAAATGATCAGATTGTCCCTGGTGGCAAGGAAAAAGAGATGGAAACCTTGAGAGGAACCAGACTCAACAGGGATAGCAGGGATTGTTGTGCAGTCATACTGTGTTAGGCGGCAATATCAAGGAGTACAGTATATCAAATTCCATTGGATGTGTTTTGAAAACAACCCAAAATAATTGACTTTCTATTTAGTAGAGCCCATGACATACATGTCGTATGCATAAGAAATAAAGCTCCAAGCTCACTCCATGAGTTGCACCTGAGGAATGAGATAGTTTTGAAAGATAGCTCTTCATCTTCTATAAGACTACCAGTCAAAGGTTTGGACACACCTTCTAATTCCATGATCTTTAATGCTTTTTATTTCTTTCTACATTGTAAAACAATGCTGAAGGTGTCTGAATTACTCCTTTGAACAGTTGATATTGAGATGTATCTGCCACTTATGCTCTGTAAAACCTTCATAAAGGCTCTAATCTGAGGTGCTGTTTGTTAATTGGTGATTTCTGAAGCTGGTAAATGAACTTCCCTGCAGCAGAATTAAGTCTTGGGTCTTGCTTGCCTGGGATGGTCTTCATGAGAATCAATACATCATGATGGTGATGAGTTTTGCAAAATGCAAATCTGTTCCAGAAAAGCTGACCTTTGTGTCTTAAAATAACAACTGACTGTTATTGATGTTACTTAATTAACTGATGCCATATGTTTTGAAATCTCCAGTATTGTTCTAGATGTAAAAAAATAAATAAATAAAAAAAATATAAGAGAGAGAGAATTTTTTCAACAATACTTTATTTAATGTTTGCAAAATAAAAAAGTAAATGACTTTATACCCAAATAGTCAAAAATATCATCCAAAACTGTATTCTTTCAGAATTTAAATGATTCAGTAAAACTAAATGTTAATGTCTGATTTGTTGCTTTCAGCATTTGTTTTCAGTCGTACATCCACCAGAGAAAAGTGAGAAAAATGTCTAAATCACAAGCCATTATAAGAGGTTTATTAAAGGTTTTATTCTTGTTTTACAAATAACCTGTGACAGTGTTATTGTACAGTGTTAAAGCCAGAAGATCTGATGAAGCTGCTCTAAATGAAGCTCCTTAAACATCAATAAATTAACCAAATTTTCATATTTGTTGTGCAGGATTATGTCGAATGCTGGGGATCTAGAGAAGAACTGGTACTCTGTACTCGGTGCGACTCCCACTGACGGTGTACAAGAGCTGAAGCAGAAATATCAAAGACTCATCCTAACGGTACAGTATGTTCTTTCCTCTTATGATTCATATAATTAGGATTTCTGAATTAATCCTAGACAAATATTCAGTCCAGTGGCGCCTGTTTTACCTTAATCAGTGTATATGATTTGATAAATATACGAGTGGCATTCGAGTCAAAACAGGACTTTTGATTGTGCAGAATAATGGATCACAGTTATGAGAGTAAAAACTCCCTTTATTTCTTTATATAATCCCCTGCTACACTAATGCACTCATTAGTTTCTTTGGAACTTTCTATGGTTTCTTTTGACACTGTATATAAATGGACTGCCATGGTCAGTGGTACACAGGTGGACATGAGTAGCCTAGATTTTATTCCCAGACTTTTATTATGCTATATATCCAAAAGTTTGTTCACCTCTACCATCATTCAAACTGCATGTCCTTGTTAAATATCGTTTTCCAAAGTTGTCCACTTTCACTCATATAAAAACCTCCAGTCTTCTGGGAGAGCATTCCACTAGATTTTTGGAGTGAACGGTGTCTAGGGTGCACTTTGTTTTCCGATGGCATGGTGGAACAGGTTTGCATTTAAATTAAGGGAAATCTTAATTCTACAGGGTATGGAATAACTCAATACAGTTCCAATGTTGAATGAGAAGAGCCAGCATCCAAATACTTTCGGCTATTCAGTTTTATCTGTTACCAGTTTTTACTTGGCTTTCTAGATGACCAAAACTATCGGGCGTGGTCGGCAGGTTACAGCTTATACTTATCTTGTCATTTGGGTGAAAAAATATATCTTTGCAGTCAGCTGTTTCTGCTAATAGGTCTGTTAAACCTATATGGAGGGGAATATCACAGGAAGATGGATGCTGCGCTGGCAAACACAAAGGTTCCGTCAGAGAAATGGACTCGATTGACTGCACAGTACAGAAAGCATCAGCTCCCTCTCTGGATTAGTTCACAGAGATGGAGTGGACATCAGGGCAGCATGGAAAACACAGCAGAAGGCAACACAATTATTAATCAGTTGAGCAAAGAGAATAGTGTATTTTTTTTTATTTATTTGTACAAGAACAGAAAGATTTCTTCCTGGAAGCACATTTGAGTCAAAAATTATCCTCAATCTGGCTGTAGATTTTATTTTACTTACATTTTAGAAAAGTCAAATACATAAATACATGTCGTATTCCTTCATTATAAAAATAAAATTAGGCTGAGCTACAGTACGAGCCACGAATGCGCCGCTGTCTTCACTTCTTCATCAGAAGTGTAACTTCGTCCTCAAAGGCCTGCTTTCAGGCGACCAAACAGTTGAAAGTCTGATAGAACAGGATCAGGACTGTAGGGAGGATCCTTGAACACGTCACGTTAAAGAGAGCATTGACCGTGTGGGCAGAAGTGTGCGGACGTTCATTGTCTCGCAAGATCACGACGCCCTTGGATTTAATCAGACGTTCTGGCTTCAACAAAAAACATCTCTCCACGCTCCTCTTCCTTCTTACAAATCACAAGAGTCTCACCAGTTTTTGCTCACAGTTCCTGATTTACAAATGAACTGATGTAACACACCTGGGGAGACAGTAGCCTTGAGCGGAAGGCGCTCATAAGATGTATCTTACAAAACAGAAGTTTTTATATAATCGGAGTGCGGGTGAATTTCGTAAAATAAACCAAAAACATACATGGTGAATTTCAAGCAGCAGTCTTTGCACTTACTTTAGGGTTCGACTACAGTTTGTCAGAGAAAGCCGTTTCATGTTTGGTGTTCTGGTGTGTTTTCACACTATTTTGACTGAATGTCAAAGTGATTTTTTTTTTTTCCCAAAAGAAAGACAGCTGAAGTGTGCCGTTACTGTGGAGCTAAATGGTATTTATTGTGTCCTCTTTAAAAATACGTCAGCATTTCTAGGAACATCAGAACACATGGTGCAAAAACACCATCAACTCCCTCACACACACACACACACACACACACACACACACACACACACACACACACACACACACACACACACAGAGTATGTGTGTACGTATAGACTGACATTAGGTGGCAGTAGCGTGATGCTGCTGGCCTTTACCGCGGCCCCTGAGCAGTGCGCGAGTGTGTTTCCCCGCCGTGTGATGATCTATGGGCCGCGCCGGCGAGCGCTCCAAATTGGCCGGCCCTTTATATTGTGCTTCTGCTCTCCAAGCTCCATTAGGCCCGGTAAATGAATATTTTACAACGCGTGCAAAGGGACAGCAATTAAAGCGTGTAACTCCGGAGAAGAAGCAGGGAAAGAAGAGAGAGAGAGAAGGAGAGGAGGGGGAGAGGGCAGAAGCGGTGCATCTTGTTCAGCACTGTATTTATGGTGAGCACCTGGGACTGCATCAGGTGAAGGTGCGAGAGCAGCGGAGTGGAAAACGTGGCGGTATTGGTAGGTACGTACGTAGGTGGGTGGGTGGGATGGTAGCTGGGGATTGACACATCACATGTCTTGTCTCTAATATAAGGCATTAAAGAACCCATTTCTGCCCTAACATATGTTAAAGCGTACACATGAGCGGGTACGAATCTTGTTTTCACGGATCCATCATGCATAATTGATGTCACTGTTATTAGTAGTTTCTTTAACAACTTACTTTAATTTCTTTAAATAGTACTGCTTCAGGACGGCAACCTGCCCCCGTTATGAGCATAATTACGACTAAAATAGCCGTTAAAGAAAACAATGTTGGCGTCCTGTCTGGCAGCAGCATGGCCTGTCCACACCCGGCGAGCTGTTTGTGTTCCTCTATCTCATCTTTGCACTGCAGGGGAACCTCTGACTGCAGAGAGAGTCAGGAACCCTCAGCCTGCAGACTTCACCTCCTCGCCGAGCGAGCAGAGACTCGTGCTGCTAGTGTTGCTCTGACGCTTCCCGCTCTTACTGGCCTTTAACACGGACGGCCTTTTCCTCGCCGGATGTCGCGTTGTGCCTTTAGTAGGTGTGACATGGTGCACTGCTGTGCCTGGAAAGATGTGTGTTTACAGAATGCCAGCTTTATTCAGGAGTGAATTATTATTATTTTTTTTTTATAGCAAAATAGGCTGTAGAGCAGGTGTTTGATACAGCGTACAGCGCGTGTCTTTGGACTGACCCGAGGACCTGGAGGAAACCCACCAAGCTTGAGGAGAACATGCAAACTCCACGCACACACACAGCGGAGGCGAGATTCAAACCCATAAACCGTGGAGATGTGATGAGACAAGGCCTAAGACTAAGACTTGACTCTAGCAAAAAGCTTCATTTTATAACAGTCCCGATACCTCTCCCGAACCCGGACCTTTAATTTTTCTCCTGGCTTTTGGCCTACAGCTCGCTCCGAGTCTCTGATCTGCGAGCAGGTTCCCACACCCAGCGTAAGTCAGTGTAATCCTCTCTGCAGGGATCCCGTGTATCCGAGATCAACAGAATCAAAGGTGCTTGTGATCAGACCGTTCTCGTAGCTTTAATTAAGAAGAGCTTTGAGACGGTAACTTTTAACTCGAGACCCGAATTCCTCTGCGTTCAGTGCAGCTCCAGTTCAAAAGAAGACGTTTGATGGATTAAAGACTGAGGGTGTGGCTTTGAGACGATGAGCGACGGATGTCCGAATCAGTGGACGAATCAGCGAACAGTGTCGATGTTGCGTTGACGGATTGTTTCGATATGAGCACATGGAGTGTGTAATGGTTGGATCGCTAGACATCGTGTTCGCAGTACACTGACTTTGGATGAAGGTGATCTCCGAGAACTTAGTGTGTTGGTTTGCATTGGTATCACTCTGAGACTTGCATGTCTATGTTAGTGATGGATCGCTTCACCACCACTTTGTAAAAAAAAAAAAAAAAAAAATGAGGAAAGAAAGTTCTAATCACCTGCTAGAGGTTAAAGCTGCATAAGGGAATTGAGTGGCGTGTGCACCATTAGGCAGGTATCGCCATGGAGATATCGACTGTCTCATCGGCCCAGGAAGTTCATATCAGTTCATTCCTAAATTCAAAGTCATGTGACTAGTGGTGGAGCTTCCTGTTCTCCAGAGCAGTGCCAAATATAAAGCACAAGGAAACGTCTCTTCTTGTCATCACTTCAGTCTATTCCTTATTTCTTTTTCTCGGTCTCCTACGTTCTTCTCGTTCACTTTTTTCTTTTTTTCTTTTCTGGCCTTTTTGTGTCATCTCTTCTTTTCTTGTGTCCTTCAACCTCGTCCTGTTTGTCATCTCATCTTTTCTCTTTCTCATCTACCTTTTTTTTGCATTCATGTTTCACATTCTTTTCATTTCTCATTTTTTCTCTTGTGTCTCCTCTACTCATCTTTTTCCTCCCTTCCTTTCTACTTTTCTCGTGTCTTCTCATCTCATCCTGTTTCTTCTCTTTTCTTATTTCTCAATGCTTATGGTCTTCTCATCTCTTCTCGTCTTTTCCTATTTCGTTTTGGTCCTTTTCCTTTCTTCATGTCTTTTCTCTTCTGGGCTTTTCCTCTTCTTGTTCTTCTCTTTTTGTCTTCTCTTCCTCTTTCTTTACTTCGTTTGTTGTGTCTTTATTTCATCTTGGTTTATCTCTTCTTATTGCTTATGACCTTTTTTGTTTCTCTTCTCTGCTTGTTTTTGTTTCTTTTGTATTTTCCCCCTTTTTTCTTTTCTCCCCCCCCCCCCTCTTTTCACAATTATTCAGTTTCTTCACCTCTTTTTTCTGGTGTATTCTCACATATCATTTCTTCATTTATCATTTCTTATACCCTTTTCTCTTCTTTCCTTATTTCTTTTATTTTCTTTTTCTGTTTTATCTGTTTTTTTGTTTTGTTTTTGTTTTGTCTGTCCATCTCTTTTCATGTCTCGTCTCTTGTTTCTTCTTGTCTTCTCATTTCGTTTTGTTTCTTTTTCTATTTCCTTATGGCTTCTGACCTCTTTTTGTCTTTGTGTTTTTCTCTTCTCATCTTTTCTCTTCTGGTTTTCTCTTTGTGCATCTCTTCCAGGGTTCCATGTCCCTCTCATGTAACTCATGTTCATTTTCCCCCTACTCTTGTAACTCCTGTGATGGTCTGAAGCAGACAGGCGAGCGCTCAGCAGAGGCAGCAAGGAGAGACTTTCCTCGACTCTCGTTCATCCTCGACGCTTCAGACATGCACTGCGCAACGCTCGTTCATTATTAAGTGGAGAAATTCGAATCTAGTCCATTCACATGGGTGACTAAAGATCGTGTACGACCTAGTCCGTTAAAAACTCCATCACACATTTCACCAAAAATGCATTGAGGTAGTCGAGAAAGAAAATCACTCTTAGATTTTTAATTAGTTTTTTTTTTTTTTTTTGGAAGTAATTACTTGGAATAATTTGTTGAATTCTGTTACTTAAAATGAGAAATATAATTGCAGCAGACAGTAATTGGCCAGTCTGGGACGCTAGTCCGCTGTAGTTGCCCCGCAGTGTTGTTGGACTTGAACTACAGCAAACCGCAAGCAGAGAACCAGAGGAAAAAAGGTAGTGACCATCAGGAGCAAAACGTCCCCACCCTGTGCCAACAAACAAACATCAAAGCATATGTCCTACTTCCATAGCACAAGTAGATAGATATTTCAGCAGTAGAGTGTTTAGATCTTGATCATCTCAGAAGCTGCTCTCTTTTATCCTCTTGGACATTAATTCAGCTTCCTCCTTCAGTCCGGTTTTAGCGGGTGTGTACAGTATGCTCACAGAACTGTAAACTACCTCATTTATTTAAAGCCTACAATGTGACTTTGTGCCTTATGTAACTCTGTTCATAGTACCGTTATCATGATATTGATCTATAAAGGCTTCACAAAAAACTATTTTTCTTTACATAAAAGTTTTTATATTTATACATTCTGTGTAAAATTATAACATCAACTCTGCAACCCAAAAAAAGTATGAACTGTATTTTATAAGTGACTTTTTTTTTTTTGGAGGTTTGTTCTTGTCAAACTGGGACCTGTGCTGAAATTTCTGGTAAATGAAGGCATAAAAGCCGTTGACATTTACAGATTTCAGTCACAGTACAGTGATGAGACTCTTAACTGCAGTAAAACATTTGAGGGGTGTACACGTTTTTAAAGAAGACTGTACATCCGTAAACGACGATCCCAGTTGAGTTCACTGCAGTTGTTCCTGTGAACATTTAGCGCCTTATCCTTAACACTCGATGGATAACTTCTCACAAATTTGCCCAAAAGACGCATCTGTCTGTGGGAATCATTCACCAACACCACTTGCACATTACAGGAACTCAGTCCTGACCTCGCTACAAGCCATTTCCACATGTTTGGGCTATTAAAGGAGTTCCTGGGAGGCCAGCGTTTCAGACAGAAATAAAAAATAGTTTTTAACTCTCATTACTGTATTGTTATTCTGCACAATCAAAAGTTCCGGTTTGACTTGAACACCGCTCATACTTCACACATAAATTTTTCGAAACTATTTTTTTAAGCTACTAGTCATTTTTTAATTACCGTAATATTATTCTAATCGCTAATCATTTGTGTTTCTGAAGAACTATTTTGAATACTTCTCCCCCTCTAGTTTCACCCTGATAAACAGGACCCTGGCCTATCAGAAGAGGAGGCGGGGCTTCAGCTTCAGAGGTTCATAGATGTGGATCAGGCCTGGAAGATCCTGAGTGATGAGGAGAGCAGGAGACGGTTTGACTTACAGCTGCGTGGTGGGTTCCTCAGCGTCCTGCTGTTACGTCGCCATAAAGATGCTTTGTCATTGTTGTTTGTTTGTCCCCTCCGGAAATAAATAATCCACATGCAGCTGTGAGAAAATAATCTATTGCTACATTAACATGAACAATATTACTTCAGTCCGAATCAAATGGAAATCATTCTGCTTAGAGATTCCAACTTAAATGTTTACATGGAACCTGATCGGATAAGAAGTGTTTACATACTCAAAGAATTTAATCCGAATGTAAAGTCGCTTTGAAGTGTTCAATCATAAAGTGTTTAATATGGAAATATAACAGGGGAAAAAAACTTTTTTTTTTTACAAAATTTAATGCTTCCCATTTAATGCTTTGGGGGGGCAAATATGTGCAGAAGGAGTTATTAAATCCAGCAAGAGAGAAACAATCAAATCGTGATTACATCATTTACTGGGCGAATATAAACTTATTCAATAGATTATAAAAGCTTTACATCCACCCTCCCATTCCTAATGAAAATCATTCACTTTGGGCCGGAACATAAAGATGTTTACCTGATTTTTTGATTGGCGCGTTAGTCCGATTATTAGTGGAAAATTAGGGTCGATGTAACTGCGCCTTAAGACCAGGTGGAATTATGTCCCAAAGTGGTTAATCTTTCTTATTCCAATGAAAAATTGGACTGTCCTGTGACTCCAGAGAGCTCTTGGTGGAGTTATGAGTCCCTCGTTCAGGACGGTCTGATGACAAAGGCCAAGTTGGTAAATAGGCCAATTCTCATAACAAAATTATGAAGTGTCTCAGTTGTTGTTGTTTTGGTTAAGGCAGCAAACATGTACAGTAAGCACTGTAATCAGCATCTGTGTCTTTAAAGTTAAGCCCTGAGCAAGTACTTGACTTCCAGCCTCAGATAAAAGACTGTGAAAGAGAGAAACGATGAATTTAGAGGTGGAGGGTTATGGGAAACATAACACATTTAAAGATGTGCAGCATAACAGTCGCTCTGGCTCCCTCTGGATGAGAGAGGGAGGGGGAATGAGAGAGAGAGAGAGAGGGAGAGAGAGAGAGGAAATGTAGGTCAGATCTATCACACAAGGCCTATTCTTATATGAAGTGATAGGCCGCGTCTCTCCCCACTTGCCTGAGGAAAGAACTCCCCTGGTCCTCCATTACGAGCTCAGTAAATGTACATACAGTGTGGGGGCCGTCTTTAGGAGGAGCATACTCCAAGTGCTTTATTAAAAAAATTTTATTTAGGTTTTAAAAAATTATATATATATAATTCTTAAATATTTTTAATGTCATAATGTGTGATAAATATTGTGTAATAATAAAAATAATAACTGTTATTATTATTGAAATATTATTATATAATGTTTTAATAATTCTTTTTTGCATAATAACAAATTATTATTATTATTATGAAGTTTCCTTGTCCCACTCTGAGGTATTTCGTCTGAAGGTTACAGGTAGTAACGATTCTGATCGCAGCTCCGCGACCGCGTAATGGATTCGGCTTTAATTAACGCTCAGATTGATTCGAGCTCCAAGCGTGTGCTAATCCGGGCCTAACCCAAGCCTGCAGTGGTTTTTCTCCACCACTAAATGTGAGTAGTTATCGACCTGCTACTGTTTGATCTCAGCTTCAGTGACTCGATTGGAAAGGCACAGAGTTGTTGTTTAAGCTTTGACATTGTTTACAACATTAATCTAATATTAACTGGGAATAATCACTCACAAATATTTAAAGGAGTTGCTCATTGAAGATTAATTTCAAGGCATGGGATGCTGCATTTAAACAACCTGTTTGATTACTTGAGCCTGTCTTGAGTCACCCCTCATTTATTAATATTATACAGTCTTATGCAAAAGTTTAAGCACCCCTCAATGAATAACAGATTTTGGTGATTATTTTTTTTTTATTGAAAAGATGTTAACACAGTCTCTCTTGGAAATGGAAAAAAAAATGCACAATATTTTCCGGCAAACATTGATGCATAGTTACTTTTAATGTCATAAATTGATGAAATATTAAAAAAAAAAAAATTAAACATTATTGTGGCACCGTGCAAAAGTTTGGGCAGCCTACATAATCAGTACTTAGTAACACCTCCTCTGGCAGACATCACAGCTTGCAAATGCTTTTTATATCCAGCTAAAAGTCTTTCAATTCTTGTAATTGGGATTTTCTCCCATTCTTCCTTGCAAAAGGCTTCTAGTTCTGTAATTTTCTTTGGTCGTCTTGCATGCTCAGCTCAGTACTATTTTAACTGCATCAGTCCACAGCTGTTGTTTCCAAAACGCATCAGGCTTCTATAGATGTTCTGCTGCATACTTCTGACGTTGGATTTTTACGATGGGGACGCAGGTAAGGTTTTCTTCAGCTTCGTCTTTCATGAAGGTCTTGTGGAACGGTGCACCACCACTCCTGAGTCTGCTAAATCTTCCTGCAGGTTTTTTGCAATCAAATGGGGGTTCTGATTTGTCTTTCTGACCAGCATCAGAACTTGGTTCTTTATGTAACAGCCTCAGCAGAAACCTCATTTCCCCTCTCGTCTGCTCCAACCACTCAGCATTCAGCACCACCAGCATACTAATCCCCGGACTGATCATCTTTCATCATCTGCACCTGTTTCTCACTGGTTCAGGCCTTAAATTAGATGGTTTCTAGTGCTTGATTTATTCATAGGTCACTGTGTGACTTAACAATCAAAAAACATTCCTCAGGGACTGGACTGAAAATGAGAACATGACTCAAATAAGAGCCAAAAAGTCTTCCAGAATGCCTGGAGACTAAATAAAAAATACAATAACGTCTGGCACTTTGAAAGCTAAATATGAAGTAATGCAAAAGACTTTTCCATAGTATTGTATACCGTATATACTGTATGTAGTGTAGGCTGGTTAACAGAGCTGTACATTACAGGTAGACTGCTGAATGCAGCATGTCATGAATGCTTGTTACGTAAACAACCAAATTGTGTATTTAGGGATTTTGCAGCCTGTAGCAGTAAAATGTCTGTTTCCATTTCTTTAATTTAATCTACATCATTTAATTGAACTTTATATGAACAAATGAAAGGTGGCTCAAGACTTCCACTCGTCTTTGTTCGACGTCTAAACGTCCACTTCCTAGTTCATAACGGTTACTATAGTTGAGTCAATGACGTCATCAGCAGATATCGCAAATGATACTTTTCAGAACTGTGAGTTACTTCATATTGTGTCTAAAAATTCACTTACTCTATATTAATATCTTCCTTATGGAACTTGTAGTGGAAGGCAGTAGCGCAGTATATTACACAATCGTCTGGGAAAACTGCAAAGAGACCTCAACCTGCAATACTTTCTGTATTCCTGTTTCTTTTCCCATTTATGCAAATTGATTTCTTGCCTGTGCGGCACGGTGGTGTAGTGGTTAGCACTGTCGCCTTGCACCTCCAGGGTCCGGGTTCGATTCCCGGCCAGGCTCGATTCCCGTCTCTGTGTGCATGGAGTTTGCATGTTCTCCCCGTGCTTGGTGGGTTTCCTCCGGGTACTCCGGTTTCCTCCCACAGTCCAAAGACAGGCAGATTAGTTAGCTAATTGGCGTTCCCAAATTGACCATAGTGTGTGAATGTGTGTGTGTGTGTGCGCTCTGCGTTGGATTGGCACGCTGTCCAGGGTGTACCCTGCCTCGTGCCCTGAGTCTCCTGGGATAGGCTCCAGGTCCCCGCGACCCTAAATACAGGATAAAGCGGTATAGAAGATGAGTGAATGAATGATTTCTTGCCTATAAATATATTTTGCGGTTGGTTTTTACCTTTCCATAATAACTAAATTCTCTTTGATAAAAACACAGTTTTTTAACTTTATTCTTAATCATCACATTGAGTTGGGAGACTTTCAATTCATTCAGTTCAGTTTTATTTGTATAGCATTTTAAACAATGGTCATTGTCACAAAGCAGCTTTACAGAATCAAAAGAAATTTATGGAAATGAGTATGAAATGTATGAGAAAATATCTGTATGAATCAGAATGATCAGATTGTCCTTGATGAGCAAGCCGAGGGAACCAGTCCTCATTTGGGTGATATCAGATAGCGGGGAATGTTTTGCAGACATACTAAGTGTTATGAGGTTGGAACTTCAGTATGACAGAAGACGTTTTTATAGTTAATTTGGAGTCCAGTTCATTATTGGATGCTCAGGTACAGAACTGTAGGAAATACCAGTTCTGAAATATTAAGCGACTGCTGTCAAAAGTTCTCAAAGAGCAAATGTCCGCATCAGCCGAGGCCAGTGGCGTCTTCATGGTAACATCGAACCGTTCTCCAGTCGCCACGTGCAGCTCAGCATGTCTTCATGGAGCTCACTTTGTGCACAGGATCACTGTCATGCTGGAACAGGTTTGGGCTTGGAGGTTCCAATGATGGGGAATTTCAACAGCATCCAAAGACATCCTACACAGTTTTGTGGCGATACATAAAGGTAGAGGTCTGCGCGGGACTGTTTTTTTAGTCCCGCTCCCATGAGGTTTTATCCCGCACCCACCCGCTCCCGCTATACTGTACATCACTCTTGGTTTACCCGCTGCCCGCTTAGAATAATTTTCTTCCCGACCCGACCGTTCCCGCTAAAGGTCTGTGTGTTTCCAGAATCTCACATTTAAACCGAAAAAGAGGGATAACAAAAAAACTGTAGGTTGTACAACAATATATTTGATCTTTTTTCTTCTTGTCAGTTTCAGACCACTACCACGTTTTTTTTTTTTTGTAAATATGCAGACCTCTACATAATGGTGTGATGGTCAGGTGTCCACATACTATTGGCTATATCATATTGTGGCGTGGGCGGGGCGGCGGCTGACGACCGTCATGCCTTGCGGGCGTTCTCTGTGTGTTCACCCTGTTTGGAAAAGGGGATTTGGGTTGATGGCTTCGGCCATGTTTGTGTGTGTATGTGTTGTTGATTGTTATGCTGACCGTTCCTCAGTCCATGCTGTACAGTGCGGTGAGACTCAATAAAGTACTCCCAGCCATTGCATTGGGAAGCCAGCAAGCTCACTCGTCCTCCAAGATTCCTCATAGCAGTGAAAACGCTACAATATACAGTGGTGTGAAAAACTATTTGCCCCCTTCCTGATTTCTTATTCTTTTGCATGTTTGTCACACTTAAATGTTTCTGCTCATCAAAAACCGTTAACTATTAGTCAAAGATAACATAATTGAACACAAAATGCAGTTTTTAAATGAAGGTTTACGTTATTAAGGGAGAAAAAAAACTCCAAATCTACATGGCCCTGTGTGAAAAAGTGATTGCCCCCCTTGTTAAAAAATAACTTAACTGTGGTTTATCACAACTGAGTTCAATTTCTGTAATCAACCCCAGGCCTGATTACTGCCACACCTGTTTCAATCAAGAAATCACTTAAATAGGAGCTACCTGACACAGAGAAGTAGACCAAAAGCACCTCAAAAGCTAGACATCATGCCAAGATCCAAAGAAATTCAGAAACAAATGAGAACAAAAGTAATTGAGATCTATCAGTCTGGTAAAGGTTATAAAGCCTTTTCTAAAGCTTTGGGACTCCAGCAAACCACAGTAAGAGCCATTATCCACAAACGGCAAAAACATGGAACAGTGGTGAACCTTCCCAGGAGTGGCCGGCCGACCAAAATTACCCCAAGAGCGCAGAGACAACTCATCCAAGAGGCCACAAAAGACCCCAGGACAACATCTAAAGAACTGCAGGCCTCACTTGCCTCAATTAAGGTCAGTGTTCACGACTCCACCATAAAAAGAGACTGGGCAAAAACGGCCTGCGTGGCAGATTTCCAAGGCGCAAACCACTTTTAAGCAAAAAGAACATTAAGGCTCGTCTCAATTTTGCTCAAAAACATCTCAATGATTGCCAAGACTTTTGGGAAAATACCTTGTGGACCGACCAGACAAAAGTTGAACTTTTTGGAAGGTGCGTGTCCCGTTACATCTGGCGTAAAAGTAACACAGCATTTCAGAAAAAGAACATCATACCAACAGTAAAATATGGTGGTGGTAGTGTGATGGTCTGGGGTTGTTTTGCTGCTTCAGGACCTGGAAGGCTTGCTGTGATAGATGGAACCATGAATTCTACTGTCTACCAAAAAATCCTGAAGGAGAATGTCCGGCCATCTGTTCGTCAACTCAAGCTGAAGCGATCTTGGGTGCTGCAGCAGGACAATGACCCAAAACACACCAGCAAATCCACCTCTGAATGGCTGAAGAAAAACAAAATGAAGACTTTGGAGTGGCCTAGTCAAAGTCCTGACCTGAATCCTATTGAGATGTTGTGGCATGACCTTAAAAAGGTGGTTCATGCTAGAAAACCCTCAAATAAAGCTGAATTACAACAATTCTGCAAAGATGAGTGGGCCAAAATTCCTCCAGAGCGCTGTAAAAGACTTGTTGCAAGTTATCGCAAATGCTTGATTGCAGTTATTGCTGCTAAGGGTGGCCCAACCAGTTATTAGGTTCAGGGGGCAATTACTTTTTCACACAGGGCCATGTAGGTTTGGATTTTGTTTCTCCCTAAATAATAAAACCCCTCATTTAAAAACTGCATTTTGTGTTTACTTGTGTTATCTTTGACTAATAGTTAAATGTGTTTGATGATCAGAAACATTTTGTGTGACAAACATGCAAAAGAATAAGAAATCAGGAGGGGGGCAAATAGTTTTTCACACCACTGTATTTTGAAATACGTAAATGTAGTACTGAATCTGTCTTTTATTTATTTCTCTGTTTGGTTTTGAACGGGTAGCTCGGCCAAGCACTTCTTTCTTTCTCTCTTTTTATCTCGGGCTATTGCGCACTCATTCTTCGTAATTACTCATCGTTTTAGCTGTCAGCATTGTCTCATCGCTAAATAAACACAGGCTGTGACAGCGATCCGCTTCGGGCCCATTTCTTATGATCACTCTCACCCAGAACCAGAACTCACTGACCCGTGTGGACCCGTGCTGACACCACTGTACCATCAAACCTCTTATTGGAGTTTAATGGTCTCTCTCTTGTCTGTCACGTTGAGATTAGAAAACCTGTCTTGATTGGTACAGGCTTATCTACTGAATATGTACGACATTCTCATTTTTAATGACATCATATTTATTCAGGTCTGAGTTCTACTGTTTGCATCATTTTAGCGTAAAGACTTTTATTTCCACGGTTACAATTATTATATTACTGAGCTTGTCCTGATACATCATCGTTTCTAGAGTAATAGCTAATTCACAGAGAATTGTACGGCAATGCATCAAATATTTTTCTTAACGATAGTTAGTTCATCACTAATGTTAACAAAAAGCGCACGTTCTCAGCTTAACCTTTATTTAACCAGTTTTAACAGCACAGGCCTAAAAAAAAAGAGTCTAATTGTTTAAACAAACTAAATAACAATAAAAAAATAAATAAAAAATATAAAGGCTAATCAACTCACTCTATCCTCATTCAAAAGCGGGACGTCGGCTGAACTGCAAGTGCGCTCTCTTGTAGTTAATAGATACGCGAAATGGAGAAATATTATGCAAACAAACATTAATTGTTTAATTGAGGTGAAGGATTTAACCGATTTTTAAAAAATTAATCGATAATGATTAATCATAAACATCTGTACTTTGTAAAGGGAGGAATTATTATAAATATTCTCTGAATAGAAAAGGAGTCTCCAGTTTCAGCATTTTGTTCACTTTAAAACACTAATGTTCAGAAAATCCTGCCCGAGGTCCTTTAGCGTATACGAGTCATTATATTCTCTATACCGTATATCCAGGGTGATAAATATGCACAGTGTCTTGACGGGTTAACGAGAACGTCTGCCTAATTTGAGGGCTGTACATGCGAAATACATTTATTTTTTTTTTTTTTTCTGACGAGCCTTTTGTTCGACACATTTTTCTCAGCTGCACCTCAAACCACTTTCTTTCTTCCCTTTTTTTTTTTTTGACGGCCTGGGAATTACTGGTGCAAATATCTGCGCCATACTTTTAAAAATGATATGCAGCCCAAACTGTAATGGCACCCGCGCTCAGGGCACTCTCCGGGCTAATTAAAGGCAAACATGTTGAAAAGTGGCACAGGACGTGCTAATTACCGTTCTCTCACAACGGCTGAGGGTTTCTTTTTTTTTTTTTTTTTGCTTTATTTCCAGGACGTGTTACATCCCGGGCTTTAGTTCCTTCTCGTTTTTTTCCTTTGCTCCTGTGACAATTAATTGTCATGTTTCATTTTTCCATATTCAAGACGCTATCTTTCACACCATCAATATATATTCAGATTTTGTGACAGTTCTTTTGGGGGGCGCAGAGCCTTTTGGGATTCTGTACCGGCTCCTGGTTCTGTCCTTTCTCTCTCTCTCTCTCTCTCTCTTTTTATCCTGTGGCTTTTTTCTTCTTTTTGTTTTCGGTGTTTTCAGATGAATGGCACTGAAGAAGTGCACGATGCTTCACAATACTTTTCTTTTCAGGAAGTAAAGAATTTTTAGAAGGAGAACTACAACAGTTCCTCTGTTCACTCCGGGTACACAAGGATTATTTACATGTTCAAGTTTTTTTTTTTTTTTTTATTATTGGCCCCTAGTTGAAAGCCGTGTGAAGCAAAACCATTTTTGCTTTGCCTCCATGACGCTCAATAATCCGTAATCGTGACATGTGTGACGTGTTACTACCTTGAAGGTGATTATTTTCCTACAACAGCATGTCAAGAAGTGTTGTGTTTAATGTTGTGTAATGACTGGCCAAAGCTTTAATCAACAGATTGTATTCTCCCAATCATTCTTATAATGGTGTGTGTGTTTGTTTGTGTGTGTGTGTGTGTAGCACAAGAATTGAAACAATGCTGGCCGGTGGATGCCTGCATTACACTGGAGGACATGAACAGGGACAGTAGTGAGTACAGCCAAGTCCATGAGAAATATCTGTCTGGAACCCAAAATGATGTTCTGTTCACTACTTGTGCTTCCATCTGTCTGTCTGTCTGTTTATCTAAGCTGATATCACTGACCGATGCTTGGCTGTAATGTCCTATGACTTTCATATCAGCCATCATTACAGTAGGGGGCGTTACCTTGCTAAAGACCTCAACCTAAGGCAACCTACCTAAGACACTTAAAGAACACCGAAGTACCCAGGAGAAAACCTCTCGAGTATGGTGAGGACATGAAAACTCTGCCCGCACAGACCAGAGGCAAAATTCAAACCTCAAACCCTCGATGAGGAAAACAGCTGAGTACTGTATACTGGATACACGACCTGGATGGAAAAAAGTCACCATTTCTGAAGGGTTGAATTATTGCGCTGCATCAAGCAAAGAAAACAACTAAGGATATTTGAAATTACTTAAACTGGGTTAAGACCCTTCAACGCATTATCAAAACCTGGGAGAATAGCGTTGAGCCATCAAGTTTGTGGAGGAAATGTGGTCAGAAAAAAAATAATGAATGGAGATCACTTAAAAAAAGTTGGAGAAGTTGCATGGTAAAAAAAATCAACAGTTACAACCAAGCCACAGCGATGTTTAATGGTGAAAGTAAAATCATTTTCAAACACACACTGTGTGACGAGAACTCACAGAATTGGGACTAAACAGCTACAGTAAGAAACCCAAGGCTTCAGTTTTTCTAGACAGCATAAAGATCAGATTTGGGAGCAATGGAAAAAGGTCATGTGATCTGATGAGTGCAGACTGACCGTATTCCAGAGTGATTAGGGTAAGAAGGGCAATAAATTATGTGGCAATAAAATTAATTTAGCTGATGACCTGAATGTACTGAATGACCAGATTATCACATCTATGGACTTCATAGATCTTATCTACACCTTATCTCATTTCTCCTATTGTTCCAATTTCTTTAATTTAATCTACATCATTTTAATTTATTATGAAGAAAATAAGGTTTTTGTTTTGCACAAAAAAGACTTTTGCACAGTACTGTATTATCATTTATATAAATTTTTTTTTCATAAGACTTTTTGTCAACTAAAGGAAAAATTTGTCACTTAATTATAGCGAGTGATTATTTCACAAGATTAAAAACACCCATGCACTAACACTTACAGATGTTAGAATTTCAGATTTAGGCAACAGGCACACGACTTCCTAACACAGTCATAACAGACCAGCTTTTAAATATTTACAGAAAGAAGTGCTCTCGGCAGAGCCGAGCTACCCGCGGTGCTTAGACATTGACTTTTGCTGTCCAGTGAAGACTGCAGCGCTCTAATCGATATCTCACTCCATTCCAGAGAATGAGCGTTACTCGTACAGCTGCCGCTGCGGCGGCGAGTTTCTCCTGGAGAACGAAGACGCAGAGGACGACGAGGACGCCGTCGTGTGCTGCGACACGTGCTCACTTAGCATCGAAGTGAAGAGAGCTAGGTGATGTAAGCATTCAGCGTTCAGCAGTGAACTCATCACCCTGGTGTTTCATTTTCATTCTTCATTCTGAGCTCATTACTGGGGACAGTGTTTGGCACATTACTATATGCAAATTATTATAGGACATTACAGTGGAACCGTAGCATATGTTTAATTTAATTCCTTATTAAGGTAAAAAAAACTATTGTATTATGATATGAATTCTCACATAACGTAATGTAAATGCAGGGAATAATTTCCAGCCACCCAAAAATATCATCAGTATTACAAAAAAAAATGTTTTGAAGTTTTAAACCAAAACAAAACATTTGTCAATCGGTTAATAATCATGTAAATTTGAAATCATTTAGTGGGGAGTATCACACACTATTTTTCTTTAGGTACAGTGATGTCCAGTATTGTAGTTTAAAACTCATTTCATAAATAAATTTGTATTTATTAAAACAGAAATTTATATACGTTTGTGTCTTTTGTCAGTCTTTTTGGAAAATCTGTCACAACCTTGAGCACAGAGATCTTTCACACTGAAGTATGTAAAGAATTTAACTACTGAAAATTAAAGGGAGAATGTTTTTTGGGTGTTAATTTATTGTTGTTGTTGTTGTTGTTGAAGACCTCACTCTTTAATTCTCATGTACCCCTAACTCCTTTAGGAAGTGGGTCATGTTATTTTCTTTCCTAAAAGCCCTCAGGTTATTTCCTCCCAGCTCTCCGTGCTCTTTTTCTCAGAACAATATGGCGTCCCAATCCCCCACCCTCCCGAACTGCCTCAACACTTCGTTTGCTAAAAAGCCAGCTTGGATTTGTTTGGTCTTGTCTCACTTTTTTTTTTTTTTTCCCCAGTAATCAAGGAATCCGTGGAGTTTCAGAAAAACAAGGTCACGGGTTGATTAAGACTTCAAATGCAGTCATTAGGCTTTTTGGTTTAAAAAAACAAAAACAAAAAAAAAACTGTCCTCTTGTAGAAAAAGCGGCTCGAGCAAAGCAAAAAAAAAAAAAAAAGCACGCTTTTTCATCAGCGTCCCCTCCTGAAGCTGGACCTGCCAGTGGGCCTGCAGCGGACCGAACCCTAATCCATACTGACATCAATTAGGGATAATCTCATCACTTTTAGAGAGTGGGCTTGTCAAAGCTCTAATTAAGTACGCTGTCCACCCAACTACACCCCCAACACAATATATATATATATATATATATATATATACACACACACACACACACACACACACACACACACACTCTTACAAAATGTGTAGACAAGATCAACAATACATCGTACCCAGTAATGGACATCTTTTTGCTATTTTTGTAAAAATATGGATTTTTTTTGTTTTTATATTGGTCTTGATCTTTGCGAATGCAAATTAAAAATTCTGTATTATTACTTACAATGTTTACAGGTTTACAGATTATCATTAAGTTTTTGAGAGGCAGGGTGAGAGAGAGAGAGAGAGAGAGAGAGAGAGAGCACCATCAAGAGAATCAAGATTCAAGAAGTTATTATTCGGTCAGCACCAGGTACTGATGTTGTAGTTTATCAGTGAGGGAAGAATAAAATAAAAGGCAACCAGGGATGGCTGGAATGAACAAGCTAGCTGTTAGCATTTTTTCCTGTTCACAAATGTCTAAGTATTTAGAATTTTTGCAGAATAGTGAAGATGTCTGGGGCTGAGCTTGTTCTAGACCAGACTGTATCTTCATGCAGTGTCTGTATGAGTTTTGGGTAGAGTAAAACTGGCTGGATTTGGGCTGATATCCAAAATATCCATAACACGTCATCAGCTGAAAGGGTGCATGTGAATATTTTTTATTTTATTTATTTATTTGAAAAGTAATATTGTTATTATAATAATAATAATAATAATAACAAAAATTTTCTCTTTTAAAAGGGGAAAATAAGAGTTATTAACCACGCTGTTCCCATAAAAGTACATTGTGCACAAACAGTGGATAGAACTTTTCTTTCTTTATAATTTCGTTTTTGACGAAGTAAATTTAGCCCTCATTATTATTTTTCATGCACACACCAGAAATAAGCAAGCCTTACAATTAAAGAAGGAGAAGAATCAATTTACTGATGTATCATGATTCTTTTGTGGTGCAATTCATGCGTCACCACTCTAAACTCTGAATTTATGCGGGTAGAAATGTTGCAGTTCCTTTATGATCCTACAGGTGGCACACTCTAAACTATTTCAAGATTCAAAGATTCAAGATTCAAATAACTTTATTAATCCCAGAGGGAAATTGCTCTTGGTTATACAGTTGCTCAGATTAATCAGATTAATTTACCGGGAAGGAAGAACAGTTAAGTTGGGGGGAGGGGGGGATATATATTAGACAGGAAAATAAAATTAAAGAAACAGAAATGTAAAATTCAACGAAAAATAACAATAAATAGAAGTAAAATAGAATTTACACATTGGCAGGCAGCACAGCATCCCAGCATTATTTGCTACGTTTTCTTTATAATTGTGACAAAATCTAAAGAAAAAAAAATAATGTTGCATTGGGATATTCATAAAAGCATGATGCTAACAGAATCGCTATACAGATCGAATCTGCACCAGGTATCCCTACTTGCGATACAGTTTAGATCAGCTGTTTCCTTCTTGCAAATAGAATGCTAAGATGATTTCTCAATGGAAAAAAAAAAAAAAGATAAAAAAAGTGCAGTAAATCCACAGGTGAGCGTAACCCAGTCTGACCTCAATGCTCGCCACCTTTTCTCACATCATTTAGGGTGTGGAGGTCCTGATGTGCCACCGTGCGTGTGTGTGTGTGTGTGCGCGAGCAAGAGAACAGCAGCGGTAACCTTAAACTGCCGTCAAGTGAGAACCGGTGGCTTTCACTGATCTCCTACTCAGTTCACAGGTAGCCCTGAGAAGCGTTTCCTTCAAAGCAAGCCTGATGCCCAGAGAGACGGAGAGGCAGGAGGAGGGGTGCAAAGCCACTCTTTTTCTTTTAATGAACTTTTCTTTTTACGTTCTCCCTCCTCTTGCTCTCTCCTTGAACTCGACCATAATCTCAGGCAGACAAAAGCAGGGCCCTCCTCCAGCTTCCAGTTCATATTCCAGCTCAAATCTTTTAAAATTCCTTCCCTGTTTTAGGCCGAGACTACAAATGTAATTGTGTTGCTCCGTGGATCATGGAACCGGCAGGTGCTGCCTTCCTAATCACACATTAGAAACACGAGATCTTAAATCAGAAGTGTTTTTTTTTGTGATAGAGTGAATTTCTATGTAGAAAAAAAAAAATCGCAGTCCCTATGTGGATCATTTAGTAAATACTGACATGTATGATGCCTTCCAGCCTCTTCTTTAACAACCAATCAGTTTGGATGGCTTTTTTTTTTTTTTTTTTTTGGACCACTATGTCAAAAGATGATCCAACCTCTGTTTAACCAGGCATCAGTTTTTCCTGTAAATCATAAGGAGACTCCAACATCGCAGTTCAAATTCTGTGCTGATTTCTAAGCACAAACTAGCCTTGTCTCAATTTAAGGGCCGCCTCCTTCGAAGGAAGCAGACTTGGTAGGCTTGTGGCCTTCGCTGACTGCATTGACCATGAAGTCCAAACTGAAATGAAACGGTCTGGTCTACAAAGGACTTCCTATTTGCATCATCAGCTGTTTCCGCTCTTACCATTGCGTCATGAAGCCCCGTTCCTGTCGCCTAGCAACCTTCACAGCTGCAGTTGGACTTACCATAATAATGTAATATGAAGTATAAATTATCTGTGGAAAGAAAAATGGTTTTGGTGTAGGTTAGATGCAGGCACTGGCTAAGTCATGTGACCATGCTTTACCCTATTTTACAAAAACCTGTCTCTCAGGGAGGTAATTGCATGTAAGCCCCTTTTTAAATAGGCAATACATTTTAATATTTAATAGCATCAATTACTATTTGATTGAGTTAAAGTACTTACAGTTGAAAGTGTACTAATTGGATCCTGCATCCTCCATAAGTTGGGCCGCTAAGGCACACGTTTGAAAATGGGACAGCTTTAGTCCCGACACTGTGACGGAATCATTCTTCAAAGTCACTTAATGACTTTAGGTAGGATTAAAGTACTTCTGGTTCAAAATTGCGAGTCCCCCCGATAAATGCTTCCGATTATATGGGTCAAATTTTTTTAAGTAACTGTTTTTTCTGTTTATCTGATGATGTATTGGGGATTTGGGCTTGTGTTGTCACAAAATACACTAAATAGCTTGAACGTATCACAGCCGATATGCATTAGAGTATTAAAAACGGTATTGCTTTTGATGACGCAGATCCTGAGGGCCACATAGTTTGTATGGGCTCAATTAAAAACATATATACTGTCCTCACTATAATAAAGAATTTTATTTAAAATGAAAATGTCATATATGCTACATCCAATATGTCTAATCCCGCCCATGTCCTGAAAAGCATATGTGTTTGTATGCATGTTTGTGTGAGGGCGGCTGATGGATTGCAGGCGGTCCTGTGCTTGCACTCTTATTGTTTCTTTGTTTATGTTAGACACTGTGTCAGAGAGCCAGTGGTTTACTGCCCAACCCATCATCTGGCTCACTCAGCTGGCACTAACACTAACAGCCCTCAGTACAATCCTCTACCTGTGTGTGTGAGAGAGAGACAAAGCTGGAGATGGGTGATCAGTGAGATTCAATATCATTAAATCAAACCATCACCTTGCCACACTCCTCCTCAACCCAAACACAATTTTAACTTCCTCTAAACCTGAACAGGGTTGCCACTTTTACAGAAAAAAGGATTGTGGGACGAAAAAAAGCAAGTGCAGGGGTTGTCGAGGCTTGTTATGTGCGTATTTTGTGTGTTTCTTTGAATATACCAACAGAACGCCAGGTCTAAAAGACAAGAAGAAGATTGTGAACATTGAGATTTCAGAGCACATTGGTTAAGATGTTCGACTACTGATGAGAAGGCCATGAGTTCATATCCCAGTGCTGACAAGGTGCAGCTTCCCTCGAGGAACGCGCTTAACCCTTAAATTCTCACATGTATAACTTGGACTAACAAATCGTCCAAAGTGACCCTTGTTTACCAGACAAACAAGGGAAGAAACACTTCGCCTGAACAATGTGGACTAGTTTCATGTCTTTTTTGCTGTTTTTTTTTTTTTTTGGATGTAGTCGGGGTAAAGATTTTACTTTGACCTGGCAACCCTGTACTTGAAACATTCAAAACCCACACACACACTCTCCAACCCCGAGGCACATTCATCTTTCTCTTAAAACCACCATCACTGCTGCTGTAGCCAAGTCTTCAGTGCTGCCTTATAAAACAATGCCTTGTTGTTACCAAGTGAAAGTCTGCTACAGCGTCCGGGTTTAAGAGCCTATTTACACGTTTGTTGTGAAAGCAGTTGCCAGAGGGGAGTCTCACTGTGACCGTGTCCCCATTGTATGCGACGTCACTAGAGCCCAGAGATACCCACAGGCCCTGGAGTGCCCCCTTCCCCCCACCCACACCCTGCAAGCCCAGACCTGCCCGGACCTGACTTAAAAATAACCCCAGATTGTTAATCATGTAGACGCTTCCACTCCCTCCTTCCACATACACACCCACCCTACACCCTCCCTCGTGTTCATTATGTTGACCCCATCATCGGAAAAGCCCCCATGTGTCTGCTTCTAAATGTTCTCATGTCATTCAGAACGGCACACACTGGCTTCCTGCGACTTGCAAGGACGACGTTGTTTTGTAGCCTCACATCCCGGGGGGGCCGCTAGTACATTATCAGCCATTAACTGTAAATCTGAACGATGGTTACTGTGAAGTGTAATGTGACCAAGACTTGATGGTCTGGATTGTACTGTGAGGCAGACTTGGCTACTGGCCATCAGTTATCCTGCGGTTTTATGAAATAGGATGCAAAGGTTGTTGTGATTGCTGAGAGGATCGACACATCACTGTATCACTTACAATAGTGATGGGCTGTTATAAGACAATAATTGTGGATTGAGTGCTGTGACTGAGTTACAGTTTACTTCCTGAAGTTGACTGCACATCTGCACAGATGTCTCTTTCTGGGTTATTTACCAAACCTTTTAATGATGGGCCAATATTTTCCAATACTTAACCAATATTAAGTGGTTGTTTATATATTTTAATTATTTTTAAAGATAAATGGGACATTGTATGAGTACTGTTGTACTCATGTTCTCCCCGTGCTTGGTGGGTTTCCTCCGGGTACTCCGGTTTCCTCCCACAGTCCAAAGATATGCAGGTTAGGCTAATTGGCGTTCCTAAATTGCCCGTAGTGTGTGATTGGGTGTGTGAGTGTGTGTGTGTGTGTGTGTGTGTGTGTGTGTGTGCCCTGCGATGGATTGGCACCCTGTCCAGGGTGTACCCCGCCTAGTGCCCGAAGTCTCCTGGGATAGGCTCCAGGTCCCCCGCGACCCTGAACACAGGATTAAGCGGTATAGAAAATGAATGAAAATGAATGAATGAATGTGCAAATCTACAATTTACAAAGTTACAATAAAACTATAAATTACATTACAAAAAGTACAATACTCTTATCTGAGTGACAAATCATCAGGTAATCTTTCTGTTATGTTTTCTGGCTCTTCAAACTTGAAAATACATACTGTAGTAGCCTAATGTCAGATTAATGTCAGAATGGTTCTTCTGCCTTCTGTTGTGGTGACTGATGCCGAGGTAGTCATGTGACTGCAAAAAGTCATATTTAATGACATTGTAAGACACAGATAAGTAAACGTCCAGTCACATTCCGTACCCATGATTGGAACTAATCATTTCTTCACTCTCTGATACTGACGTGATTGTCACATCTTTATAAGGTTTCAACAGGGAAGCCTTATGTGGGAAACTGGTTGAAATCAATAACTAGCATGATTACACTGTTTTAAAGACTTATTTATTCTAAAGAAGGAATCCTGACTCTCCTTTGAACTTTGGAATGACATCTTGTCTCTAGCTGGTTTTTGGGAGCTTTCGTTATGGATAATGAGCTCTAGGCTTTATTTTCCCTTCACTCACTCTCTCTCACTTGTCTCGCCCGGTGATGGAATTAACTAGAGGCTTGCAGAGCGGAAATCACTCGCGGCCTTTCTGAATGATGTCCCAGAGATGGGAACGGATTAGTGCCCTCTCTTTCTCCGCCCGTAACAGCACCAGGTGGCTTTTTTTTTTTTTTTTTTGCAAAGGTGTTACACTTAATCTCATTACATTGCTGCTAAACCTCACAGACCTCAAAATTATCACCCCCACCACTCTTTCTCTTTCTTGCTCTCTCTCTCTCTCTTCTCAATTTCTCTTCACCCCTCCCTTTCTTTCCCATCCTCTCTCTTTCCAAGTCACTGGAGGTGGCTCCACCTGAAAGGAGAGAGAAATTGGTGAGGCGGCTGCTGTTTTAGCTGCCACCGCTGACTCACAGCGAACGCCAATCCTGATCCAATTTCGCCACGCTGGTGGCCTCTTATTCCCCTGTCCAATAATGCGTCTGCTGGAAAAATCCCACTGCTTCAAATCAAGTCTAATCCTTGCTGGAGACAGTGTGTCAATCTCATCCTTCAAAAATACAGCAGGTCTCTACCCGCTATCTCTTCCTCTCTGTATCTTTCTCTCTATTTCTCAATCCAGTCCGTAAGGCTCTTGGGACATTCCTCTAAGTCCCCCATCCCCTCAGAAGAATCGAAAAGGGATCACACAACATGACCTCCTAGCACCTTGATATTGCAATATTGTGACCCATGGGGCATTGGGACGTAGGTACGGATTAAGACTTTGCATAATAAGATTACATGCTAGCTGAATGATATCAAGGGAAGATCCATATGTAGCAGGCTGGCACTCTGTTGCCTGATCACTAGTGAATGGTATAAATTGCAGATTGGATGGGGGTCTGTTAGGGGATAGAAATCAAGCAGGAATTCAGATCAGATGCCATTTGCAGCCGAGGATTTAATGCTTGCTGGACTTTAATCTGCCCACATGTTCCAACATATGATGGGTTAAATTTCACTGCTCTGTTTGTGCAACTGCCCCAAGGACTCCCATTTTAACTGCCACTTGGTGCCATTATTTATCATAAATAGAGTGCAGATGTTAGATGAAGACCACTCATTGATCTTGCAAAATACAAGAAAGCCCTCAAAGAAAGGGGAACCTTTGGAAGGTAGAGGTGGTGGAATGGTAGGCTTTGGTTACAAACAAAAGTCAAAGAAATGCCAGTGAAAACCTTTGCAACATTCAGTTTCCTTGCTCAGGAATGACTGAACGGGGCCTAAGAGAGGAAGCTAGAGTGATAGGTGGTCTGAAAGCCTAGTGGAACAGATTATTTTGTTCATGGAATGCCATAGATACCAACTGTGAAGCATCCTGCAGGGAAGCTCCTGCCTTTCACTCAGGAATTCCATCATGCACTTCTCTCCATTCCAGATCAAGCTCGATATTCTAATACAGTAGTCAGACAGACCTAGGGGTCAGAAATGGATTGAAGAGCCTTTTGACTTATTGCAGTTTGACAGAAAATGGCTGAGTCAGTACCTGTGTGATGGGATCGATAAACCAGGGCAGGATTGCACAGCCAAGACCCTGCTAAATGACTGAGTCTGAGTGCAGTGCGAGCTCGTTGGCCACTCCAGCACTGTGGGAAACCCGAGGAACTATAAAAGCTTAAAGGCAGGGGGTCCCAAATTGAAAACACACCTACTGGCATTAAACAATACTCTACTCAGTAGCGTTCAAGCACTAACCTCTCCGTTTGGTACCAAGGGCTTTATTGCTGGTCAGAGAGAAGGTTATTGTTGCTGTGTTAACATTTGTTCTGGGCCTGCATGGATTTGAGGCGAACTTGACCAAAGACCGGGGCAAGTAGACCCAGTGCACAAAAATGTCTTGAGTGTTTAGAAAGGAACAAAAAAGACAAGAGTAACCCAGCTGGGAAATTGTTGTGCTAATTCATTATCCTCTGCTGAGCAAAAATAATCTTTAATCATGCAGTTGATCATTAACAGCATTTATTTGCTGATGGGTTTGATATCCACCCGAGAGGGCTACCTCATAAATAAAACACCCGTCTAATCCGTTTGTCTAATAAACATCCCATCTTTTATATATGCTCATCAACACTCCTGTTCTCCAGAAACCCACCCTCAATAAAGGTCACAGCCTGTGATCGCAAAATGTGCGTCACCTGCTTATCTTATATCAGAGCCCCCTGTCTCTTATGCAAATATGCCAAGATAGGACTTGGAAACATGTTCCAGGCTCAGATCATCCCTTGTCCCTCCCTCAACGTTTGAGCTGCTGATAACAATCAGCGCTGAACAAGTGTACCACATCACAGACACAAATTAGCAAAACATGGGAAGAGGGGTCCAGGCAGCTGCCAGCCAAAGAGGATTAGAGGAGTCCCTCAGTCCCTCAGCCCCAACTCACAAATTACATATGATAATCAAGCAGCAGCTTCACAAATGCAGTTGAAAACAGTGATTGAAAAATACTGATCTGTGCGATCAGTACTGGGTGGCATCACCAAATCGGGAGATCTTCTCAGTTTGGGCTTTTGTGAACTTTTACAAAGCCTACAAACCTTAACTGAGGTTATGGAACAATCCAACGTGGGTTGCAACGAGCTATATCCATTATTTCCTTGTTCAATGTATTGATATTTGAGTGTCATTCATTTGGGTTGAAGGGACCGAGTTTTGTTTTCATTACGAATTTCATTTCTCCCGAAAGTATTCATCGAGTCGGACTTTCGCACAGCACTTGAACAGCGGGTGGTAAAAATAACATTGTCAGAATGCATTTTCCTTATTACAGCTTGTCATTTAGTGCCGTGAAGTTAGTGAAATCTGTAATAAAACTTACATAATTTCAACTTCCAGCTCATTGACAGGTAAGCTACAAGCTGTAAAGAATGGCGACATGGACTTTTCTCCATGCTGCTGCCCTCACATTCATTTTTAAATAGGATGAGCTAAAAATATCAGCATCAACAATCAACTAATCAAAGTCAACACAATAATGGGAATAAACACAGACTGAAACACAGCCTCCTGAGACCCAGTCTCTACTACTGTCGTGTACATTGCATTTTCTCCCTGCTGTCTCTCTTTATTAGCGCCTGATAACTATGAACATAATCAATGTCAATAAAGAGAAGGACATTTGAAAGAATCATATCGCACAAGCATAATGTAGACGGGAGGAAATGTTATGTCCCTGTATGAGGATAATCAAGTCTGACGATAAGGTTAAATATAAATGAATGTTGGAACCTAACGAGGTGGTATGGAAGATTTTCTCATCATTTTTCTTAGGATAAACCAGATATGACAATTCAGTGCTATACAATATTTAAATTTTAGTTAGCACCTTTTTGGCTAATCAATCTCTTTACCAATTTGAACCAAACATTAGATTTTGTAATTTTGTTCTAAAAAAGAGCTGTCAAAAATTCTTCTCCAAAATCATTTATAATCAAACCCAGCTGGCACCCAAGTGAAGTTGCTCACTAATTTCCTCTGAGGTAGCTTTGAATTCTCTCCCACCTGTCAACAGGTGAGAAGAGAAGGTGAAGGCTCCTTCCCTGGTGGCCACCTACACAAACAGTCTAATTCAATAAGGTGATGTCAGGGTTAGTCGAAAGCTTATCTGCTGAGCTCACACGGCCAACATTCTGGGAGTTTGCACATGGATCGGGGTGGATGAGGTGGAAAGCTGACACCTGCCTTTCCTGTCCCTTAAGGAAATGCGGTCGTGGCTTTACCTGCCCGAAGTCTGGTGCACCATGGCAACAGCTCCCTTCCTGAACAAGCTGGTAATGTATGGGCACCTCAGAGATCTTTTAGGACAGCACAAAGAGTCCTAAAAGGCATCAATAAAAGACATTTTATTATGGTGGAGAGTCGTTATTTTTGAACACACCGTCATGAAGTCCATTTGCACTTCATGCTTTGGTTAATGATTCACAAGTTCCTTGAATATTCCCTGAACTGGTGCAAGCAGTCACAGTTCGAAGATGGAACAACAGATTGTTTGCACTGTCACCACAGTTTACCAAACTTGCAACATCTTGGCTCTCCATTGTGAACCTAACCAGGAGTTTATTCCCAGTTAAAAGCGATGGCAAAAGAAGAGAAGCCAAAGCCTCTTGTCTTAAGAAAGGGGCTTCGCTGCAATTGTTGAGATGACTGATCTGTGGCCTGCACTGTCATCATTACCCCCCATGAGAGGGGCACCCAGCCCATAAAACAATCCACTGAGGGCTAATGGCTCCTGCGCATTTCATTTGTAAGACACTATAGAAAGTCTGCGACAATAGGGCTCCTTCTTGAGCTGGCCCATCTGGGTGCCTTTTAGATCCTTTGAAAAGCACTCAGGGTCGCTGACCTAGAAAGTCATCAATAAAAGACAATCCTTGGAAGGACAAATTGAAGAGCGGGGGGATCTCTCGTCCCTCCGTGGCTCGGGTCTGGGTGTGTGGGTGCGCCGGGTCTACAGTGGGTGGTGTCCTGACTCTTCTAATAGTGAGCACAGGTGCTTTGCCATCGCAGTGAATACTTAACATACTGAAGGGAAAAGGAAGTCCTTACAGGAATGCAAATGATTCTTTAAAACTATCCAGCATTAGATGTAGATTACAAATATGAAGCCAAATATCCATGTGTTGCAACAAACAATAGATCCACCATCCATTATATCACAGTGCCAAAGTGAGCCTGATTATGACTGGTCAGAAGGCATTGATTAGCTTTCTATAACAGCAGCTCTGACAATAGCTCAGGCTGCATGGTTTTTATTAATGAACTTGTTCTAATACCTTAAAATTTCTAAAGTAATAACTTTCCCAAAGACTTGTCTAGTGTAAGTCATACATGAAAAATTCATTCATTCATTCATTTTCTATACCGCTTAATCCTGTGTTCAGGGTCGCGGGGGACCTGGAGCCTATCCCAGGAGACTTCGGGCACTAGGCGGGGTACACCCTGGACAGGGTGCCAATCCATCGCAGGGCACACACACATACTCACACACCCAATCACAAACTACGGTCAATTTAGGAACGCCAATTAGCCTAACCTGCATATCTTTGGACTGTGGGAGGAAACCGGAGTACCCGGAGGAAACCCACCAAGCACGGGGAGAACATGCAAACTCCAGTGCATGGAATTACTGAAAGTAAATCTTATAGATGAAGTGAATATAGTACTGATCATTCTGAATATATGGTATGAGAGAAGTTCAAGTCAAACCAGGACTTGTATTGAAATTTCTTGGTAATATAGCCATAAAAAAAAAAAAAAGTTGACATTTACACGTGACTTTAAGCGCAGTATGGTGATGAGACTCTTAGTCACAATAAAGCATTTGAACAGTGTAAATGTTTTAAAGAAGGCCATGACGATCCACTGCAGCGGACTACAATCATTTCCGTGAACATTCGGCAAGTGGACTGACTGATCCTTGAAATTAGACTGATAACTGGAAGAAGAAATGCATCTATCTGTGGAAACTGTACACGCAATTATGCACCACTTGAATTATTCAGGAACTCAACCGGGAGTTATTCCTACAATAGTCCTGATCGTACTCCACGCCATTTCTACTGTACATGTTTGGGCCAAGGCGGCACGGTGGTGTAGTGGTTAGCACTGGTTTCCTCCCACAGACATGCAGATTAGGCTAATTGGCGTTCCCAAATTGACCATAGCGTGTGAATGAGTGTGTGTGTGTGTGTGCTCTGCGATGGATTGGAACGCTGTCCAGGGTGTACCCTGCCTCATGCCCTGAGTCTCCTGGGATAGGCTCCAGGTCCCCGTGACCCTAAATACAGGATAAAGCGGTATAGAAGATGAATGAATGAATGTTTGGGCCATTAAAGGGGTTCCTGGGAGGCCAGATTGTATAGAGAAATACAGGGAGTTTTTACTCTCATAAGTGTTTTCTTTTATTCTGCATCAAAATACGTGTACGTGTACGTTCCAGTCTGTTGTTCATTTTCTACTCCAAATCATGACCCATATTATCAATATTATAGCCACTGGATTGTGGGTTTAGACGGACAGTTAATTATGGAACTTTTTTTAGGTCAATAATCAGGAAAAGGTCACCGAAGGGGCTTGTCAGTGCCTTTGAAAATGCCAGTCAGGCAACAGATGTTAATTGGAACCATTACTGTCCTTTTGCTCGTTTAGATGAGCTGGTGACAAACAGCAGAAGCTTCTCCCATGCCGAGAAGGAGAGCGAGAGAGACAGAATAACAGACTATAATTACCTCAGCTGCCATGAGACTGATGGAGAGAGCGACGCCGTAGACGGTGCCCCATCACCTACCTTAGATATAATATTTTACTACCCAGCAATTTATCCATCATTGCTGAAAGCATTCATGGGCTATTGTTGTCAGAGCAGGAGATGAAGCCACCAGCAACGACTTCAATCTCTGAAATTACACCATTTCGGAGACAAAAGAGGGAGATCGTGGGAGAAACGGGGGAGCCGTGCTTTCGGGTGGCACTTTTTATCATTGAGTGGCAGACAGTTGAGCAATCAATGAGTTTGAGGGCAAAGTGCCTTAGAGGCAGACAGAGGTTTTTTGTTTTTCAAGGAGACGTCAAATTGAGATCTGTCTTTTTTTTTTTTTCCCTCTGTCTGAGAATGAAAAAGCATAGATTTAGGGCTTATCACAATATCATTTTGCTGTAACTGATTATGATATTTGTGCATCTTGAGTTGAAGCAATCATAACACTCTTATAATAAGGATGATGATAGCAATTGATTGCGTACTGGCGTGCATATCCTGTTCATTTTCGCTTTTCAGGATTCTTCTACAGATGTTAAGTGTCCGCAAAAACAAACTGAACGTTTGCCTACTTCACCTAGTTTATCTGTGTTAATCATCTGACAACACACTGACAATTTAACAATGTCTCGCCACTCGGATCATCCTATTCGGCCTTTTTTTTTTTTTCCACAATGCCGTCTTTGATTCCTCCCACGCCCGACTGCTGAAGATACAACGTTTTGTTTGCTGTTACCCCCAGATTGGCGTCTGGGGGCTGTGAAGGTCACGGCGTGGGGTTACTGTGTAGAACCGGTGTCACACAGAGATGCATAAAGAGTCACGGCATTAAAAAAGAGAGAGGAAGTGGATCTTCTGCTCGTCATTACCGCTTGGTGATGTTGCTGATTTTAATGGCCCCCCTGAGCATTGGCCACTGGTGGACGGAAGTGGGGGCTGTCGCTCGGGGCTCGGCTCTCCGTGTAGGCCCTCTCGCTCACAGGAGGCAGGACGGAGGCGCAGTACTGATGTGGACCGGCAGACAGATGGAGGAGCATTGTGAGTGCTTTGATTGATAGAGGGTGGGGTCAAGGCGTAACCTCTGTTTTCCATACAAATAGGCCTGGGAGGGCATTGCTGTAGGATGCTGGGGCATCTCTGACAGGAGCTTCATTCCTTTGCATCGGTCGACGAAGGAAAGGCTATATGGATATGGGCCTGGAAAAGGTCGCATTGTTGCGAAGCGAATGCATGGAATGGTTATGTGAATAGCTCAGAATTCTTCAGTTTATTATTGAGCAAAGGCTTTGGCAAAACTGTATTTTAAGCAGCAGACTTTTTCCCCAGGGTAGAGTAAAAAAAAACGAGTAGGTCACTTCCCAAGACTGAGAATTTGCATAGATAAACTTGATGTTGTATCATTCTGAAGATTTTTTAAACCACTAAATATTATTCATATTTAGTCCACTGTTATTATTATTATTATTATTATTATTATTATTATTATTATTATGAAATCCTTTTTCTCCAAATGTAAGCCATTTAATCTACATCACACTTTCCATTAAATGAAACTCTATTAGAATGGAGTTTGTTGAGGAAATGATGTATTATTGCCATTCTAATACAGTGCCTTGCAAAAGTATTCGTACCCCCTTGAACATTTCCAAATGTTGTCACGTTACAAATGTAAATGCATTTTATTGGGAGTTAATGTTATAGACCAACACAAAACGCAACATACTTGTGAAGTCGAAGGAAAATGATACATTTTCAAAATTTGTTACAAATAAAAATCAGAAAAATGTGGCATGACAAATGGTGTTAAAGTTCAAGGTGTATGAATACTTTTGCTCGGCACTGTATAAATTGTATAAATGAATGAAAAGTGCTGGGAGTCGGTAACCATTCCATAGTGGATCGTCAGTTTGAGTGAGTCAATCAATGATTGATTATTAATAGCGATCGTTTAATTAGGGTACAATCTTTCTTTGATAGTTCAGGTTTTTTTCATATCTGTCAATCAAAAACAAATAAAAACTGGGGTTCATATACAGTAAGTACATTACAATAGGTATGTATCGGTTGTTATAAATGTTCCTTGTGAAGTTTGTTATTAAGGAGTACAATGTGAGTAATCGAGGTTGCCGGGGACGTGCATGAAAAAAATGCAACATAGAGTGTGTTTGGGATTTTTAACATTCATTTCATTCATTCATTTTCTATACCGCTTAATCCTGTGTCCAGGGTCACGGGGACCTGGAGCCTATCCCAGGAGACTTCGGGCACTAGGCGGGGTACACCCTGGACAGGGTGCCAATCCATCGCAGGGCACACACACATACACACACACTCACACACCCAATCACACACTACGGGCAATTTGGGAACGCCAATTAGCCTAACCTGCATATCTTTGGACTGTGGGAGGAAACCGGAGTACCCGGAGGAAACCCACCAAGCACGGGGAGAACATGCAAACTCCATGCACACAGAGACGGGAATCGAGCCTGGCCGGGAATCGAACCCGGACCCTGGAGGTGCAAGGTGACAGTGCTAACCACTACACCACCGTGCCGCCGGATTTTTAACAATTAAAATCAATTGCAATTTTTGGGAATCGATTGCTTGAAATGCGCAGGAAATCAACTGATCATCAAATATAATCGCTGATCGTCCCATCAACACGCATCATCATCATGTTTTAAATGAAAAATGTGAAATAATTAAATAAATGAATAAATAAATGGAATAATTAAAGTGTAGTGTGATCATTTTTTAATAACATACATAATGAAGGACAAACACTAAACATGAAGTATCTGACTTGATTTGTGTAACGTTAATGGAATTACCAAAAGGAGTTTAGTAACTAAAATGCAATCATTATCAACTGGACCATCAATTGACTGGAGCATCAATGGACCCGTGTGTGTGTGTGTGTGTGTGTGTGTGTGTGTGTGTGTGTGTGAAAGGTCAAACGTGTAAATCTTTTTTAATCTCTCCCTGGCTACAGCGGAAATCTACCTGAGGGATCCGCCTGCTTGTTTTGCCACATTAGTCCTGACCAGAATGAGACGCGTTGTTTTCCCCTAAGACACGCCATCATACGCCCGCTTGCCTCACGTGAGCAACAGGTGAATACACGCACACACATACACTGATACAGGCTTGTCTTATTATTATTTTGAGGATTAGGATATTAAATTCAGATTTTAAATTCCTGACAATAATTATTAACAGGACATTATTAGAGAAAATGAAAGAGTGAAAGAGTTTTTTTTTAATTGTGAATAATTAGAATGAGTTATGTCATAAAATGTGTTCCAACACAATAAAAAATTATTTTCTTATTCATCATAACAGAGTGTATTATTTGTTACTTTTTCTCTCAATCATTTGGGAACGGAAAAATACCTTGACCACATAACCACAGAATTAGTTTTCACATCATTGTGCGAACATTTGACACTCACAGCTCAACCATCCACACACACACACACACACACACACACACACACTTACTGCCCTTTTGCTGCCATTAGCCATGGTGAAAGTGTAACAGTGACCAGGCAAATGAGGCAAATCAACCCCTTCACACACATTACCTTAATCATGTCAGACCAGGACACCCCAAGGCCAAGACCTCCGATTGGCTCGTAGTCTCTCACGGTTCTAATGAGGAAGAGCTGGTGTTGGGAAACGTGACTGCACTAATTAAAGGTGCTATCTGCAAGACAATTGCTTATTTTGTTATTGCCGTACAAAGGTGAATGTCCCAGAGGCTGTGACACCACCACGTCCCTTGTGCACCGGCCAATTAAAAGCTTGGAGGAGCGGGAAACACATTTTTTCAGCATGTGTAAAAAAAAAAAAAAAGGAAACATTTTCCTAGAAACAAGTCTAGAAAGCTTTTGGATAATTAAAAACAAAAAAAATGATTTTTTTTCTTGGATGTAGAAATAACATGCAGATCATTGAATTTAAGTAGAGCGAATGGCAAAATATCCTGTGTACAGGGTCACGGGGCCTGAACCCTATGCCGGGAGACTGGACAGGGTGCCAATCCATCGCAGGGCACACACACACACATACACACACTCACATGCTTATTCACACACTACGGACAATTTTGGAACGTCAAATAACCTAATCTGCATGTCTTTGGACTGTGGGAGGAAACCGGAGCACCTGGAGGAAACCCATCACGCATGGGGAGAACACACACTGCATGCACGCAGACCCGAGTCAGGAACCAAACCAGGTCCATAATAAATCTGTTCTTTACTCACATGTCAGGTCAGCGGTTAAGACATTGGACCAAGGTTCGGATGGTCCTAGGTTCAAATCCCACCACCACCGAGTTTTCCCTGTTGGGCCCTTGATCAAGGCCCTTAACCCTAAAACTGCTCAGATGTATAATGAGATAAAAATGGTAGTCGCTCTGGATAAAGGCGTCTGCAGAATGCCTTAATGTACATGCTTGCCCCACGTGGGAGTAACATTAAGTAATTTTATGATTTTTTAAACAAAGAAACGTTGCTTCCGTTCCGAATCAGTAAGCTTTCTTCGATGAAACAACTTTCTCCCACGTGTGTTTAGTACACTAGTACTTCCATCCACCGGGTCTCTGGCTGAGGAAGGAGCACTGATTGGCTCACATTTCACATGTAGTAAAGCATCTAACCAATCATAGAAGATACATTTTTTTTGCAGGATTTATTGGAAAAGATGTAAAGCTTAACCAAACCTCAAAGTTGTAGAAAAAATACTTGCAATACTTCTTCTTCTGTTATATTTTTAGCAGATTAAATGCTTCACAGTGAGCGAAACAAAAAATAAAAAAAAGATATATTCTGATATTGTGATTAAAAGATTTAAGCATGTAAACACTCATCTTGTCCTGATCAGTTAAGATGGACCTTCTATGATTGATCTCAATCAGATCAGAAGAAATATTGTCTGTATTAAAGTAGCTACTGAATAATGCATGATATCACACTTTTTAAAAAAAAATTTTTATGAGATAAAAATTTTATTGTGATTATCTCATACAGTTTGACAAGTTCTAATCTTAAAATACTGCAAAAATCACACAGCCTATAACCATCTTTAGGCAGGCTCAACATTTTTGCCACCTTCCTTCTGCCTTCTTGAGCGCTCCCTTCGAACTCACGCTCCCTTCGAACTCACGCCCCCTTCGAACTCACGCCCCCTTCGAACTCACGCCCCCTTCGAACTCAAGCTCCCTTCGAACTCACGCTCCCTTCGAACTCACGCTCCCTTCGAACTCACGCTCCCTTCGAACTCACGCTCCCTTCGAACTCAAGCTCCCTTCGAACTCACGCTCCCTTCGAACTCACGCTCCCTTCGAACTCACGCTCCCTTCGAACTCAAGCTCCCTTCGAACTCACGCTCCCTTCGAACTCACGCTCCCTTCGAACTCACGCTCCCTTCGAACTCTCGCTCCCTTCGAACTCTCGCTCCCTTCGAACTCTCGCTCCCTTCGAACTCACGCTCCCTTCGAACTCAAGCTCCCTTCGAACTCAAGCTCCCTTCGAACTCAAGCTCCCTTCGAACTCACGCTCCCTTCGAACTCACGCTCCCTTCGAACTCACGCTCCCTTCGAACTCAAGCTCCCTTCGAACTCACGCTCCCTTCAAACTCAAGCTCCCTTCAAACTCAAGCTCCCTTCAAACTCACGCTCCCTAAGGGTTCCGTCATCACGTATGCAGGATTTAGTCGATTTGACTCAAAACCTGGTATGTTTTCTTTCTCATTGCTGTTCATTTTTGCAGGTGAGACAAAACAGCTGTAGAGTGTGAAACAAAAACTAGCAGTCGAAGAAAATATGGGTGGAGTCGCAGTTTATTTTCATGTTGAAATCTAACATCTTTCGATTAGAGTGAAAATGAGATTCGGCTCTGAATCGAATGAAATCAAATGCTGGAAATTAGTCGAATTGTGCTGCATATTTGAGTTGCAGTTATGCTATCATTATTTATTTATTTATTTTATTTTGGACTTCTAAGCAGTGCGGTGAGGAGCATGTGGTGTTCTGCAGAAATGCTGTGCGCATTGGACACTTAGACTATTAAACAGGAACTCTGATGCAATACATGAATTATTTTTAAACTAACTCACTTATCCATCCATACATCCATCATCTATACTGATTGTCTTGTGTAGAGTCATGGGGGGGGGGGGGGGCTGGCGGCTGTTCCAAGCACAAGCTTGCACAGGCATTGAAAATGCTGATTAGTGTAGACGACATGCTTTTGGGAAGAAACTGCAGACATGGACACAACATGCAAACTCCACACACACTGGACCAGAGGCGAGATTCAATGCCCTATGTACATTAATGATGACGCGTCCGAGGTGACTCGGAGTCCACTGCAGTTGTTCCCGTCACCATTCAGCAGGTTGAACGCCTGGTCATTGAAAATCAACAGATTACTTGTCCTGAAATTGCGGAAGAGACGCATCTGTCTTTGGGAACAGTACATATATCAACCCCACTTGTACTGTAGATTACAGGAACTTGGTTGGGAGTTATTGACACATCCATCATACAGTCCTGAGCTCGCTTCAAGCCATTTCCACATGCGTTAAAGGAGTTCCTGGGAGGCCAGCATTTTGAGAGGTTAAGCAGGCAGTCCGATCATGGCTCCAGCATAATTAGAAAACTTTCTACCTTGATAGTATACAAGTGCTAGTGCTGGGATGCATTGGTGTAGCAGGGGATTATACAGTATAGAGAAATACATTGAGTTTTACTCTCATAATTGTGTTCTGTTATTCTGCACAATCAAAAGTCCTGGTCTGGCTTGAACCTTGCTTCTCCTCAACGTCAAATCAAGTATCCCAGGTACACATTGTAGTTCAGTCTCACAAACACTGCAGTAGGATGTAAATCAGTGTTTTCAGATGAAGATGTCTTATTTGTCAAAACCCTGGGATATACACTTAACATAAGCAGTAAGTGTCAGTCTCCTCCATGCTCTCTTTTACACATGAAAAGAGGCTCTCGTGAAAGTGATTGAAAGCTCTGTACACACATTTGTCTGTGTGTTAGCTCAAATTATACATAATGACTCACACACACATAACTTCACAGTCAATTGAATTTCAGCCGGTGCTTATCGCTGGAGATTCTTCATGACTACGTGGTATATTTGTGCGATTTAAATTGATGTTGTAGCCGCCTGTTGGTTGGGGTGACTGGGTTACGGTTGTTTGCAGCTCAGTAGTTGGACGATTCCATAATTGGGGCACCATTTAGCCTTTGTTAGTCTTAAAATTTAATTACTTTTACCACTGAAAATATGAAAACATGCATTTAACCATTCAGAAATGTTGATACTTGCTGAAAGGTTGCATTTCAGAAACAAGGGTCATTTTTATTTAGCATAGAATTGGCAGTTCTACTAAAAACAAGCATAACAAGCTAACAAGCGTTCATGCAAATGACATGAAAGGCTTATTATTGAATTAAAATTATTTTTTCTTTCTGACTATAGTTTAGGTAACAACTGGCCTCATTGTTTTTCTTATTTGCTTATTTTCCTTCCTTTGATCCAAGAATTCAGCTGCACATGTGACCTCCAAATATTAATAAGGGTAAAGGTGTTCACTTTACAAGGTTACGTCAATGTAGAAAAATAGAAATTTTTTCATTACGTATACCAGATGGCTCATGGGAATTATGTTCCAAGTTAAATTACGATTATGCAATATAACGCAACATGATTTTTCCAACCATTATATTCTAAGATATGCACTTATTGTGTACTTTCTTGTGTACCGACACTCCATATCTGGATTTTTTACTGTACATATGTATTTTTTAAATGGGATGTAAGTGAGGCACAAATGGCTGCCCAGTCTACAAAGACATAAGCACATGCCTTATAAGCGCCCAATTTACTCTCATCACAGCTGCAATCTGAGCAAATACACTTACACATTGTCTCATGGCACGCCCCGATCTGTTTGGTAGCACTTAGAGTTTAAAAAAGCGAGAGATAGAGAGACATGGTCCAAGCAAGTGGTAGGCTGAATGGAGCTAATAAAATTGTTTGTCCATGTGCTGAAGGGTGTGTGAGATTTGTCCCAAACCACTGCACCCTTTGTAGCTGCTCGAGTGGGTGTGAGCGTCCGCTAACAAAGCTCATCGGAGCTCGTAGCGCTTATTTCGCTGGCCCGGCCCCCATTTAACTCACATGTCATTACAACCTGTTAAATGGACAAAGCCTCAGTCCTGCGACGTCATCGGTCGATTAGTGGCATTTTGCTTTGTTTAATCTCGAGGAGACATCGCCGAGTGACTTTTCTACCCCGTCCAAACGTAACCAAGCAAATATTTTCTTCCTCTCGCCACCAAACAAAATTAGAAGGTACAGTTCTCATTCAGCGGGCCACTTGTCTTCTGGCAGCAATATATAAACTGTCACAGCATGAAATCAATTTTCTGCCTTGGTTCATTTCAAATCAGAGGTTTCGAGCGCATTAGTATTGCAATTAGAAGGCCCATTGCTATGGGAGCCTAGTCCTGGAGTGCGGGAAGAGAAATTAAGAGACGCTAAAAAAAAAAAAAAGGAGAGAGAGAGAGAGAGAGACTCCTTCTTCACGCTGCCACTTGTGATCCTTTCTTTCCTTTCTTCTTCTTCTTCTTCTTTTTTTTTTTTTGCTCTTAGACCCGTCAGCTTCGAGGAGGTGATGGGGGCCAGCGGCTCTAATCGCCACAGATAATAAATTTATCAACTCTTAAAGTTCGGAGAGGGCTGAATGGAGGTGGCCCCAGCCATTGAACGCTAGCAGATTACTCACGCTTAGTTGGCTCTAGGTAGGCTTTGGCAAGGCTCCCTGCCAAGCCCAGGAATAGGCCTCCATTGAGCTCCATTCACCAGCTCCTGACACAGAGCATGCTTTTATGGCATGCTGCTTTATTATAAGAGGATCCCCCCCAATACCCCCACCCCACCCTGGCGGCCCACCCCAGGCTCGTCCGCACTATACTCTTTCTTCTGCGTTAAGAAAAGGTTATCCCCTACCTTAATCTATACTGCCGAACGGATCAGAGAGAACGAAAAGGGGTGTCGGATGGGTGCGGGAGCTTCGTTCAGGAATCCCTCCGAGCCCACCTCCTAGGGATTCCCCCTTCTCTTCTCTAGCTCTCTTGCAAAGTGCCAATAGGCTCTGGTGGAGGATTTGCATCCTAAATAGGTAACCTGCAGATCTCCTCTATGAAGACATCAGATCAAAGATCAGCCAGTCAGGGAGCTGCTAAAACGTTAAGGAGGCCGGCATGTAGACAAAGCAAAGGGATGAGTGCTGACCGCGGCCTCAAGAGCAAGGGGGAAAAACACACTGGGATACCTAATCCAGATTAGGAGTGGATTAGAGCATTCACAATGGATCTGGATTAATTCGAAAGTCACACACTCTTTTTTATTTTTGTGTCGTAAAAGTTTTCTTTGAAATAATAATAATAAAAAAAAAAAAACTTTAAATCCTTACCTAAACTCTTTTTCAGTCTCTCTGCCCGCAGTTTGTTCACTCTCATGTCTCCGAATGTTTAAAATCGAACTTGGGGGATCTTTTCACACACCTTTTCAATGCATAACGCTTGATCATAAAATCAAACTGATGTATAATAAGTGCCAGGGTCTATTGTTTGTTATATAAACGTTTGCTTAAAGGTTTTAAGAGGTTGTGGTGGTTTTGGATGGAGTCTAACCGAGTCCATAAAAAAAACCTTTTTCACGTTGAATGAATTCTGAGAATGCAACAAATAATCGACAAAGAAATGATCGCAACAATACCCGAAGACTCCTGAAGCTTTGGTGTGAAGCAGCAGTTATGCAAATCTACTGCATTGCAAGTGTTTTTCCAGTTTAAAGCCGTTTGTACCAAGCAGTTTGTCTGTTTGGCGGAGTGTAAAAGATTGAAAAATTGATCCCCTAAAAATGGAGGACTTGGAAAAAGTTGGATAAAGTCAACCATGTGTAAAAAAAAAAATTAAGCATTGAATAATGTGATTGGCTGGTCCATGTTATGAGCTTGCAAAAATCTGATCTGAGTATTGCACGTCTCACAAGAGAATGTTGGCTAAAAATCACATAATTTACAGATCCTCCTCAAAGGGACAAGACCAACCAAGCTGCCCTTCATCACACCACTGGAGGAACAGGACCAAAGAAAAACTGTTTCATCCTGGATCATGGAGTCTATGCCAGGAACTGGGTGCTAGTTGTATATGAGTGGGACACCAATATACCCAGAGCATCAAGCACCCACCCAGGAAACCTAGGAAACCTACCCAGTCTCATAGAGGACACACAGCAGGCAACATTCACATTTGCAGCCTGAAATTCCTCAAATCTGTTTTTTTCCCTAATGTGACATGGATCAGATTTTTTTGCTGTCTGAACGCACAAATCCGATGTTTTTCAGATTGAGTCACTTTCATACGTGCTCCTATTGGGTACAAATTCAATATGCAGTCATGTGACTTTGCAAGATGATGTGCAGATTGAAGTTAATGCAGGATTTTTTTTTCGCCCCGTGCATGCATATGGTGCTTGTTGACATCAATCAGCACTAGCAGTATGAGGATGTCATAGCAGTGCTAGCAGGAGCTGATAAAACAGCTACTACTGGCTTTCTTGCTTCTTCCTATATCTCAAAAAATACAGCTGACTAATTGCTTGTTGTCCTCCAGAGCAAAATCCAAGGCTAAAATCGCAATGAATGAAAATTAATAAGTGATCATATGAACTCGTGATGGCGGCGCGGTGGTGTAGTGGGTAGCACTGTCGCCTTGCACCTCCAGGGTCTGGGTTCGATTCCCCGGCCAGGCTCGATTCCCGTCTCTGTGTGCATGGAGTTTGCATGGTCTCCCCGTGCTTGGTGGGTTTCCTCTGGGTACTCCGGTTTCCTCCCACAGTCCAAGGATATGCAGATTAGGATAATTGCCGTTCCCAAAATTGACCATACTGTGTGAATGAGTGTGTGTGTGTGTGTGTGTGTGTGTGTGTGTGCTCTGCGATGGATTGGCACGCTGTCCAGGGTGTACCCTGCCTCGTGCCCTGTGTCTCCTGGGATAGGCTCCAGGTCCCCACGACCCTAAATACAAGATAAAGCGGTATAGAAGATGAAGATGAACTCGTGATGAGTTTTAACCCTGAAGACATGAGCAAAGACTTATCGATGTGCGCATGCGTAGCATTTCAGAGGACACACGTCCACATCAGAGTCAGATAAAAGTCACTTGTACTTATGAATGTGAACCATAAAAACATATGGAGTCAGAAACCCAATTTCAGGATCAAATCTCAGACCCTGGATGTAGAACCTAGAGACTTTGCTCAAGACATTCAGATTGATGTGTTGATTGCTTAACATGTTCTCAAAGCTTCCTGAATTTGTGGACATTGTGTATAATGAGAATGTCCACTGATTCTCTGTGAGTATTTAGTGTCGAAGAATGGTAAACCAGTTGAAACCATTGCTGTCCTTCATTTGTGCATTTCTGTTGCCAAATCAGCCGTTAACCCCCTGCCTTTGGTGATGCCTGGACCCCTGGTTTTAAGCAGCATTTCTCATGACAGAAATGAACCCTTTCGTTCCCGCGCTAACACCTGGAGCAGGAGCCCCATGTTGATTTCTTGACGATAAAATTGGGGCATTTTATGATATGATATAATTGGTATCAATTGCTCTCCAGGTGACGTGGACCCGTGTTGTTCAAACCGTGTGCAGCTATGGCGGCGCCTTGCCGTGCACACTCTACACCCCGACGGCTCTAATGGCACTCGTGATCTTAATTAGCACGCTCGTCAGAGCACGCGGATATCCTCCTAGCTCTTGTCATTATCTATATGAAATACGCTCAGTAGGAAGAACGTGATACAATGTATTCCATAGAAAAGCTACCTCGTGTAACGTGTGCTTTTCCGCTCTCAGGACGCGGCACCGAACAAAAGCACCGCACTGCGGATCTCCCCCAGTCTAATTTGCAGCCTCGGAGTGGTGTTTAGCCCAGCGGGCACGGAGGGCGCTTTTTTGTTTATCTAAAGTTTCAAATGTTTCTCTTTGACAGCTCCTTAAAGACAGGTTTGCAATGGTGCGTCCCAGCCTGGTTCTAAAGGTGAATTTAATTTGGTTCTCAAAAGCAAGAAAAATAAACCTTCCTGTTCCTTAATTGACGGCTTTCGTGGAGCAGGTCTCCTTTCCCGTAGCCCTTCAATGCTTAATGGGTTTGGTTAAAAGCATTGAGGGTTCAAACATAACCAGCACAAGACAGGATGTTAACTGTCCCCAAGCCGCATCGGTATCAAGAGGTAGCCGTGCCGTAGAAGAGCCGTGTGTGACCAGGGCGTGTCGAGCCTGAGGACGACACGGGAAGCATACAGTATGACAGTGGCCATATGTCCAGGGATACGACTGACATTCAACAAATGTCCACTGTCAATATAATTCATCATCTGCTTCTGCATGTACAGAGGAGTCGACACCAGTCACAATCATGGCCTTTTGGAGAAGTGCTGATTCAAATCACTTAATGATGAGGGTCAGGCTTGGGTGGGGTTGTGTTGTGGGGGGGGGGGGGGGGCATAATCAGACATCCAGAAAATCCAAAACATTTAAACTGCAGAGTTAAATTGCATCACAATGTGGCTTTTGTTTAGTTTGATGTTTCAGTAACAAAAGTGGCATCTATCTATCTATCTATCGGTCGGTCGGTCTGTCGGTCTGTCTGTCTGTGTCTCATTTTTGTCTGTCTGTGTCTCATTTTTGTCTGTCTGTCTGTGTCTCATTTTTGTCTTTCTGTCTGTGTCTCATTTTTGTCTTTCTGTCTGTGTCTCATTTTTGTCTTTCTGTCTGTGTCTCATTTTTGTCTTTCTGTCTGTGTCTCATTTTTGTCTTTCTTTCTTTCTGTCTGTGTCTCATTGTCTACTTCCCTTCCTTTTTGTTTCTCTGGATTTATATAAACCTGTCTGTCTGGTTTCTGTCTGTCACACTGTGTATCTCTCATTTTGTCCATCTGTCTGTCTGGCTTTTCCCTTTTTCTTTCTAATATTTTGACTGTCTGTCTGCATATCTGTCTTTCGGTCTGTCTACCATTATGTCTTCTTGTTTGTGTTATTCTGTCTGTCTTTCTGTATCTCTGGCTGTAAATAGTTTCTCTCATCCTGTGTGTCTTTCTGTCTGTCTCTCTCTGTGTATTTCCCCCTGCTTGTCTATTTGTCTAAACGTTTCTGTCTGTCTGCATATTTTTTTTCTTTTTGTTTTATTGTCTGCTATTCTGTCTGTCTTCCGGGGCTTTCTTTCTCTTTTCTGTCTCTTTTTCTGTCTGTATCTGTCTGTATGTCTTTGTGTCTGCCTGCTTGCATGTCTTTCCTTCACTCTATCTACTTTTCTGTCCCTCTTTCTTTTGGTTTGACTGTCTGTTATTCTGTCTATCTGTGTGTGTGTGTGTGTGTGTGTGTGTGTGTGTGTGTGTGTGTGTGTGTGTGTGTGTGTGTGTGTGTGTGTGTGTGTGTGTGTGCGTGTACTAAGAGTGTAACAGACATCGGTTCAATGGGACACAGATTCATGTCCCAGGTGAGGTGGGGCATGTGTGCATGAATTTGTGTGTGTGTGTGTGTGTGTGTGTGTGTTTGTGTGTGTAAGACAGGGAGCTTGAGTGTTTGCGAGGCAGCTCGTCTCTCAGGTGAAGATGCTGTGCTGACTCAGCTGTGTGCTATTTATTAGCGAGAGAAAGAGAAAGAATGAGTGCGGAGGGAGGGATGGAGGGAGGGCGGAGGGGAGAAGCAGATCAGGTGTGCTCTGACTGAAGCCCTCATTAATGGGCCTTCATTATCTCTGATTTAAAGCCGAAGTGCCGAGGAGGTGTCATCTCGTAACGGACTTCATTAAAGCTTTAATTTTTTCCAGAAGGTAAGAGAGGCTGGCGTAATGAAGCCATCACAGGCTCAGCACTATTCACCCCTTGTTAGGCACTACACACACACACACACACATGGAGCGTGAGTGGCAGACACACACACACACACGGTACCCGGCACATTTATCATGGGAATTAACAATATTGCTGTTCCTAATATTCATACACACCTCAACACTGCTGCTAATATTATATGATCTGTGAATTTAGCTGAGTTATTAATGTGGACAGAGCGATATGAATATTTTATTCACAGAGTTTAATCATTACTTTTTTCCCCATTAGCTTATGATAATTTGAACCTGCAGACAGCAGAGTAGCATATCTTTATCTATACCTTCGGAATTGCTCCGGATATACAGTATGAGCAGTTTGACAGCAAAATGAGATATCTCCATTTTTATAGTTTTGAGAAAAAAATTAAATGAAACAATTAATATTGCAAACTGAGAGAGAATAGTTTGTGTCTGGTAAAGGGATAACAAAACACAAATGGCAAAATTGTTTGGGTAATATAAGTGTGAATTTTGTTCACAAAATTCCTCAAATTACAATCACAAAAAAAACCTTGTTAATTCTAAAGATTATTGAAGATCATAAGAAACATGATAAGCAATACAAAAACCTTAGTTTACAGCTTTACCTGCTACCAGTTTTGTGCACCATTTAACCAACTGCTTCCCACACACAGCATGTACATCTCACCTCTCTTATACACAAATCATTTGTGCATGTTTTGCTTTGTAAGGTTATTTCTCTGCTTCATCACAGTGCTTTACAGTACTACAGTTATCACAGGCAGCTTTGTTATGTATATAACATGGTTTTATTACTGCTGGGCGACTGCAACTGCAATAACAGAGTGAAACATCCTTTTCTTGGCATCAACATTCTCCAAAAACCCACTGAACACATTTAAGACTCTCATGGCAGCCACTGTGATCACAAGACAGAAAGAAGCGATGCGATTGGCTCGTCATGAAGCACCAGCTCTGGCAGCTATATGTGTCATGCTCTGCTCTAAACATGGAAGTTTAACACTTCTAAAATAAGGTTAAATAGAGGTTTCGTAATAAATGTTTTGTTGTAGACAACCTTCTGTGTCAGAGAATAACAATTTGCGAACATGGGTAAAAGTCTGAAAATTGTGATTCAAACTGTTCATGTAGACAGTTGAATGTTTTAGCAAGAAAATATTTTTATATTTTTTATTATTTTATATTTATATTAAATATTATATTTTAATATTTTTATTTCGGGTTTATTTCAAAATCAGCAGAGCTGTTTAACGATAACGATTTTATCTAGAAGTTGATTTTGTCAAGCTTCTTCCAAAATCATTTGACCAAATTTGTTTTTTGGCTTGTTAGGTTTTAGATTAGAACTTGTTAAAAAAATGTGTTATAAAACACAAATCTATATTTTATTCATTCTTAAAAATACATTGTTATATCATTGCCACTGTTTTATCATCATCATCATCATCATCATCGTCCCCCTCCGGTCCTCTATTCCTAATCTCCTCCAGCGTTTATCTCTTCTGCCTGGATTGTCACGTCCATCCGACTGTAAGCGTTTACTGTGTTAGCTGTTTGAGGTCAGAAAGCGTGCTGAACTGCGTGCTCACCTCTGCACTTCTCCTCTTAGGAGTGTTTTGGTTTTTCCGCTGCACTCCAGGGCTCCGGGAAACCTCCAGAGGCCTCGAGCAGCAGCAACGATGGCAAGCTGTGGCCAAGCAGCACGCCGGTAAACAAGCCAAATCATCAATCCTCTCCCTTTTTCTCTTCTGCTTATGCTAACATAATAACAACACACACACTCACACTCACACAGTCATAAACCAGTGATTTAGCTCATTTGCTAGGGGAAGGCCAGGCGAGCAAACACGCATTATCGTTACTGAGGGAAATTATGTCACAACATGCTGAGCATCATGAGGATGTGAAAGTCTGAGAACATGGTGGTTTTAAAAAATAAGATTTAACATCGACTGATGAAGTAAGGAATAAAACGTGTAAGGGTGTGCAGTTATAGAAAAATAACCAGAACCTACTGAAGCGTTTTATTCTTTTTATACCACAGCAGCATGACACCACGAGTTTTGCTGTAAGTTTTCTGCCAGATGAAAGTCTTCAGGACAGAAAGTCTTCAGGTTAACACTTTTCTCAACAACACGATTGTGTGTGTGCGCATGTGCCTGTTTCTGATGATGACAACTGCATATAGCTGCTTCATGCATGGTAAATAAATTTAAATAAATCACTGTTGTATAAGAGGTATTAAACACATTAGGATGTATTATAGAAAAATGTAGGGTATTAATACTAATTGATCATTTTTATCATCATTGCTGGCTTGTCAGGCTTATTTCTGACATGCTGTATCTTTTAACTATGACATTTTATAAGTATCAATATGCAATACAATGTAGTTGCTTCTTTATGATTGGAATTAAAGGACATGTATTATGCATAATAGAATTTAGTTCACTAAAAGTATTCAGTGCACATGAAATAACAAAAACCATCCCCTGCTGTTTTACCTTTTTCCATTTTTGAATTGACTAGGGTTTAAACAAACTAATAAAACGCTTCCCCATAATTTGACCTCAGATAAGAATAGACCCTCCCCCAGCTCTACTGTTCTGTTCGTGGGATTGGCTCAGCGGAAGCTCATTTACACGGAGGAGGAGTACAATTAAATTTTTGGATAAACGAACGAGCTCTAAACGTCCTATACGTTTATGTTAGTGGTTCTCAAAGTGTGGGGCCCCACTAGTGGGGAATACAGACATGACGGGTGGGGCGCAATGAACGAGAGGAAATTAGTGGAAAATAATAGGAAAAAACTAAACAATCACACACAAATAAATGGATCATTAATACAAGTAAATTTAAAATAACATCAGTCGTGGGCTGGGAGAAAAAGTGGAACCATAGTGGAACAATAACGGTTTAACGTCGGACAAACTTGAGCAGCGCTGCTCGAATCACAAACCTGCGCGAGCCACTGGGCAGCGCTGCGCGACTCTGACAGAAATAAACCGCGCCGACCATCAAAATACATTTTACCCCGCTGGGATGCGCACGTACAAACCAGGCATGGCAAGGCGGAAACAATATTAAACAGTCCTGACATTTTAAATTGTTTTTAAATAAAAACATAGTGAGTCGCGCAGGTTTGTGATTCGAGCGGCGCTGCGCGATCCACCAGGCTGCGCAAATAAACCAGATCATCACTGCGCTATCCAGATAGTCGCGCTGCGCTGTATTTGCGCAGATATTCGGTTCCATCGGGTGCCGCGGTTTCGTCCCACTTTTGATGTGGCTTCACATACACTCCGACAATGGAAGAAGTGCAGCAGCAGTGAGTTTACTTACATGTGACAAAACCAACAACGAGGAGATTGTAAAGAAAAAAGGTGCATCGTCTGTGGTGTGGAATTGGTTTGGGTATAAGAAAAGTGATACGAATGAGATGAACGTGATTTGTGAGGTACGCAAGTGTACTGTTTTAACAAGTGGTGGAAACACGTCAGACCTTTTCTATCATCTGAAATCCAAGCATCCAAACGAATATGGCCAAAGTAAAAAAAAAATTCGGCAAACCTCAGCAATTCACAGTTTAAATAAAATTACATTATGTAAAACAGTTTCTTTGTGTTTGAATTTTTATTTATGCATTGTCAGATACAAATTGCTATATTGTGATAAAGCAATTGTGATTGTGATCGTCATCGAGGTAGAAAATTGCTTCTACCGTGATAGAAGATTTTGGTTATATCACCCACGCCTAATGAGGCCTATCTTGAGCTTGGATTCATGGTGCGGATGGTGGGGGCAGAGGAGAGACCCGTGTGTGTTTTGTCTCTTATACCGCTGGCAGCAGACCTCATGAGACACAACAAATTAGGAAGACACTTAGAGACAACACACTCCAGTCACGTTAATAAGCCACTAGACTTCTTTCAAAGAAAGCTGGCAGAATACAGACAGCAGGAGAATCGCATGGTAACATCTGAATCAGTGGACAGCAAAGCACAAATGGCTTTATGCCAGAGCAAAAAAACTACAAACGATTGTTGAGCAGCTAATAAACATGGGGTCAATTATGCAAAGATACAGTAAGTGACAACGTAAACCTTGTATAACAATTGCACGTGTATTTTATCTGTTTTGAACTTGGTGGTGTTTGATCTTATTGGTTTAGAAATTTATATTTCAATAAACAGTAAACTTGGCCGATTTCGTTATTATTTTGTTGACAAGTGGGGCTTGAAAATTCGCTCACCCCCTTAAGTGGGGAATGACAGAAAAAGTTTGAGAACCACTGGTTTATGTTGTGTTTTGTAGGGCCGCTCGATTGACTTCTACACTGGTGTTCGTTTGTCTCTGTCTAACGCCAGCCTGCAGCCCAAATTGTAGTTTGTGTGTTTAACCTGTAGGGGGCAGTGTGTCGGGAGCTGGATATGAAAGCCCTTGTCATTTTATTTAAGGTGCCTCCTTTTAATATGGACCATTTTGCTATATTAGACATTAATCTTATTGTTTTAAAAATTCTAATTAAATTATTATATTTTTATATAATATATAAAAATATTTTTTTAAATAATACGGCGACGTAGGGAGAGAAAAAAATCGCCGCCGCTACTGGGTTCACCCTCTGACTGCACAATGTCGGATTAAAGGAAGTTTTTTGTGGTTTATGAAGAAATGCGAACATTTCCCCGTAAGTTTTATTTTTTAAGCATTTTATTTTTGCCTGGCGGCGCGGTGGTGTAGTGGTTAGCACTGTCGCCTTGCACCTCCAGGGTCTGGGTTCGATTCCCCGGCCAGGCTCGATTCCCGTCTCTGTGCGCATGGAGTTTGCATGTTCTCCCCGTGCTTGGTGGGTTTCCTCCGGGTACTCCGGTTTCCTCCCACAGTCCAAAGATATGCAGGTTAGGCTAATTGGCGTTCCTAAATTGCCCGTAGAGTGTGATTGGGTGTGTGAGTGTGTGTATGTGTGTGTGCCCTGCGATGGATTGGCACCCTGTCCAGTGTGTACCCCGCCTAATGCCTGAAGTCTCCTGGGATAGGCTCCAGGTCCCCCGCGACCCTGAACACAGGATTAAGCGGTATAGAAAATGAATGAATGAATGAATTATTTTTGCCTTTTTTCCGCATTTCCCCATGTATAGCATGTAGGATCAAGGGATATATCCGGTCCTCCGAAGCGTAAAATGGACGCGGAGAAAACGCGGTGTCCTCGCGTTCGTTGGGATTTGAATGCCAAGAAAAAGCTGCATGCAACGTTTTTTTTAACACCATATAAACGTGCAGCCGGGCAAACGCACGTCACCAAAGCCATTGACTCCTATGTGTAGAAAACCCTCGGCGCTTCATCCGCAGTCACCGGACGCTACAAATGGCAGAAAAACGGTCGATTTTAACGCCTGTGTGAACAAGGCCTAAGAGACGTATGAAGTATGAAAAAATTCTTATTTGAGTGGTATTTCAGAGAGCTCTGAGGCCTGAGTTAACTTGTTAAAGTAATAGTAAAATATGGGACCTTTAATAAATACACACACCCAATTTATATAATTTGTTGAGTACGAGTATAATCAACTCAAATGTTATATTTGTGATTATTACACTTGCAAGTTTTTATTTAACAAAATGTCAAGATTATTAAAATCATACACTTATTTCCCTAATTCCACATCAGGTCTTTTAAAAAGTAAAGAACTTTGTGTGATGGCACAGTGGCTAAGTGGTTACCTGTGGGTCCAGACTTTGAGATCACTCTGTAGCAAAACATTTGAATGGTACAAACGTTTAAAATAAGCCCGTGCATCCGTGAATGACAATCCCTGATCTTTAAAAAACGACGGATAACTTGACGACAACTTGCAGTAGAGATGCAGCTATCTGTGTGAACTGTACACACAATCACTCAAGAACAGCGCTTGTACTGTATGTTACAGGAACTCGGCTGGGAGTTATTGTCGCATCCCCCATATGGTCCTGACCTCACTCCAAGCCATTTCCACATTCAACATGGGCTGGTAAAGGAGTTCCTGGGAAGCCAGTTTTTCAGACGAGAAGGAGGCAGTCTGACGATGGCTCCAGCATACTGTACTGAGAAATAAAACACTCGGAAACACTAGTGAAACACTCGGATAAGTGCATTAGTGTTGCATTAGTAGGGAGGTCTGGAACCCATCCCAGGAGACTTAGGGCACAAGGCGGGGTACACACTGGGTGGGGTGCAAATCCATCGAAAAACACACACAGACAATTTGGGAATGCCTGTGAACCTAATCTACACGGCTTTGGACTGTGGGAGGAAACCGGAGTACCCAGAGGAAACCCACCAAGCACGGGGAGAACATGAACCCGGAATCTGGAGCGACAGTGCTAACCACTAAGCCACCAACCCCTTGTGATTTGTATAAAAAATTGTTAAAATAGAATACTTGTTCTTGTATTTAAGAATATTTACATAAACTAACAAAAAAAAATTTATTTTATGTTTTTTACTTTTCTTTTTATAAAAATGACTGTTCTTATCGTTTTATTGACTTTTCCAAATTAGCATAACAAACTAAAAATATCTGAATACGATTGTGACGCAAGTACCCGTACTTTTCCACAGTTTCTCTGGACTGGTTTCCCCCTACTGGGAGCCGCTCTATGTTTTCTATTCACATTATTGACTGAGCTCAGTAATAATCTTGGCCGTGTTCGGACGTGAGGGCCACCAGCATGGCGTGTTTTTGGCATCTCTCTTGGTTTTCGTTCTCATGCGGACCCCTCTGCTGCCCTACCAGCCTGGTGTGCCAAAGAAACTAAAAAAAAAAAAAAAGAAAAGTTGCGACTTGCTTTTGTAAAGGGGCCAGCCTTTGTTAAAGAGGTCTAGACAGTCGATTACTTTCTCAACCAGGCTTTGTCTTGCAGCTCCTCGCGTGGGCCGATTTTAAACAACAGATGATGGTGTTTGCCAAGTGTCACAAAGCACACTCACGCCGCGCGCTTGTTTGCTCCGCAAACACCATGCTAAAACGCCATTTTAGAGGAAAGCAAGAGGAGCTTGGCGTCTTTAAATCTTCCCTTTAAACAAACACGGTCGGTTTGTGACGGTGGTAAAGACCTGCTGAGTGCTGATCTGAGACGATCTGTTTGCTGTGGGCACAAAAGCTGCACTCGGCTGCTGCTTAGGTGATGTACTTTACATCAGCAGAGGGAAAAATATATGTAAATAACCACCATCATTAAACCTGTTTTACATTTTATGTACAGTATCGCAATAATGTGTGTATAATATGGCGCCATTTACGATTTAGCCGTAGCAGTTATCAAAGACTTCTGAAAACTACTGTATAGTAGACGCCTGCTTTCTCAGATGAGCCAACAATAAAATTCAGCAAACATATAAAGTAATTGATAAAGACATGAAAGATGCATGTTTGCTTATGGTAAAAACTTTTAACTGTAAATTTCTAATCAAAGTCTTGTGAGCCAATAATGAACGAGTGGGCGGGACTTTGGTCTTTTAGCACTGCGAAAAATGGAAGAGCTGCTAATTATTAATGCAATATTGGCACCTACGCAGTGTATGCTAATGTGTGCTAATGTAGCATGTAGTTCTGAAGACGTGTGTGTGTGTGTGTGTGTGTGTGTGTGTGTGAACCCCCCAGCCTTTTAACACTCAATGAAAAGTCAGCAGGATGTAACTTACTTAGCTTCTCTCATGAGGGCTGACGAGCCTCCGTTATTTTCCATATTCCATTTGACGGAGTTAAATATTAATCTGGTGCGGTATTAATGTGCCGTGGCTCATCAGCGGTGTGCATTGTGAACGCAGGAGTTTTCACAATGCACTATGTATGCTGACAATATTGACCAGGATAAAATAAAGTGTAGGCCTTTAACCAATTCTTCCACTAACCGAGCGCATCTTCAATAACAGGACAAAAAGCAAAGTGGCTTGGACTGTCACTTTTTTTTTTTATGTATAGCAGTATTAGTGGTTAACTTAATTCCAAACCCACTACATAGTATCTGTGTGAGTTGGGAATACACCCTGAATGGGACACCGGTTTCCATCAGGACATAGGACGTAGTCAATTTTAAACTTAATGATGATCAGTTAATAAGACTCTCTATGCATTGTTTAAAAAAACTATATAATTTTCATGTCAATGCTTGCAACAACATAGTTTGTGTTTTAATTCATTTTCTTTTTTTTTCTTTTTTTTAGTTTTTTTTTTAGTTTTGCCTGTAGTCAGTGATGACGCTACAGTATGCGTCCATATATTAACATCATTTCATGCAAAAGGGATCATGAAACAATAACATGCAAAATATATATATATATATATATATATATATAGTTCGATGGGAGTTCAAGTCAAACCAGAACTTGTGATGATTGACATTTACAGAAAACTTTAAGCACAGTACGGTTGATGAGACTCTAAGCCACTGAAAAACAAGTTTAAAAGAAGGCTCTGTCCCTGTGAATGACGATCTCGGCCGAGGTGGTTCAGAGCCCACTGCTGTCAGTCTCAGCGAGTGGGATGCCTGATCCTTGAAAATCGACAGATAAACAATCGGCAACTTGTTAAGGAGACGCATCTGTCTGTGACAACTGTACACACCACCATTCACCAACACCACGTGCACATTACAGGAACTCGACTCGGAGTTATTGCCACATCCAACGTACAGTCCTGACCTCGCTCCAAGCCAATTTCACATTTTTGGGGAATTGAAGGAGTTCCTGGGAGGCCAGCGTTTCAGATGTCAGGCAGGCAGTCTGATCATTATTTTGGCATCCTGGGAAAACTTTCTACATTGATGGTGTCCAAGCACTAGTGAAATACTAGTGCATTAGTGTAGCAGTGGATTGTATAGAGAAATAAATGGAGATTTTACTTTTGTAACTGTGTTCTGTACAATAAAAAGTCTCAGTTTTACTTGAAAGTTTCTCTTAGTATCATGGTAAAATAGGCTTCTTTTCATATCATAAAAAATATCATATCAATATCATATATATATATATATATATATATATATATATATATATATATATATATATATATATATATATATATATAATGATTTTTTTCCCCTCCAGACATAATAAAGAAGCATTTCAATTGAATTTTGGCAAGATTGAGATGTATTAGTCATCTTCATTACTCCAGATTTTCTTTGGACTTTTGTTTGCACATGATATTAAAGTGACATGATTTTTACATAATTTATAAATTCAAGGAAACAAAGTATGTACAGTAGTAAAAGCACACCAACTTTATTACAAGTTCATTCATTCCTCTATATTAACAGCTTTATTCTGGTCAGACAAAACACTGATTCATATGCAGGCAACATGGCGGCATAAATGATGGAACATTATGTCAAATAAGAAATTACAGTCCACAAAGGTAAGAACTTGATCAGCAGCTGTGATAAATGTTGTAGGGCATTCATAACAAATGCAACACTGCAATAGAAACGGCGCTCTTCAGGAAACACTGTAACATCAGCGTTGTCAAAAATATCTGTAAGTCTACATGAAATCAAGAGGATTTTTTTTTTTTTTACAATAAAACTCGAAACACAACCAACCTAAAAACAACCACGTAAAGAAACTCTATGTAATCCCGACTCACAACTGATCACCGGCATTTCAACTTCAGTGATTATAAAAAATAATTGCATTGATTCAATCTATAGGTTTATCGGACAAATTTTCAGCACGTCATAATGTTTATTATATGAACATCAGCTTTGACTATCCTCTAAAGGCTTGCAGGAACAATCGACTGCGAACGCATATGTGCGTGCGTATGTTGTTTTTCTGGGCGGCTGTTTTGCGAGTGGATGTCGCTGGACGTTGGGGTCAAGGGCCGATCGAGATGAAGAGTCAGCTGGAGAGGCATATGGACGAGTTTGGCTCAGAGCACGGACACACTGCGCACGACTCCGGCTCCAAATGCACCCACAACTGTGCTATAAGCAGGAGGCGTGTGGAAGCCCTGCGCTGAGCGTGCTCCGAGGACCCGGGACGGCGCCCGGAGCAGATGCTTTAAATTGAGGAAACATACTGGACATCCTCAGTACTGATCACGAAAAACGTTTATAACTTATATGTATGTAGATTTGATTTGATGACTCCTTTTCAAGCATGTTATTCCGTTATGCAGTACTGAAAGGTGTGTTGGGAGCACACATACTGTAGGTCCTGCGTCAATGCATTCTGGGTAATATGATGTTCAAAATATTGTTTTTTGGTTAGTATGTAACTCTTGTAACAACTAAAACAAGAGTAACAGCTGATGATTAAAGCTTAGATGTCTTAATAAAAGATGTGTGTATCTAGTAGACCAGGTGAACTATAGTGATGAAAAGCAAGCCCTTATCTAGACACACTAATAATGAAAAGGAAGCTTGTGCATGAATGTTTTATCAGGAATGTTGCTGCAGCGCTGTGCTCCTGAAAGCCCCGGCTGCCGTAATTCACCTTAAAGTTTAATCACAGCTCACTTGTGTGTGTGGGAGTGGGTTTGCATACAAGAGGGCAGTTGGGTGGTATACGAATATGCCTGTTTGTATTTGTGTGTGTGTTTGTATGTGTGTGTGTGTGTGTGGGGAACATAGCCAGCCACATGGCGGGCTGAGCGTGGTGTGCTACGGGCAGGGCCGTATGGACCGGGGGGGTTGGGGGCAGCAGCCTGCACACACAGAGTAACAGTGGGGAGACCGGAGCGCTCGGCATGCTGGGTATCTGCCAACACGTCCAGACCCACACACAATTTCTTACTTTGCTGTTTGTTTTTTTCCCCTCCTCTATCTTATATACTCCTCAGGCCTTAGAAGCACTTTGCTTTCATGGCTGATTCATGGTTCTTTTATAAAAATTCATAGCATAGTCCATTAGAATGCATTTATTTACATGCAACTCAGGATAAAGTTAAAGAAAAACGAAATACATATTTATAAGAAAGAGACATCAAGTAAGAAGAAAGCAAGGGTACAGAGTTAGCATGCATCCCTGATATATGGAAAGCACTACGTACAGTACAGCTTGTTCATGTGTAATATATTACAACTCATATGAGATGAAAGTTGATTCATAAATAAAACTGGATCAGGTGTATAAATACTTATACTTATTATACATACATGTGAAACCCAGGGTACAATCCTCAGACCGTTTAGCTTTTGTTACCATACTGTATATTTTTAGTGTACAGTGTTTTGGGGTGCTAATATTTAAAACGTATTTTGCCCAGTTCAATGTCTCTCATATGGCATTCACAAATTTTGCACTTGATTCCTGTTTGAGATTAAAGTGAAACAGCTTACGGTTGATGCTAAGTGTATTTCCAGTGGGATATTATCAAAAAAGCAGTATTTTCTTCATGATATAGCAACACATCTGAGGAAAATGTTGATATTTCCTATAGTTTTGGCTCATTTTCACTGTCATTCATCCTTTCCACTATCCATATTAAGGATTTCTATGTCCGTGTGCTAGCTAGCACATTTATTATCCACTGTTGTTAGCTAGGTTTTTCTTAGCATTCATGTGTCCAACAATTACAACCGCTTGAATAGCAAGTGTACCATGTGTTTACATTTTGAAAGCACTATTAGTAAACGTAATAAAAGATTTATTGTAGCCACATATGACCTGACATCATTGCTAAATATTATTTCTTGTCTAGCAAGATTTTGTGAAGATACGTTTCTTTTTTCTGGTGTTTAGTCATTTAACGACAATGTCTTTGTGTTTTGGTGAATTTCGGTTCAGCCAGGCTTAACCTCGTCCTCATTCCATGACTAGATGCTTTCTTTTCTTCCTCAAAACCCATCTCTCAATCTTTTAACGAAACCCTCCAGCTCGGGGCTAGCGATACCCCGTCGCACCGCCCCAGCTCGGACTGTGCTTCAAAGTAGGACAAAAACATTTTTTGTCATGAAAATTGCATTAGGCCGGGGCAACAAACATGGATCAGGGAGTAAAAGAGGAGCCATGTGAAATATTGAAAAGGGTGAATAATTCAAGGTGCTCGTTCATGTGTTAAGAACAGGATTTTTGGAGGCCGTGTAGGGGAGGGGAGGCCGAGCCTCCTCTCCCATCTGCAGGCTGACGTGTCTCTCGTCTGGAGAGGAATAGGATTAACGCCGGTCAGGCCTCTCCACTCCACCTCACGGCCAGAAAAGATGGACAAATGACTGGATAAATATACGAGTGAATGAGTGTACGCTTTCTGATATCTTCATCATTCCTGATGAATTTGTTATATTGCAATATTATAATTATTTGTTGTAAGGAATAAAGCACTCAGAGGTGCGCTGTTATAGAAAAACAATCAAGAATTATAACTCACATGACTTCAGTTGAGCATTTTATAATAATGTCATGTATTTTGATCCACTTATACCACTGCGCTCTGCCCTAATTTCATTAGTTTTATAAGTTAAACAACATGACATTTATTTCATAAATTTTTATTTAAAGTTAAAGTTGTGGAAAAGTTACATTTACAAAAATGTAAATGTTAGCATCCAATTCTCTTTTCCCACCGTTTACAATAAAAGAAATTTAAAAAGTTTAAGGTTACCGTGTTACTAAGAAACCGCAAAAATTCTCCAAAGAAAAAAAAAATCATATTGTTATTTCATTTGTAGTTTGTTTGCTCATTTTTACTAAATCATTTTGATGATTAGTTATTTCATGCACACAAGATACATTACGTTTCCATGTTGTGGCTAATTCAGGTCCTCAAGTTACAGTTTGTTCCTACATTTTTGCTTTATTTTTGCGCACAAAATACCATTAATTTGCCCTTTTTTGGCTTATAATTTGTTCTCACGTTTCAGTTAGTTCATGCTCATGAGCTGCATTTTATTTCTGCAATGCAGTATATTTGTGCACAGGATATCCAATCAGTTTTGGTGGGAAGTTTTTGTAGGAATTTTAGGTAATTTGTTTCAACGATTAGTTAATTTCAAAACACACAACACAATTTGTTCATTTGTTTTGGTTAATTTGTGCAGATGAGATACAATTCATTCCCTCAATTTAGTTAATTCGTGCACACAAGGTACAATTAGTTTCTACGTTTTAGTAGTTTATACGCAACAGAGGTACAATTCATTCTTTCGTTTTGGCTTAGTCGTTCACTTGTTTTGGTTATTTTGTGCACACAAGAAACAGTTCATTCCCACAGTTCGTTTTGGTTCAAATTTGCAAGAAATTTTATTTGTTCCTAAATTGTGCTTAATACGTGCAAACGAGATAAAATTATTATTTTTTTCGTTTTGGTAAATTTGTGTGGTCAAGATATAATTTGTTTTTTATGTTTTGTTTCATTTGTGAACTTTAGATATTGTTTCAACAGTTCTTGCATAGGAAATACAATTTGTTCTCTTGGTTTGGTTAGTTTCTGCACACAGGATACAATTTGTTTGCAGGTTTTGGTTCCTTTGTACGCACAAGACCATTAATTCTCAGGCTTTTGTGCCCACAATTCTGTAAAACTAGCAATTGAAGTACAATTTTATTTAGTTTTATTTTTTAGATGAGGTCACCACTCCTAGACAATTAACGAAGTTAGTGTTAAAGTCATACTAACTAGTAACTTACCAGATACAACTAGTAAACATCCAGGACTGGTAATGGAACCAAATAGATGACAGGAATAATGGGTATATTTCAAAATGTTAATATTCCAAAAATATTATTTAGTGCATATTAAATATGTGGTATATGTTGTAATTTTGTTATTATTTGTATTTGGTCTGTCTGCTACTTAAATAATCTGCTACAGTGGGATATTTAGTGTGCAGAAAAAACATCACAATTAAAAACATTTTGAACTTGTTTATTATAGAAGAGGGCATTCATAATTACATTAAATGTAGCAATTGTATAAAGCTCCAAAGATTCAAACTAACAGTCTGTAAATTTCTAAAATAAATACATTAAAAGTCACAGCATGTCATGTCATGAAATTTTTTTTTTATAAAGTAATTATTATAATTTATATTACTTAATCACATACAGTAACCTTCAAATCTTTGTCAGCAACCATAAGAAGAATCGCTCTTCCAGGCTTGCTGAGGGACTTCAGTCCCACTGTTTGTGTTAGAGCAGCGTTTTGCTGATGGTGGCACTTTTGTGGCCAAGTGACACCCGTTACACAGTGTCTCTCTCTCTCTGTCTCTCTCTCTGTCTCTCTCTCTCTCTCTGTCTCTCTCTCTCTCTCTGTCTCTCTTAGTCCATTTGCCTTCTTTCAAAGCCCCCTCCTTCCTCTTGCTCTTATTATCCACTAAAAATAAATAACTGCAAATAACATTCAGAAGCGACCTATTGATTTTTTTTTTTAGGTCTTTTTTTCTTTTTCTTTTTCTTTTCCCCCTTGTGGGTCTGTGTTTGTGAAAGCTGACCCCCCCCCCCCCCCCCCAACTGAAAGTCTGCTGCCTATCCACCACTCATCCTTTCCGTTCAAAGTGTGTGTGTGTGTGTGTAAGGGGGTGAGGGGGCTTTTCTCTGCTCCTCTCTTTTCTCTGGCCCCTCTTGCTCACAAAAAAGTGCATTATGGGCTCGGAGGGAGACATGGTAACTGCCTGCGTGCTGTCAGGACACATTAGGCGACAGGAGTCAATCAGACGTTCAACTCTGCAGCGCGGCTCGGGGGAATTTACAGAAGGCCACACCAACTCCTCACCCCCCTCACATTCACCCAAACACACTCACTCACTCGCTCTCTTTTCCACTCCTCCAGTCGTTCACTCCCATAATAAATAGATCATAGATATTGACATTGTGCATGTGATGTGTATTTTGTTTGTGCATTTGAAAGTGTACAGCTCATCAGTCTTTTAGTATTTAACCTTTTGCTCTGGTTGTGGCTTTGAAACAAGGTTGTGTAAGAGGTGAGAGTTGCACGTACACTTACAGGAAACACCGCCCATGTACTGTACAGTATGCATTATACTCATCTGTTTCTGTCTGAAATGATGTCGCTGCATTACATAATAATAATAATAATAATAATAATAATAATAATATTAATAATAATAATAATAATAATAATAATTAGTAGTAGTAGTAGTAGTAGTAGTAGTAGTATATTTTGTAATCAATTAATTCATCATTCATTCACTCATTCTGTTTTCATTATTTTACCACATAGTTATTTTTAATGCCCTTCCATTTTTCATTCCATAGCATGAAATTTCTTGAATTTTTTATTTACTATTTACATATTTACTATTGTTTATTAAGCATGATTTAGTAAAACAAGTCTTTCATTAAACCCGAACAAATATTTGCACTTAAACTCTAAAGCACTAATCTATCTAAAGAATTTTATTAAAGACAAATTCACTTGTTTGTTGAAGAATGTAATTTAGAGGAGTTGAGATTTATTTGTCCTGTTGAACATTTAGCATTTAGCATGTCTTATTAGAGTAATCCAAATCTGCTCGTTTTCACACAATAACATTGACGAGTCATCTCAAATTGTATATCACTCCAGTGACTGGAAGGGACAAATAAATATAAAAACAAGTGTGAATAAATAACGAAAGAAATTATATAGACATTCCTAGTGGTTCCTGACCTCCTGAACACACTGTAAATTATTATATCAGACAATTCTCTCTGATAATAAATAAATAAATAAATAAATAAATAAATAAATAAAAACACTTTGTTATTTTTTTCAGGTATTGAAAGATCTTTTCCGGGTTCGATTCCCGTCTCTGTGTGCATGGAGTTTGCATGTTCTCCCCGTGCTTGGTGGGTTTCCTCCGGGTACTCCGGTTTCCTCCCACAGTCCAAAGACATGTAGGTTAGGCTAATTGACGTTCCCAAATTGCCCGTAGAGTATGAATGGGTGTGTGAGTGTGTGTGCCCTGCGATAGATTGGCACCCTGTCCAGGGTGTACCCCGCCTCACGCCCTAAGCCTCCTGTGATACAGGATAAAGCGGTATAGAAGACGAGTGAGTGAGTGAAAGATCTGTTCTAATAAAACACACACACCCATTAAATCCTTCATATTTAATTTTCTAATGCTAATTTTTTTTAAAATACAGTTAATATATATTTATATAGTATGCCAAACTCCTTTTACAGCAACTCGCATCAAATAAAGTGCTGTACATTACATGAAATAATAATAATAAATAAAACAGCAAGAATAAATATACTGTATGTAAAAGAAATCACACTAAATATGTAAATAAAACAGTCAGACAAACCAGTATACAGTCATATACTTAATATATTCTATTTATTTCTGTACAGTTAATACATTTTAAATGCACAAGAACACACACACACACACACACACACACTTCGGTGCACCTGAAATAAGAACATGTGCATGTACTGTATGTGCATTCCATCTGCAAGGTCACATGACCACATGCAGCTCAATTTGTATCGCTCGAGTGATCGATGATTCATTTCCAGTTATCCTGGTGCAAAAAGTATTGGCACCCTCAATTTTAGGGTGCTTTGAAAGAAATACAGTTCATATGTAGTTCAAGGCATTAGTGTGTGTGTGTGTGTGTGTGTGTGTGTGTGTGTGTGTGTGTGTGTGTGTGTGTGTGTGTGTGGTCATTTTCAGTGCTCCCGAGTTGCAGTGGTGGAGAACTGGCCTCAAATGTCACATGCTATCAGGCTGGAAAAAAAAATCTAGAGGGACCTCAGTCTGTATCTTTCTTTTTCATTTGTTCTTCTTTTCTTCGTCATCTCTCACTCCCTTTATATCCTGCTTTTATTTTATATTTGAATGCTATTTCCTATTTATAACTGCACAGAAAGAGTCAGAGAAAGAAAGAGAGGGAATAAGCGAGAGTATTATTGGTGTGACAACTCTCTCTCCTTTTTCCCTCCCACTGACCTCATTTTCCCCTCTCTCTCTCTCTCTCTCTCTCTCTCTCTCTCTGTTTCTCTGTCTCACTCGCACTCTCTCCACCACTCTACCCCCAGCCCTGTTTTGGTAGCTGCCCACTGGTGCAGTTAATAAAATAAAGATGCATGAGGCGTGCCATGGGCCACGTGCAAGGTGATAGCCCGATATGCTTACTATAAATACTGAAGAGGAAACACACACACACACACACACAAGCAAACACGCAACTGTGAATGTGTGGGTGCATTTGTGTGTGTGTGTGTGTGTGAACGAGAAATGCCAGAGATGTCACTAAAGAGCCAGGAATCCAGTTATTTATTCTTTTTTTTTGCCTGCCAAGTACCGCTGTTTGTCTTGTTCTGCTTAGTTGCATGTGCATAATCACGTCTTTGCCTCATTGCCTCAAGTATTAAGCATTCTGGATGGCAATTGTGTGTGTGTGTGTGTGTGTGTGTGTGAGGAGTCGGTCCTGAACAAGTCAAGTTCCCCCATCTGGGCTCGAAGGACTGTTGTCTCAAATTTGCTTATGTGTTCTAGAGCAGACTCTTCATGCACACACACCTTTCATGGGTTCAATGCTCTGAAGCAACTACAAAGATATGGAGTCAGAGGTCACAATGGTAATGACTGAATGAATACAAACAGACAGATAGATAGATAGATAGATAGATAGATAGATAGATAGATTTACATTAGCGCTTTTTAATAAGGTTGGTTGATATGACACTTCCTGTTACTTCTTATTCCGTCCACAAAGCAAACGCGAGACTTTGATTGGACAAACGTTTTTGCTCGACAGCTCCTGAGACGTCCTCCTGAAGGTTGGACATCTGCCTCATCAGCTCTGCATTATGAGGTTTAATGGCTCGTAAATATCTGGTTAGAGTTTCAAGAGGCCAAACTCTCAAACTCTTGCCGATTTGTTTGCCCGCTCCTCGGTGCTGTAAAAGAGGGCGACGGGTTGAGATCGTTCAGCCCAGTTCTATTCACTCTCAATCAGTAATCTCTCTTTTATTGTAGCATTAAGGGCTTTGGATGGCTCCTGAGCTTGTGTGGGTGGTCAGGGGTAGCGTCTTAAAAGCTGGGGTTTGTCCAAGGCACCTTTTTCAGAGAGGTTTTGAAGGGTGCGGGGGGAGGGGGGGCGGGCAGAGCCATCCCTGATTGAGCCAGGAGCGGCTGAGCGCGAAAGATCAAACGTGCCAGGACACAGGAGGCTCCCTTCAGTGACGTGGTAGTTATCAATGTAGCCGAGACGAGATAATGGGGCGCGCGTGAAACCAAAGGCCGCCACTGACGACTCCGACCCATTTGATCGTCCTCGGGGAGCGAAGAGGCTTAAGGCCGGGCCTCGTTTCACATAAGAATGGGCTTCTATTCGTGCGTAATTAGCATACTCTCTCTTTCTCTTCACACCCTCCTCCTTCTTTTCACTCGCTGGTGGCTGTATTGGCTTGGCACTACTTTGGTGTTTGGGACTTCACCCTCAAACGACTGCTGTGGTCCTGCACTGACCTGATGGCCTCTTGAGCTGACCACTTGATTAACAGACTTTAAGTCCACCTCTTGATGGCCCGTCTCCTGCCATACCAACCGGTAAAGCCATACCGACACTCCAACCCATCAAAACCTCTGTCCTGATGCTCTGTATAAATAGACTAAAGCGCAAAACTGAATTCTTTGTAATGAGCCGTTCTCTGTACACTGTCCGACCTGGTCGGGTTTTCTTTTAGCAATTAGCACAGCTACAATCACATCACATCCTGGATAGAAGCACTAAAATTCCTGTTTATGTCATTGGTTTATGGCTGTAAAATGAACCTGCATTACTTCTGCAGTACTGTATAGAAGCTTTTTTTTTTATTATTTTTACTGCTTTACAGTGCATTGTAATTCCATGACTTATTGTCTGTTGGCTTAAACAGGTCATTTAATTCCATCTAATGTTCTAAACATGACCTTCGGTGTCCTGCTGAATTTTATGATGCATCGTTAGTCCCTGAATGATAAAGCTCTACTGGGATTAATGGTTTACCAAATGACTTATTGAGTGGTGTTGTTTAAACCTTATGTTCCAGTTAGTTCCTCTTATTTGGTTCTGGTTCTGTTTTCTGTCTCACTTTCTTCAATTATTTATTTAGTAATTAATCTAGCAAATTTCGGTAATTCTAGGAATGATTGCGGGTGTTTAACTGGAAAAAAAGATTTCTATGTTGAACGCTATAACAGAGAGTTCCTCTTGCTGAGCGAGTCTCAATCAAAACCATTAACCATCCAATCATCCCTTAATATATTTGTATTCCCAAGAAGTATAAAAATGAGCCATTTGTGCACATACTTGTATGTTCCTTTGCCATTAGATTGAGAGGATAAACTTTAATTAAATTCAAAAATGTTTTATTTGTATAGCGCTTTTAACAATTGATATTGTCGCAAAGCAGCTTTACACATTCATTCATTCATCTTCTATACCGCTTTATCCTGTGATCAGGGTCGCGGGGGGCCTGGAGCCTATCCCAGGAGACTTCGGGCACTAGGCGGGGTACACCCTGGACAGGGTGCCAATCCATCGCAGGGCAAACACACACACACTCACCCATCCATTCACACACTACGGGCAATTTGGGAACGCCAATTAGCCTAACCTGCATATCTTTGGACTGTGGGAGGAAACCGGAGTACCCGGAGGAAACCCACCAAGCACGGGGAGAACATGCAAACTCCATGCACACAGAGACGGGAATCGAGCCTGGCCGGGGAATCGAACCCAGACCCTGGAGGTGCAAGGCGACAGTGCTAACCACTACACCACCGCGCCGCCATCAGCTTTACACAATCAAAAGAATTATTTAAGTTTGTATGAAATGTGAATGTGTATGTGAATGTGAAAGACTTTAATTTCTTCAGTTTTGAGTAAAAATCACTTAAATGTGTCTGGATTTATTCATTTATTTTATTGTTTATTTTATTTATTTACCTTTATTTAACCAGGCAAGACAGATTAAGAACAGGTTTCTTATTTACAACTGTGGCAACTAATTTATTTATTTATTTATTTATTTATTTATTTATTGTATATATATATATTACAAAAAAAATAATTTAAATTTATTATAAATATTTATGTATTTATTTAGGCTCTTAACATTATAGATGGAGGAATTTTGGGTCAAGTATGTCATTTGCATAACTTCTAGCATTAAATGATTTAAATGTAAACAATTTAGTCATATTGGAATAAATTCTACATAATCCATGATAAACGGAAATGCAATTCAACCATTTATTAAGTTTAAGGTTCAGTAAAGGTTAAGGCATAATTATCTGATAATGTTTATTCTGCTTTAATAATCCTTTGCTCCATAATTTCCCCATAATTTTCTTTAAAATTGTTGCAGGAACGTTGTATGAAGGTTTTTTTTTTTTTTTTTTAACGAATGAAAATATATTTCTTGGAAAAGTGTTGCTTTAAACCAAATGGTCCTAAAACTGTACAAATGTTCTGCTTAATCCCAATTTGTTCCGTACCTTTTGTTTTTTGACTACTTTCTTATGCATATATGCACTTGACTTGATTTCTTTTTCTTATTTGAGCCATTGGGTAAACAGCTCTCTAAAATGCTTTAGTGTGTTAGGAATCAAAATGGTAAAAAGGAATCCCATTTCTAATCCCATCATGTACAGAAAAAGAGTGTAGGAATCTTAATGAGCGAGAAATAAAGAGGCCCATTTGACTAAATGATTGTCCCGAATCTGAGGGTATAATCCTCAATCGGGCCAATTAGTGTGAGCACGGGTTCTTCGCCTACAGACAGGCTAGCTGATTAGAGCTGACAGCACACTGGTTCTCACTGCTGCAATGCCAGGTATGATGGAGCCACATCAAAGCGTCTGCAGGCATGGGCAGAGGCGAAGGACCGGAGGCCGAGTCTGTTAATCTCCCTCCTGCCAAAACCACAGCGTTCCTGAGTGCTCACAAAAAAACAGCTTTGGGCCCACAATCAGGGGCATTAAGGCCTCCAGTCAGGTCCATTTCCTTTGATTCTCTCATCGTTTCACTGTGAGGATGCTCACGTGTCTTGGCGTATGTTTTTAGAGGGTAGTCCCTGTAGTGAAACATAGGAAACGCTCAGGAATTTTATCTTTAACTTGAATGATTTTGGTTGTCATGAAATGAACATTTTCATTCTGGAGTGTATTATATTTTATTGAATATAATATAATATTAATAATTAATCATAAACAGTTTAAAACTCCCTGTATTTCTCTACGTACAGTATATAATCCCCTGCTACACTAATGCACTTATCACAGAGTTTCACTAGTGCTTGGACACCATCAACGTCGAACGTTTTCTCAGTACTCCGGAGCCATGATCATACTGCCTGCTTCATGTCTGAAACGCTGGCCTCCCAGGAACTCCTTTAAATTGTCCAAATATAACACGAGGTCAGGACTGTATGGCGAATGTTGTAATAACTCCCAGCCGAGTTTTTTACTGTTTTTTATTATTATACCACAGTATTGAATAATTTAATTCACAATTGAATACTCATACTTTTTATCCATTAATATTGTAGAACATTTGCACATTACTTGCAGTGGAGACTCCTTATATAAATGGAATAAGATCATACCACTTCTATACCACTTACGCTGTTCCGGGTCTCAGGCACCTAGGGTCTATCCCAGGAGACTTTGGACACAAGGCAGGGGACACCCTGGACAGGGTCCCAATCCGTCGCAGGGCAAATGCACACTATGGGCAATTTGGGAATGCCAGTTAACCAGGTCTTTGGACTGTAGGCGGAAACCAGAGTACATTTACATTTAGGCATTTGAGATAATGAGATAATGTAAGTCTTATTCAGCGCGACTTACATTAACTCATTATCTCATTATACATCTGAGCAGATGAGGGTTGATTGGACTTGACATGAACTTGGTGGTTGTGGGGTTTGAACCTGGGGGCAGAACATGCAAACTCCAAACACACAGACACAAGGCGAGAATCGAACCCGGACCCTGGAATTGAGAAGCCATAGTGCTGCTATAATATAAAACATATATAGTAATAATGAATATCATAAGTAGAGAAAGCAACAAAAATCATTGCATTGTCAATTATCTACAGCAAAGTAAAAATGTAAAATATCAAATTCACAGTGATTCCCTGAAAAAAAAAATTTAATTAGTTCGGGATTTCGAGGTGACACCAGATTGACAGTTCCAGTGTTTGAGCGAGGTCAATAGGAGGCTTTTTTTCTGCTGAAGGCAACCCGTGCAAGCTTGGTGCTAATTGCTGAATTCTTGTGGGATCTTGCCTGAAGGCGCTTACATGGAAGTGCTGCGTCAGTCATCCTCTCTGTTGCTGTTTTAAAGTCTTTTAATTAGAGCTTGTTTCAGAGCTGTATACTCTGTCACTCAAACGGAGGAGAAAGACAGCCATGGGTGACTCTACCGAAGGCACCATAGCATTAGGTTAGTCTTTAAATATGTAAAACAGAGCCTGTTAAAATGCCCTTTTTTGTACAAGGTAATGGTGAGTTTGCTAATAGTTAAGGTGGCTAAATCGGTTAACAGCTCCAGCTGTGAAACTCTTAGCCAGATGGCTAACATTCTCTTTGAAAACATGCTGCTTATGTAAGACTCGATACATGTTTCATCTGGTCTCATTTTACAAAATAGTCTTGGTAAAGAAATATGAGGGGGAAAAAATTACTTGAGCGCTATGCTTAAATGAAGTTCTCACTGCTAAAGACATATGACTTCACTCTAGAGACTCTTCCAAACTAGCATATTCTAGTTCTCTGTGAACAGCCATACAGCTTCGACATGCCTTACTGACGCACCAGGAATTACTGACTCGTTTCTATCCAGATGCCACACCATCTTTAAATACCAACATGCAGGATGAGCTGCTATAACTGCACTAGTGCTTGGATACCATCCAGGTAAAAAGTCCACGATCGGACTGCCTGCTTCACATCTGAAATGCTGGCCTCCCAGGAACTCCTCTAATGTGCCAAACATGTGGCAAGGATGGTATCGTCATATTGTTGATTACTGTTCTAGAAGAGCACTCTGTATGGTCTTTTGGTCTATCCTTACTTCCCTAGCTTCTACATTCAAGTATTTTAGAATTTTAAAAACCCATGCCATTCGTTCCTTTTGCTGCTTTACCTTAATCTGTCTGTGCGCTCACCTGGAAAGTGATGGTACCATTTGAATGACCTGAGCAGATACCATCAGCATGATGCTCCTGTTCGGCCTGGTGCACATATTTGTGGCAGACAAGAAGAGTTCAGCTCCAGGTTGATGCGCAGTCATTGGGCCTCGCGCAAGCGTTCGCCCGAGGACAGTATTAGCAGTATTAACCTCAGCTTCCATCAGAAGCCATGTGTTCTGAGGGATTATGCTATCTTTCCTGTCTTTCACACTACAAAGTGATGCTTTATCTTAAGCAGGCCAAGATGAAGCTGAGGATGCAGAACTGTCATGCATAAATAAGCTGTAGTTAAGTTTAAGCTCAGAACGGCAGGTGAGAAGGTCGTCTCTGACATCGTCAGCTCCTTAACCTCATGACTGCTGTCAGTTCGATAGGTTTTTTTTTGTTGTTGTTATTTTTTACTTCATAGGGGTTTAATTTCAATTGTCTAGAAAATATAAAAGACTGTGTTATTATTATTTTGTTAGATTTGACACTGGTGTCTAAATCACAGATGTGCATTTCAGTGTGATGTATTTTTACAATGCCGCATAAGTATAATTTAATAGACTCGCGTAATATTTTTGCGAATTCTAATCCTGAGCAAATTGCCTGCAATTTACGCTGTCAGACTCTCTGCCGCGCGAAGCCGAGCTGCAGGAGTTTGAGTCGCCTGTTCAGGTTCTTGTCACCTGAAATAGTGCTTTTCGCTGAGCTGTTGTGTCAGGTGCTGTCATGCAACCCTTGCTCCGATCGGTTCCGAGATAACCTGAAACGTGTTGGCGTCGGCCTGCCAGGATAACGGCAGTGCTGTGAAAGCAGGTAGAGGGATGAGTCGGGGTGGGGGACGACTAGGAATAGTGTGACGGGAGGGGAGGAAAATGAGCGGAGACGTGAGGGTGAGAGAGGAGAGGATGAGAGAGGAAGGAAGGGGAGAGGAGGAAAGGGATTTAAGTGCTTGCACTTTTAATAAATAACACTGTCAGGGAAGGGTCTTAAGTTCCAGAAGCTGAATATCATGTTCACACAGCAGTTTTTCACCAGTTTTTCGAGTTAATTAGGACACCTCTGCAGCCTGACTCGAACTAATTAGTGACATCACCAGTTTTGTGCACAGAGAGCATGGAATATGTTGTCTCAATACTTTTGCCAACTACTGTATATGCATAAATATATCACAAAGTTTGTTAACATTGATTTATGACTTTAACCATTGTAACAAAAACACAAAAACATGATGGACCCCCTAGCAATGCTTCACATACCCCTGGGTTTTGTAAGGAATCTTTCAGTCATTAAGTGCTTGATCTTCTTCATCGAAACAAATGCTGATGGAATTTATTTCATTCAAATGTGTACATCAGTTCCATATGATTTAACTGTGTTTAATTAATATAATCTTTTTTCTCGCATCTAGTATGTATTTTCAATGCCCTGAGTAAACTTTAACCCACACTCTTATGCGTGGTGAGGATCAAACCCAGGTTGCAGGGTTTATATATAAATGGGGGAATAAAGAGGGAAATGGTGTCTCAGCACTGTTGCCTTATAACGCCAGGGGTGGGGGTTCGAATTCTTCACTCCAATGCGTGTGTGTAGGGAGGGAGTTGCATGTACTCTGAAATAAATGGACTTAACTTTTTTAACGGCCAAGTAATAGTCATACATATCTCCAAAACTGCATCGTCATCATCATCATCATCATCTCCATTCCTGACTGCACAATAATGAACTGAATGAGTGAAATCTTTAGTTCAAGAAACAGCTTAATGTCTGTGAGATTCCATGTACTATACAGGTACATGTAAATATATTACTCATGTCTGATGGAGGGTTAGATTTTGTTTTGTCTGAATCCAGCCTGGACTAACTGCTAATCTCTGCTCCAGAGGTTTAGATCCAGACCCACAGAGTGGCGTAGCCAGGAGCGATTCCTGCTTTGTCTCTGTTGGCATTCCTCTTAAAAACAACTTTCCCACAGCTCGTGTCCTGTCCAAGGCCTTGTCTGTTTTTGTTGAGCGAGAGATTTGGAGCTGAGTCGTTCGGGATGTGAAGCGGTGATAGTATCATCTCACAGGGATGTGAAGGGAAATAAGTCAAGTTATTTAATTGAGGGTTTGTTATATATGTTTGATTATCTGACATTAATATAACCTGGAAGTAATTTATCTATTTTTTGTGTATGACTGAAGGAACAATATACTGTAGGTCTGATATGGTCTAGATTGAACTATCTTTGTGAGATTACAGAATTAATAATTCTCTATAAAATGGAGTCTAGATTGCCTGTAAACTAACCAAATACTAGACTTTATATGTGCAAAATATGTGATTTAATGTTCATTCTATTTGTACAATTTTATATTGGTACACAATTCATTTAGTACGTAAAAATACGTGAAATTTCTTAAATAAATTGCTAATCTGCTCATTTTATTGGTTGAAAGATTGGTTGAAGATTTAACAAATTTTACTAATTTACAACTTTTAATAATAATAATAATAATAATAATAATAATAATATTATTATTATTATTATTATTATTATTATTATTTAAAACTTGCTTTAATTGTTTAATGTCTGTGATACATTATCAGAAGGTCGAAAGTAAGCACCTTAATACATAGTAATGAACTCATAATAATAATAATAATAATAATAATAATAATAATACTTTTATAACAATTGTATAACAATAATTATAAAATAATAATAATAATAATTATTATTATTATTATTATTATTATTATTATTATTATTATTATTAACCATTATCTAAATAATTATGTATGTTTAATAATTATATTTATTATTTATTTGGATCAAATTACGCATGTACATTTTATCCAGATTTAAAAACTACCGAGCATAATGCATTTTTAATGACTTTAGAACTCTATTACAGTACATAATTCTAAGTATAAATTAATCATGGGGAAAGTTTACAACACTGGACACGTCTTTGCATCTACGCTACATTCCCATTATCTCTATGATGTAATTATTTTTTTTCGTTGTTGTCCTCTCATTTCATCACCACGCAGCAGAAATAATGCTAATTCACAGTTATTTTAGATGTGCAAAAAAAAAAACACCCTTGAGGTTGTCATCATTATGTTTGCACAACACTGTTTACGAGACTTTAATTAAAGCCTCTGCCATTACAGAAACATCAGGGGCTGCAGCAAGGGATCCCGTTATAGATCCCATCGCCTCGGCCTTCTGCCTCACAGGTAGCCATTCAGCCCGGCTTCATAGAGACGTAGCAGAGCACAGATAATGCGTATTGATCACCGAAGAATGTACTTTATTGTCATGAAAAGATTGTTCTTGGTCGGGGGCATAAAGAGTAACACTACTTCAAAAAAGAGCGCCTATGTAAGTAGATCCGCCTTCCATTTTGTGGCAGATTTTTGAGCTCCATTGTAAGCAGAGGATGATTTTAAATGTGTGGCTAAGATAAACTTTCTCATTGTCATTAATGAGATGAGCTAATGCTGAGTGACAAGTGCATTGGGAGAGGGAGGGGAAAAAAAGCTGTTAAATTTGTCAAAGCAGATCACTTCAACTGAGCAAACTCAGGACTTTTTAGACAAAGTGATTTATTTACTTATTCATTTATTTATTTATTTCATTATAGTTATAGCCTAGAATCAAAAAGATTAAATAAATTAATAAATAAACAAATAAATTAACGCAATAACCTGGATTACTGCACTGAAGTACATTTAGTGTGCATAATAAAAATGTTGTTTATTATGCACATTAAATTTGTGCACATGGCCTCGCCGGCCACTTCATTAGGTACACTTGTTCAACTGCTTGTTAACAGAAAGATCTAATCAGCCAATCACATGGCAGCAACATGATTAATTTAGGCATGTAACCCAGCACCAGATCGGGGACGAAAGTTGATTTAAGTGACTTTGAACGTGGCATGGTTGTTGGTTGTTCAAACTGCTGATCTATTGGGATTTTCATGCACAACCATGTCTAGGTTTTACAGCGAATAATCTAAAGAAAAAAAAAAAAGAGGAAACAATGCAGTGCCGCAGAGCATCTCCGAACGCTGAGACTGCAGTAGCAACAGGATCACCAAACCTGGACACCAAGATTGCAAAAGCATGGCCCGGTCTGATGAGTCTCAATTTCTGCTGTGACGTTTGGTTGGTAGGGTCAGAATTTTTGCATGAACAACATGAAAGCATGGATCCATCCTGCCTTGTATCACCAGTTCAGGCTGTTGCGAGTGGTGTAATGGTGTGGGGGTATTTATTGGCACACTTTAGTACCAATTGAGCATGGTTTAAATGCCAAAGCCTTCCTGAGTATTGTTGCTGACCATGTCCATGCCTGTATGTCCAGCATGATAATGTGCTACATCACAAAGCTAAAATAAGATGAAAATGGTTCCTTGAAGATGACAATGAGGTCATTGTACTTAAATGACCTCCACAGTCACCAGATCTCAATCTAATAGAACACCTTTGGGATGTCATCATGGATGTGCAGCCAACAAATCTGTAGCAACTGTGTGATGCTACAGTATCATGTCAATATAGACCAAAATCTCTAGGGGGAAGCTCAAAAGAACATTGCTGTATCCAGTCCATGAAGAATTTAGGCAGTTCTGAAGGCAAAAAGGGTCCAACCCATTACTTTCTAATGAGGTGGCCATGAAGTGGTTTATGCCTTTCAGACAGATCAAGTTATAATAATACCAAACTGCATTGAGGAGGAAAAGGTTCTTGTTTCCAATATAGCTGCCACTATTATGACCAAGACACCTTCATAACTTCTGGCTATAACCTTGTGCACATGTCTTTTTTTATTTTTTAAACCCAAAGCCTTTTAGATGAGACCACACACTTTTAGATAGCAGTCCGTAACACTGACACACCACAATTCCTGTCAGATGCTGCTTGTAAAAAATTCACCCAACCAGCATTGTACATTTGTCCTCTCGCCTCGTGCTTCACATTCCTGCAGCGGCACAGTCCAATGAATACCAATCAGATCCTCCTACTGGAGGAAAACTTCCACTGTCCGAGTCATTTCTGATCCAGTTGGAGTTTAAATGAACACCCAGAGAGAGTTAAATTCACTCCTGTCGAGCCAAATTTCACTTTGACCTCAGCAGGGGGCCGTTCAGCCCCAGTGATTTTGACTATGTCTTCGATGCGAGTACTATTCCGCTGTTTGCAAAGGCTGTATTGCCTCTATTGGTGTGTATTTTACTCAGATATGCCTTAAGCAGACATCTTTCAACTTTATATGTCAATCGTGACTGATCTTTCGATGAACTTTACTTTAACTAAATCGTTTAGATTATCTTCTACAGCTGACCGAGTGTCGGAAATAAAGACAAGCAAAGGCAGACATGTAGATTTTAGTAGTAATTATATGTAGAAGACTTTAACTGAATATTTTCCTTTAACAATGCCAAAGTGTTTTATTCCTCTTATACCACAGCAATTATTCGCTACCGATTCCATGTTTCTATCCATAAACAAATACCACATCATACAGAACATTTTACCCATTTACGGTAACGTTTTATCTCATATAAAGTCAGTGAAACAGGTTAGCTCCTGTTTTATTCTAACAGTCACTAACATGTTCTCCTCCTGTTCCTGTCCATGTGGAAGTTTGCATTTTCCTCTCAGGTCCACAGGGAATTTGGTTTCCTCCCACCTCCCAAAAGCCTGCCAGAAGGTAGATTGTCTATTCTAAATTGCCCCTAGGTGTGTATGAAATGGACTGGCATCCCATCCAGGGTGTATTCCCACCTTACTCCCCAGTGTTCCGGGAATAGACTCCAGATTCACCATCACTGTAAGCATGATAGAGTGCTTCCTGAAGACAAACAAATACATTTCTATTTTTACTTTTTCCTCTTTTTTTTTTGCTCCTTAATGGAACATGTGATTTGTTGTATGTGAGCCCATCAACCGCTATTGTCTATTTTCGGATTTTGCATGATGCAGGATTGAATTCCTTCATCATACTGTACCTCCGGTGTTCCTCCAGGTTCAAACCTGGGCTCATGGGTTATTATGGAGTTCTGCATGTTTGAGTTTCCTCAGGGCTCCTGATTTTCCTTCTAACTCGGGAGCGGACTCTGAAAATTGCCCTGGATAAACAAAAGTGTGTGCAAAGATACTTTATGATTTCTTATATAATCATAAGATTCCCACCCTGCGGGCTGTGTGCATGCAGTTTGCAAGTTCTATAATTATAATAATTATAATAATAATAAATTTAAAATCCTAAAAAACATAAATCAGATAACCAGACATAAACTTATGTACTGTAGTACAACTCTCACTTTGTTAAACACTGTGCCTTCCAACATGTCCCTTCGTTCGCTTTGTCCACTCTGCACACTGTCTCATGGCTCTCGGCCTGATGCGTCCCGCTGACACTATTGGCTAGTTTACCCCAGTCGAACCGAAACAGATGCTAATGCGAAAGCCGCCGAGACGCTTCAGGTCTCCCTCTGTCACATTTCAGCAGCTCCCGAGTGTCTTTTCTTCACGTCTGTGCTGTCCTCGCATGCCAAATCCTTTATGCGACTTCTGTCTCAAGGCATAGAGCAGCAAGAGAGCTGCTGCAAGGCATCACGTTTGGAAAGGCGTTAATCAGTTACTCCTGTCTAGACGAATGAACAAACAGTGGACAGGCATGAAACACAAGCAAACAATAATAAATAACAAAAATAAAATAATAATAAATAACACTCGCACGTTGTTTTGTCTGGGTTTTAGAAAGTGTAATTAAATCATGCTAATTATGTAAAGATGCTAATTATGTAAGAAATGAAAAAAAAAACATGTTTAATATTAATATATTGTAGGAGGAACGGTATCCATCTTACTGGAACTGAGAGGCCCAAACATCTTCCAGCATGACAATGGTACTTTGCACAATGAACACATTGTTTGCCAAAGGGTGATGTGGAAGAATTTGGATGTCAGTTTGGAAAGGCATCAATCCAATGTAAAAAATTTAGGACCGCACCCACTCCTGCATGTGGATAATAATAAAGAGAACAATTTCATAGACTTCTATAAAGCTTAGACTTAAAATAAGCCTCACTTGTAATTTAGACCTGAGACAAGAATTAATCTGTCCTGTTGTGCTTTATGATCTTCATGCCGCTTCCTTCACATTCTCCAGTCCTTCCATCCCTCAGTGCCGTAAATTGATGCTTGTTTTATGGCAGATGCCAAAGCTCTTAGCCGACACATTGTGCAGGGTAATATGACAGGTCTTAATTAACAGTAATGAAGCAAGAATAAGCTGCTCACTTAGATATAATATGCTAAACGACCTTTTGGGGGCTAGGAGCGATGATTAAAGGTATCCATTTCATGAATCATGCCTCATTTAGCCGCTAGTCTTTTGTGCGAGCTAATGTTTGGAGGATGAGTTTTAAATTTAGACGCATAAATGGTTGGCGAGTGTATTAAACTGATTTACAATCTCTGGCACCAGGGAAACATTATTTTAGCACTCACGACGTTCGCTAGCTGTCTCTTATCTGAGGGTTAGTATTAGGGTATGATAAGGATGGAACGGAGGGCTGCCGCTGCTAACAGCCTAGAGTTAGCATCCTAGTGCAGCTGCAGAAGCGTCCCGCGATGTGACCTTCTTTGTGCGTATTTAATGCCGTTCTTCAAGCGTTAAAGATTGTGGAAAGTGATTTGCGATTCTTTGCTAGTCTTCCTAACAGTTATGGAGGTTTAAAGGTTATTGTAGCAAAGAATCATCACGCTAAGTGAGGAGGAAAGTTTGAAGATGTTTGTAGAAGGAAAGTTCTGATGAAAGAAATGTGGTCCAGACCATATCTGACCAAAGCTGGAGTCACAGAATTTTTCTTCACTGGAACTGAAAGGCCCAAACATCTTCTTCATCTTCCTTTGAATGAACACACAATGAACACATGGTTTGCCAAAGGGTGACATGGAAGAAAGTCTTGCACAAATTCCTGACATCAACCCAATGTAAACAATTTTGGGGATGAGCTGGAACATCGACTGCTTCCACTCCTGCCTGTGGATAATAATAATGAAGTGAAATAGTGGGCATTTCTTAAACTTATAAAAATTACAATACGAATATTACTATATTAGAATAGAATATAGAATAAGAACATTTCTTTATTAGAAAATAAGAAATTACAAAAAAAAAAAAAAAACATCTATGGCAGATCTAGTGTATCTTTCACACTGCATGTTTTTTTGTTTTCATGCCCTTCAAACTCTCGTTTACGCTTTTTAATAAATAAATTATGTATTTTTACGCTAGGTGAAACACCTTATAGTGGCACGGTGGCTTAATGGTTAGCACTGTCGCCTTGCACCTTCAGGTCTTGGATTTGATTCCCATCAGGTCCGTATGCATGTTTGCATGTTCTCCCCGTGCTTGGTTTGTTTCATCTGGGTTCTCCGGTTTCCTCCCACAGTCCAAAGACATGCAGATTTGGTATAAAATGTGAATAAATGCAATGGCATTGGCCTCCACGATGCCTGTTTAGACTACAAAGGTTCTTAGATGGATAGATGGATGAAACACTTTGTGGTCTTTTTTTTTTTTTTTAGGGAAACTGAGGACCTCTTTCTATGTTTGCCTTCAATTTTGTTGGGGAATCATTTGAATGTTAAAATACTCTCACGGCATGTATTTCTTTAAACCGTTTTTATTTTGTTATTGCTTTTTTAATGCTCATTTAACATCATTCAATGGCACATTTTTTCCCTCTGTTACAATCTGTGAACAATTTACTTTAACAATGCCTTGATTTTAAATATCAAAAATTACTTTTCTCTAGATAGCCTGGTTATATTTTCATTTTGAACATTTCATTCCCAACATTTCATTCCCCACTCCAACTTTCACATATTGCTTTGACACCTACTCATAATAGGACGGCTTGATTAGATCCCCCGGTTGTTTGGCTCGGCAGCGACGTTCGCCGCATTTAAACAACGCACGCAAGCGCAAACAATGAGGGCCGCTTTGATTAAGATGTAAATTCTCTTTAATTAGAATGTAAATTCTTACATTTATATGAAGACATCAACTGTCAGCTGGCCATGTGATATCTGTATTTTTTATTTTTTTCCAGCCTGGTGCATGAATGAAGCCTTCATCATTCATTTGTGGCGCTAAAACAATTTTGCTCTGGCTTTTGTTGTGTGATTCCGGTAATATTCCCTCCCCATGTTCCCTTTTCATATTCACTTTTGTTTGTGTTGCGTGCCTGGGGACTCGGAGGAAACTCGGAATGAAAATTGAGTTCATTCAGTGCGCACCAATTACTTCAGCTGAATTTTCCTCAATGCAAATCAAGCTGGCGCTCATAAAGGGTCCACGTGTATTTGAAATAATTAATTTTCTCCTCTGTGAAAAGCTAGACGTTGTTTTATGGTGTAACCCCCCCCCCCACCCCCACCCCCCACGCCCTCCCCAAACCCTCCACCTCTCCACCCCTCCACCCAGCCCCTATCCGCCTCAAACACTCTTTGGCAGCAATTGAAATATCGGCCCTTGTCCATCTACTTCATTTCCATTTTTAATTGAGGCTGAAGCTCACACACTAAACATTAAACACCGAGGTGCAATTGGCCCGAGCCGTGTCCGAGCTGGCCTGCGCTATCCTGCATTGCTGCATGTGTGCTGTATGAGGGTGAGGGTGTCACTGATGATGTTTGGCCCAGGCTGAGCTTTGCATGCCTATATGTGACTTCATCTCGCTTTTTGACCAACATCAGTCGTGAAGGATTCCGAGTTAAGTGACCAGATGGTGTGATGAGGGCCGACACCTAATGGAGTGACAATGCCAGATTCATTATTTTGTTATATAACCACCTTTAGATTTATTATATATTAAATTATTCTTTGAAATAATCATTTTAAAATATCATTTAATACTGTGGAATGTCGCGGCGCGGTGGTGTAGTGGTTAGCACTGTCGCCATGCACCTCCAGGGTCTGGGTTCGATTCCCCGGCCAGGCTCGATTCCCGTCTCTGTGTGCATGGAGTTTGCATGTTCTCCCCGTGCTTGGTGGGTTTCCTCCGGGTACTCCGGTTTCCTCCCACAGTCCAAAGATATGCAGGTTAGGCTAATTGGCGTTCCTAAATTGCCCGGAGTGTGTGATTGGGTGTGTGAGTGTGTGTATGTGTGTGTGCCCTACGATGGATTGGCACCCTGTCCAGGGTGTACCCCGCCTAGTGCCCGAAGTCTCCTGGGATAGGCTCCAGGTCCCCCGCGACCCTGAACACAGGATTAAGCGGTATAGAAAATGAATGAATGAATAAATGTGGAATGTCCACAAATGTGTTAATTCATGTTATATCACTTGTGTCCCTATGCAGAAAATGCCAGGCCCTCTGTCCTGAAGGCTGTCAGAAAACATATAGGTGACTTCTGGCACTGACACTGTCACCATCCAAAGATGTATGTCCTTTCAGAAAACTTCATTTATTTATTTTTTATTTTTTTAAACTAATATATCCCAGACCCCGTCACGGTTGTCCCTATAGGAATGATAATGCATCAGAATTTCTGTCTGAAGTTCAATTAAAAAAAAAAAAAAGTCAACACCTTTTCACCAATCAGAAATGATTGAGTCCAAAAATGAATGCATGTATAATTCTGATCTTAAAGCATATTAATGAAGCAAGGTACTTTATAACTTAAGAGCTCAGACCAGTTTCTCCCTTAAAGGACGTTATTTGAAAGCCCTACAGTATGTAACATTAGTGTCACAGCGGTATTTTCTTAATTAGTTTTATATCAGTTTGTTCAAGAAATGCAGGCAGAACAAGTTAAATATAAAATTTGAGATTATATTGAATCATTAAAATTGTTAAATAGGATGAAACTTTTTTTTTCCAGTACTTAAAAAAAACAAGCTTTTTTTTTTTTTTTATTAAATTAGCTGGTTCTGTAACATGTCTTGGGCACATCACCATTTTGGAAATGATGTCATGGGTTGACAAATACACAGATTGTCACATGACTGAGCCAGGATGTGCATCAGATGTCACTCAGGGACGAAAAGAGTTAAAGTGAAAGATAAACCTGAAAAAGGACCTTTGTGGAACGTTTAAAGGGTTTGTGAGTGTGCATCTGTGTCACCGTGGGTTCATATGCGCTATGGTTTAGATCGTTCACCGTGTGTGTGTGCGTGTGTGTGTGTGTGTGTGTACACCCCCCCAACCTTTTTCAAGGTCCCCGGTCCTCAGAACCAACTTGTTGACTAACACGTTGTGGCTCTTTTCTCCACTCGGCTCTTGGTGCAATGCAGCTACTTGAGTCAAGAGGGGGGCCATTTATCCTGGATGCCTCTTGAAGCTACTCGAGCAGAAAGACGCAACCCTCATCTCACTTTCTCTCTCTCTCTCTCCCACTCTGGGTCCTGTTCCACATTTTTAATGAGCTCCCTCTCTATCGGTCTAGGCTGGCCAGCTCTGTCCTCTCTGCTGGCTGAAAGGGGATTTGTCCTCATTAAGAGGCCGCTGAGCTGTATGATAGTCCACCCGGGCTATGTATTAGTTTTTAATCACTTAGCACAGGAGCAAAAATCTAAGACCGGGTCAAGATGCGGTGGAGTGGCGGAGACGGAAATAAAAGAAACGTCTCACACTTATCCTGTTTCCGCCACGGTAAGAATAAGATGAGTGTAAATCCCTGTTCCGGTTACAGTCCGTGTGGAGTTTCACATGGTCTCAGAGTGGGTTTTCTTCAGGGTTCTGTAGTTTCCTCCGACATGCAGGTGTGTAGTTGGCACCTCTGTGTCGTATTTGAAGCTGATTGGTTACTGAAGATGGATGATTGATTGATGTATCACATGTAATATAATAAAAAAGCTGAAAACTACTGTATAATGTCGCACAAGCTTTAAACCTACAGTAGTTAGAGTTTACAACTTTATACATGACCCTAAATCCTAATGCAATCAGAAGGAAGACGCTGTTTTTGTTCTGTCTCGTCTTTTTAGACATGCTCCGAAACAAAGGCTACGCTTTAAGATCTTACGTGCACGTTCCCAAAAATCTGTCCATTCTTTCCCCAGATCATGCACGGACCCTGTCCTCATTCCGTCTTTGTCCTTCGCTCCGGCGTTCAAAGTGTTTTTTTCTTTCCCCTTGTTGTTGTGTGTGTTTTTGAAGGCTACTGAAGTGAGACATGGGCCCTTGTTTGTATTCGTCTGTCTCGCTCTCACTCTTTTCCTGCTTCTCCCTCGCTCACTTCTCTCTTCATCATGAAAAGAAGCGACTCCTCCTCTGTCCTCAGCCCCCTTTGCAATTACCCCTTCGCTGCTTCTGTATGCGTTCAAGCGCCTCTGAAAAGGACCCACTTTTCTTCTCCTTTCAAGCTATATTTCATTGTTGATGCCAGTGGGCTGTGTCTATTTATTCGGAGGGTAATTGGGGAGAGAAACAAGTAGCTGCTGAAGTGCATCCACTTATCTCACTCCTCTTTTTCGAGCGCGCCCGAGCATCTCGGTGGGCCGGACAAAATGCCCATAATGTCTATTTTATACCCAGGTACACAAACACAATGTGGGTGCTGGTTGCGCATTGTGCGTGCCGCTGTTCGAACCCGTCTCCAAACGCAGAGATTCGCGCCAGGGTTGGCCAACGGCCCTCTTTTTTTTTTTCCTTCTCTCTCTCTCTCTCTCTCTCTCTCTCTGTCTCTCTCTCTTTTCTCCATTCTTTTTTTTTTTTCTTGAAAAACCCTCCCTCCCTCGTTTAGCACAGTATAATCTAATGATTTCTCTTACACCTCTCTTATTTAACACTGTCACAGAAAAGCAAAGAATCGGCCATTTATAATTTACATGTCATTTGCTGCCTCATATTGTGTGAAATTTAATTACAGGGCCGGAGGCTCACAATGCGGCATTGATGTGAGCCGGGACGGCCGCTCCTCTCGCCGCCTTCCCTTTTTCATCTCTTCACCTTCTGCTGTACCCATCAATCCCCCCCCTCCTTTCTCGCCTTCTTTCACGCCTTTGTGAGGAAAATGAGAGAAGTTGACCCCTCATTTTCATTGAAAAATCTAAAAGGGGGGACATCATATAAAAGATTCCTTTCCTTTAGAGGCCATTTCATTCAGCCCCTTTATTTCAATAGAATAAACTGATATTTTTTGGGGGGGCTGGGTTAGCGAAACGGAAGAAAAACTGAATATTTCTGGTAGCCACCAAAGCATACAGTATTTTAATACAACCTGAAAGAAAGAAAATGAAAGCATGATCATAAGCGCTAATGGTCACAGGTGGTTCGGGTGCTGATCTTGTTTTTTTTTTTTTTGTGGCCCTTGATCGCTAAACATCATTGCATCATTGCAAACGACCGTGTGTGTGTGTGTGTGTGTGTAGGCAAGGGAGGGGGAAATTTCTGAAAAGGGAGGGGTTCTTTTCAGCACCGGCCTACGGAATCTCTAATGGCGTATTATTCAACATTTTAGTCAGTTTCTGAAAGTTTCCTTTAAATCAAAGGCGCCGCCGCGGCGTAATTGCAGGCTGCTGTGCCTCCTGTGGCGCGAATCGCAGGACTGTAATCCTCCTGACAATGCCGGCTCGGCTCTCAGCCCGGCACCGGAGTCGGAATTAAGAGGATGAAGAGGATAATTATTAGATTCTGAAACAGTTTCACAGCAAAGGGGGAAAAAAAAAAAAACTGTTGTTATTCACAGCTACAAGACATGCTTATGACTCTCGTTTAAGACCTGCCTCTGGTTAATGAGTTTCTTCTGCAGTTTTTACACAGCGCTGACTAAAAAATGACAGAAAATATCAGCCTGGAGCTCAGAGAAATGAATAACGGTGATGTGTTTCGATGAGGAGGAAACACCGTTATCTCAGACCGTTTTCTCAGAAATGTCTTCCGATGAAGTAAAGGCCTTGTTTTGGACAACTCGCAAAAGATTTTGTTCACTTACCTTATCGAACAGTGGTGTAGAACTCTCATGTTTGATTGGTTAGAACGTTTTGATTCTGGAAGTTGTTCCAGCTGCAAGGCAAATCACATGGAATATATACAGTATCAATGCGCTCAGTGAGTCCTACAGCCAGGTCACATCATCATGAGATAAAAAAAAAGCATACATTGTACAGTCTAAGTGAAAGCGTATAGTCTACTGTATATGAATAGTTTGTTTTTGGAAGGAGTCTCCAGTTTCAGTGTTACATAAAGGTCTGAGGCGGCGCGGTGGTGTAATGGTTAGCACTGTCGCCTTGCACCTCCAGAGTCTGGGTTCGATTCCCCGGCCAGGCTCGATTCCCGTCTCTGTGTGCATGGAGTTTGCATGTTCTCCCCGTGCTTGGTGGGTTTCCTCCGGGTACTCCGGTTTCCTCCCACTGTTGAAAAGATATGCAGGTTAGGCTAATTGGCGTTCCTAAATTGCCCGTAATGTGTGATTGTGAGTGTGTGTATGTGTGTGTGCCCTGCGATGGATTGGCACCCTGTCCAGGGTGTACCCCGCCTAGTGCCCGAAGTCTCCTGGGATAGGCTCCAGGTCCGCCGCGACCCTGAACACAGGATTAAGCGTTATAGAAGATGAATGAATGAATGAATGAAATTTTTTTATTTTTATTATTAACTTATTAACTTCCAGGAAATGAAAACGAGAAAGGCTAATGAGGGAGTGATTGTTTATAACTGTTATAATGTAAGTGATACAGTAACATGGACTAACATGTTTTGCAACCTGAGTTATGACGATAAATGCATAAAAGTAATACGTTTTACTTATAGTTATTTAAGAATAGTTGCTAGGATTTTCAAAAGTTTTAAACTGCTGTGGAATAAAATGTTCAAAAAAGCGGGAAATAATCCTTTATGGTGGTTAAATGTATGCTAACACCGTTTATTGTGTTTATTCCTACTTGATAGGATTTGATACATCAGTGTATTTGTTCATTATTTAACGTATTTTTGCGCTTTTTGCGACTATTCTGCTTCCCCAACTGTCAGCCTCTCCTCATCCTCCTCATACCTCAAATATCTGAACTAAACCACCAACACACACACACACACACACACACACATACAAGCGTTCACTAGCAGCTGTAGGCAACAGTCAAGAGCTACTTAGCATAACACTTGATCCTTTTGGAGAGCTGGTGAAATTAACGCTGCTTTCACCAGAGCATCAGTCATCAAAGCTAGCAGACCAGAAGAAAGGGAAAAGAAAATATCTGGGCGGTCTTACCGTTACAGACCAAGTTTCACTGTATTTTAAGGTACAATCGGACACGATTACAGTTACAGTTACGTACAGGTACAGAGTTACATGAAAGGGTTTAAGGTTAAGGTTTTAAAACAAGCAGACACAAACTAAAAAAGAAGCAAACCAAACTATTAGTCTTAGAAGGACATATTTAAGGTATTTTCTAAAACGTCTGATGAAATGCAAATACGTCGCTCTTTCTGTGAAATGAGGTCAGATGCTGTTCAGAGTTGCTGTTTGTGAGTTTCTAGTAATATCTACGAAGACAGGAAAAAGTGTACTCAGGTTACTCTAAAGTCTTGGCGCTTTCGTACGCTTCAGCTTGAAATATGAGCGTTCTTCAGTTGGCCTGCTTGTTAATTATCGGACTGAATGTGCTGTTGCTTACTCATCACACCCCTGTAATCCCACTCCTACTGCAGCATGCAGCATGTGGGCAGAGCTTTTTTTTTTTTTTTTATGAGTCATCGATATGAACAATAAGGTTACCATCTTTAAATCTGCTGACGTCAACCTTAAAAATAAAACCAAGCCTAAATAAGGAAAATTCTTGCTTCAAGTTAGGATGACTCACAGTTCCATCCATCAGGTCATGACCAGATGTGTTTCAGCACATCTGGACCCTTTTTTTTAAATATTATTTAAGAAGAAATACTCCATGAGCCTGACACATCGTGGGTGCAATGGCGCTGCTAGCCTGGGTTAGGTAACTCATCAGTACTGCTATGCTCACAAGATTTAATGGATGGTCGTCAAGGGTGTTAAACAATTGAAACAGTTTGCCAAACTAAAAATGTAGCTCGATATGCCCTGTGGATTAGAGTAAAAAACAGTGTGGAGGGTAAATTCGCTTGCATCCCAGCGACTAGCAATTTCTTCCTTACAAGCACATCAGGGAGAAATGAGTGAAAGCTCAGGTACAGATGATTGCTTGAGGAACTTGATTAACTTTATCAATATATTTCATTCAGGGGAAATACTAAGCCCCAATATTACCATTGTAACAAACTTATTTATTGCATTAAAACAGATTAATAAAAAACACTTTACAAAACACGGTTCCTCTGTTTCTGTATTCAAAATAGCAAAAATCAATAAAGTGTGCAGACAAATACTTAAATAATAATACTGAAATTTAGCAATAGTCTAGAAAAAATTACATTTGTTGGGTAAATTCATCCACATGGCCAAAATTATCATCATTAAAATAATTCCCATACCCTGCTTATAAAAAACACACAACATACTGTAAATAAAATGAGCCATAGACAGAAATCTTAGTACCTTTTTTTTTAATTATTTGTATAAAATCAAGTGTTAAAAATTATGAAAGATTACCTCTCCAGCAGCAGTTTTCTAAGAAAAATCTCGATTTATCTGAAAATCGTGTTTTTATAGTTTATAACGATAATCATTATCCAGTCACCAAAATCTAAGGCTCTGTCACGCCCGCCGAAAACACCATGAAGTTCCATAGTGTTCTAGTGCAGTGGGAACGGGATCAAAATGGAAAGAATGTGCATTTATCAAGTTTTATCAACCCACGTAAGGCTTGTGCTATGTCCCCCTTGTCCCCTATTGTGAGAAATCCATTGACATAGCAACAATGGCGTGCAATGACAACAACAGCAACAACAACGCAATGACGGCGCCATCCAGCACCTTTCCTGTCTGCGCTATGATTGCGGTGCATTGAGTTCCTTACAAGTGCTAGTTGTGCCGTTAACTGGGCTATACTGTCTTTAATATGTCCTTATTAAGTTCTTCCTGTGCCTTGCATGTCCAAAAATAAGCATGAGCAGCTTCATGTCAAGGGAGACAACATCACATCTGGTTTCCACTGCGTTCCTTTCAAGTTGTACAAATTCTTGAATCGTTCACACATTTGTTTGTGGACGTCGTGGAAGGTGGCTCGGTGTGACAGGCAGGAGTAAACATATACACAATTCAACATTATGTACAAGTAGGCAACAAGAAAATTACTATAGATAGGCCGACTTCCCCTGATTAACATTTTTCTGTCTCTGTTTGTCATGCAGCTTAAAGTTAATAACAGTCATGATCTTAGTTTTGTGGTGGTTTTATTCAGGTGTAAAATGACTAGGAGATTGAATTCCTGAATACAGCAACAGAAAAGTGTTTCCTATCATCCAGAAATTACAAGTTTCAAGATCCGAGCCACCCTATGGTTGGGAGTCCTAGAGAACAAACTTGCCTGTATGTTTGGGGGGGGGGGGGGGGGGATTGGCATACTTACTCTCCCATATCAATCACAGCAACACTAGCCAATCACAGTGGGCCTGTGAGCCCATGCAAGCAGAAGTGGGCAGAACTCTATTGTTCAAGTGCAGCAGTTGGAAAAGATGCAGTTGCGTGCCTTGCAGGATGCACATGATAGCCTGCACTCTCCCTGGTTGGTAGCCGTCACTTGATATGGGAAAGCCCAAATATGGGTTGGATCTGGTTGCAAAAGATTAGGAAGAAAATCAGGTGGAAATCCCCCAAAAATGAATAAATGGTGAGCTGGACGTGCATGGAGGCCATATCGTGGTTCAATCTTGTCTGAATTCGAATTTCTGGAGCACGCAGACTTTTACAGTATATAAAGATTTTACTTAACAGAGATGTGCAGATTTCTTTTCTCCATGACGGTATATGATTCAGTCATGTTGTGTACTGTATGTCTCACACTGGAGCACAAATTGACGTTGTGAAATACAAGATGAAGATGACTGTCTACCCTACAGATAATATGGTGCTAATTAAGAAAAATCTCACTATATTAGCCGTTACGGTAGCACTGTCGCCTTGCACCTCCAGGGTCCGGGTTCGATTCCCATCTCTGGTCTGTGTGCATGGAGTTTTGCACTGTGCTTGGTGGGTTTCCTCCAGGTACTCCAGTTTCCTGCCACAGTCCGAAAACATGCAGATAAGGCTAATTGGAGTTCCCAAATTGTCTGTAGTGTGTGAATGAGTGCATGTACTATGTGTATGCCCTGCAATGGATTGACAGCCCCATCCAGGATGTACCCTGCCTTGTCCCCTAAGTCTCCTGGTCCACCTGCGACTCTGGATACAGGATTCTAAATACAGCATTCGTGTGGCTTTACTCAAGTTTCTCTTTCAACCAATAGTGTTGAAATTCATGTACATTACAAATAAAAAAGCCTCCACTTTCTACTATCACATACTGTAGTGCCATGGTGAATTTAACAGATCAGGGACATAATCTCCATGACTGTAATGCTTATTGCATACATTGTATTTACCGTACGTTTGTTTTTTGACAGCTAGCTTTAAGCATTCAGATAGCACGAATCATCAGGATTATTATCTTGTTAGCTACAATTTTTATTGCAAGAAATTCCCCAGTGGGATAAAAACCATTCTGTCCTAATATACGCCAGCTTTGCACCCAAAGGTACTAAAATGATCTATAACCCACATTGTTTTTGGACCACCACCTGGGCATCCTGGACTTCACTTATTTAAATACCTCTACAAAGTTACTTCAACTAACCTCTGACTGGCAAAGGTGTATGTCATTAGCTTCGGCATGTACTATTACTACTGTACGTATATTACTACCACACCTTGGTTTTAATTCTGTAAAGCTGCTTTGGGACACGGGCGGCGCGGTGGTGTAGTGGTTAGCACTGTCACCTTGCACCTCCAGGGTCTGGGTTCGATTCCCCGGCCAGGCTCGATTCCCGTCTCTGTGTGCATGGAGTTTACATGTTCTCCCCGTGCTTGGTCGGTTTCCTCCGGGTACTCCGGTTTCCTCCCACAGTCTATGCAGGTTAGGCTAATTGGCGTTGCTAAATTGCCCGTAGTGTGTGATTGGGTGTGTGAGTGTGTGTATGTGTGTTTGCCCTGCGATGGATTGGCACCCTGTCCAGGGTGTACCCCGCCTAGTGCCCGAAGTCTCCTGGGATAGGCTCCAGGTCCCCCGCGACCCTGAATAAGCGGTATAGAAAATTAATGAATGAATGCTTTGGGACAATGACCATTGTTAAAAGTGATATACAAAAAAAAAATTATTACATTGAATTTGAGAGATTAAGAATAATTCATTTTGATTGTTGGTTGCTTGGTTAAAGAGGCACTAATTTACAGCCAGTTACTAAAACCAGTACGTGATTAGGGAGACATATTTTATAACATCACATACAGATAAATTTTCCTTTAAAAAAAATTCTAAAGACTTTTTCTAATTTATCTTTTGTGCAAAAAAAAAAAAAAAAGATAATATTTACCGTAACGTTAATTTAATTAGCACAGTTGTACTTTTCCTTGTCTAACCAATGTGGCAACTGGTTAAATGTAAGAGCTTTGTGCTTTCTACCTGTACTTGCTGGTTATTTACTCAGTATTTCTGTGCACAGAATTGATGCGTCATCCTAGTGGCAAAATCCTAATTTTGGTTCCATACTTAACATGAGTAATGTTAAAAAGCAGCTACAATCGCCTTCGTCCAGCATTCAAGTGGAGGATCAAGTGCTTGCATAAACAAACATGTTTTTGTACTTTAAAGGCCGCCTCTATAGGGCTTTCTGTGTAGCAGCACTGTAACCAAACAAGCTTAGCGCGCCTCACGTCTAGCTTTGCTCTTGTGTCACTTTCAGGTCGTCAGAGCTCAGCGGCGACCTCATAAACATTAGATTAGCATTGTGTTTTACGCCCAATTAACCTCAGGCTCAAGTCTGCAGTTTCCAGATACACACACACACACACACACACACACACAGACACACACTATCACACTCACGGTTTGTGGCTTGGGCTTTTACAACTTAGCAGCGTTGTCATTAAAAGCTGTGTTCCTGTTGCTTTCACATGTTTAACATACATTAGCATTTATGCACACTTCTGCATCAGTGTTCATAGGACAGCCTGCCAAGTAGGCCCGCTTGAAGTAATGAATATTCATTTTCCATAAAAGGATGCTTGTTAATATTCATGGGTTCCGTCAAGTATTGGCCATTTTGTGCACCTGTTAAGCCTCATTGACATCCTGCATAAAGTGACGCATGATTTTTTACTATGCGCTAATAACTATTGGCTAGTTTAATAAATATCTTAATTGCTTGATATTTTATCCTGTTTTTAATAACTTTACCTAGCTAGCCATCACATATCTATTTCTGCGCTTTTCTCCAACAATTATACGTTTCATTTGAAATGAAAAACATTCAATATTTCATTCTGTTGATCATCCATAAGACACATTTTATCACTTATGTTATAGTAGCTGTAAACATACATTCCCCTAGTGGTTTCCATTTAATTCTTCGGTTGAAGTTAATAATAAAAATACATCATTATGTTCCTGAGAAATCCTGAAACCCTCAAAAGCTGATCGTTACAAAGTGCTGACACCAGAGTCTTCTGTCATAAATGACGAATAAAGGTCTTCTCAAAAAGTACATTAAGTTAGATTTGTGAAAAAGTATTCTAAATACATAGAGGGGAACACGATTTTTTCCCTTTCCATATTTACGTCCATGTGTGCTCAGACATTAAAGTGCAGGAAATGCAGCTTCTTCTCATTATAATTCATGAGGATGTAACATGGTGTTGGGGGTGTGTCCTTGAAATGATTGACAAGAACCCGGTCCAAATACAAACAAACAATCTGTAATGCACAGCAGGTTTCCAAATGTTTTTTTATGTATGTTGTAAATAAATATACTGTTTTTGAGACGGTGGCTTAAACTATCTTGTTTTGTAATTTCTACACAATTTTTTGTAATATTTGTCTTAAAGGGGCCATCCAGTCCCAATTCTTCATAGGTTAATATGATTCTTTAGGGTCCTAATGAAAAGTTTGTAATATACTTTAATTAAAAATTATCAATGGTTGTGTAAAAAAAACATTACTTTTACCTGGTAAAAAGTAGCTCTGTTCTCAGCAACCTATTTCAGTACATGCTCCTTTAAATGCTAATGACCTCTACTGAACCCGCCCCCCAGTTCTGTGGGGCGTGTCTTCACAATACAAGTGGGGTATAGCTTTGACACCAGTTAAAAATATTTTTTAAAAAAACAGTTTAAAATATTTTTACATGATCTTAGGATTATTTTATATATGAAGGAGTTATTTCTACTCTCTTGCTCTCTTCCTCATAGATCTGATATTAACGTGTTAAATCTTCCCTGCTGCTATCTTCCTGTCTCCTCTTGCATATGTTCTTAAAGTATATATATAAAATTTTTATATTAAAAGTGGCAATGGTTGTGCAAATATGCATGAAAAGTGACTTATGAAAGTGTCATGTGCAATGGTCCAGATATATAAATATGTAGTGCAAGAAGCATGTGCACAAAACTTAACTTCCCAGATCGGGAATCGAACCCGGGCATCCCGCGTGAGAGCACGGAATCCAGACCACTGGGGACTACTGTCTAATTCATGGAGATGCCGGGTATTCAACCTAGGACATCATACACGCGAAGCATTGTGTGTGTGTGTGTGTGTGTGTGTGTGTGTGTGTATGTGTGTGTGTGTGTGTGTGTGTGTGTGTATGTGTTTGACTGAGTCTCTCCTGGTGCCAGGAAAGCTTTACCGAAGCACAGCGGACTCGCCTCGTCTACTACGCAACTTTAGAAAAACTATAAAAAAAGAGTAAAAACTATATAATCTCCTGCTTCACTAATGCACTTATCTTAGTGGTTCACTAGTGCTTGGATACCATCAAGGTAGAAAGATTTCTCAGTAACCTGGAGTCTGCTTCACATTTGAAACACTGGCCTCCCAGGAACTCCTTAAATGGCCCAGATGTGTGGAAATGGCTTGAACCTAGGTCAGGACTGTACAGTTGATGTGGCATGAACTCCCAATCGTGTTCATGTACTGTACAAGTGGCGTTGGTGAATGATTGCATGTACAGTACAGTTCCCACAGACTGATGTGCTCTTTACGCAGGTTATCTGTTGAGTTTCAAGGAACAGGCAATCCACTTGTCGAACATTCAAGGGAACGACTGCAGACGGCTCTGTTTTCCGCCCCAGCCAGGACCATCATTCACTGACTTAAGGACTCCTTGAAAGTTTTCAGAGGACTAATACGTCTCATCACTGTACCTTGCTTGAAGTCTTCTATAGATGACAATTAGGTTTTACAACTTCATTTACCATAAATTTCATCACAAGTCCCAGTTTGCTCTGTATAGGTATATGGTAGATTGTGTACGTTGTTGCTACAGTATAGCAAAGAATGACTATCAGAGTCCCTGTATAGATTATTAATCAACATCATTTCATCAATCAGATTCAACGACTCCATGTTTTGAGCTACAGACTAACCAGTCGGTTATGTTTTTCCCTGTTTATTTATGAACCTTGTGTATTTAATTGCTAGCAGTTTATAGAAAATGACATTTTAATTTCAGTGTTTGTTGTTTTGTAAAAATTTGTGTTTTGTAGATTTGTGGAAATAAAAGCAAGCCTTCTTTTATTCTTTAAATAACACAGCTTGTTATTACTACTAGTAGTTCTTGTGTGCTCAGTCTGTGTGTTTCAGTGTGAGTTTGAGTGTGTGTGACAGCGGGAGTGTAATCCCCCTTCAGATATGTTGTCGTAGTACATTGTGTGTAGCATTTGTGAGGCCGGGCTATTGAATGTGAAGGCACCATTTAAACAAGCAGTGTTTTGTGTGTGTGTGTATGTGTGTGTGTGCGCGTGTGTGTGTGGTGTGTGTGTGTGTGCATGCAGTCTTTTATTTCTTTGTAAGAGACATAAAAATAGAAGTATGTGACAAAATCTAATTTATATATAAAATCCTTTTCAATTTTTTTTATAATGAAAAATAATTAGTTTTTGAACTGTACACAGTAAGTACACAAATACCTACATTAAACTGACCAATGCTATTAAAACACACCTGAAAATATTTCCATTCTTAGTGTGTGTGTGTGTGTGTGTGTGTGTGTGTGTGTGTGTGTGTGTGTGTGTGTGTGTGTGCGCGCCAGGGCACTCACTTCCATATCACATTTTTTATAATTTATAATATTTATCTTTCTGTACCCACACACACACACACACACACACACACACACCCCAGATTTTGCTAATTATATTAATATGTAGTACTTACTTAGAAGTACATTTAATCATTCTAACCTCTTAATCATTTCCTGTTTTCGTCCAAGTGACACTTCACTGGGTGGCCAGTTTATTAGGTACACACTAAACTGATAGTTCAATGTAAACAATGAGGTTTACACGTCACCGTTCTGGTCATTACAGGATCCTTTGATGAATTTCAAGAATATTTCTGGTAGCCTAGGAATTAATTGAAGAAACGTAAGTAATAGTTTTGCTCTGGCTTTGACTAAATTTTTCGGTTTCATTTAAACCTCGGGAAACACCCAGAGGACGAGTCCTTGTTCAGAAAAGGTTCGAGTTACGGAATAAAACTGATGTCAATACAAAGCCAGAGACAAAAGAAAGAATTTAAACCTTAGGAATTAAAACACGCAAACACTATAATCTGATGAAGTCAAACCGGGACTTGTGTTGAAATTTCTGCTGAATGAAGGAGTAAAGCTCATTGACATTTACAAAGAACTTTAAGCACAGTACGATGTGAGACTCTGCAGTAAAACATTGAGATTTCGGCCCAGAACGATCGCTGCACTAAACACGGAAATCATCTCTGCATTTAACATCATAACAGCATCAATTGTACAGTAATGTACTGAACAAGAAATGTTCAAAGTTCTTGTATTAAGGACTTACGTATATACTTTATATGTATAGAAGGTTTTGCTGTATTGTGTAGTTTAAGTCAGAGTTGTGTAAATGTGTAAACAACTGTAGACCCATCAGGTGTTCCTCCAAAACAGCTGCTGTGACCAGAGCTTGGATGAAGGGGGGGAAATCCGTTGAAAAGTCCCAGTACAATGCGTCGTAACCTTAGATGACCGGGCCTTTACACCGAAGGAGAGATTTTGAGTTCTTTAACAGCAGGGTTGAATTTCACTCGGGGATAATTAACAGATAGTCAGGTTAGGGCGAAGGGGTAGGATTGCTGAGAAGCTGAGAAACAAGTTTCTGCCGTCCTTCAAAGGAAATCTGCAGATGTCCTAAAGAATTCAGCACAAGCTACAGCACCGGAAGGCTAAGCTAAAGCCCAGATTCAGAGCTGGTATGAAAATTGCCCTTTCCTTGCCTTTAGTATCAGCTTTACTAATCAGATCCATCTGAAATGGAAATGAAACTTCACCTTTGAGTTTGTTGTCATCAAATGAATCGACCTTGTTGTTTTCATGATCTTTTTTTTTCTTTCACAGAATTTATGCACTTCCTTGTCCTTGGTTCATGTAGTTCTTTCCCAATTTGCTTATTGAAAATGTGTGAGCGAGAGAAAAGAAAAAAAAAAAAAAAAGCTCCCAGGAAAAAAAGTGTCAAGCTGAATTAGCACCTAATGCTTGTGTCATTAGCAGTCCTCGACAGAGCGCTGGAATTCCTTTCATGCCTTTCTTATAGCGAGGGCTACTTAACTGATCTTTGTGTAATGAAATGATGGTGTTTTGGTCACAAAAGCTTCCTTCATGCTAACAATATAAATGTAGCTGAAACTGGGTAAAGATGGATTTCAGTTTCTCTCCTTTCTTCTGTGCTTCCTTGTGAGACTGCAGGGTTTTTTTTTTTTACGCAGTGTTTGCACTTATGGAGATATGGTAGAAATGTAAATATCCTATTGTTTGAAGACATGATAATACCGTGAGCCATGCATGGAGATACAATATGTATTATGTGTGCAGTCTTGCTTCGATTTGATTAAAAGTTACAAGGGGCAGGATATGACAAGAAATCAGCCAACCGACCAACATTTTAAAAAAGTATTAGAACAAATTGGTTAAACTTGGTTGAAAAAATGTTTGTTCTAATCAGTATGTATTGATTCATTCATTGTCTATACTGCTTGTCCTGTATAGGGTTGTTGGGGCCCTGGAGCCAATCACGGGAGACTTTTGGACATGAGGCGTGGTACACACTGCACAGGGTGCCAATCCATTGCAGCTAGGGCACACATACAGTATACATACACACACTATGGGCACTTTTGGGGAATGCCAGTTAGTCTAATCTGCATGTCTTTGGAATGGCGGAGGAAACCAGAGTACCTTGAGGAAACCCACTGAGTACATGCTAATTAAACCACAGTGCTGCCTCAAATCAAATTCAAATTTGATTTGTCATATACACAGTCATACAGAGTATGATATGCAGAGAAATGCTTACACGACTGCCAGTGACCTGAAAAAATAATAAAAGCTTATACATAAGGAAATAATATAAATGAAAGAAATACGTTAAAAATAAAATTAACTAGTAAAATATGCTGTACAAAGTAAAATATACTGTAATAAAAGAAATACGCTAGAAAATAAGATTAACTGGTGAAATGTACTGGTGAAAAGAACTGAATATCAATATAAGAACAAAATATCAATATAACAAATGTAGAAATATAGAAAAGAAAATTTTAATAGAAATTTGTCAAAAACAGAAAATTAGAAGTTTTGAAGTGGTGTGCAAATATGCATTAAAAATTACTCATTTAAAGTGTCTTATTTTAAGTATTTAGTGCAGTGTTCCGTATGAAAATATAAAGTTCTTCATCTACAAGATAAAGTTTCATTAAGTTCTTATTAAAGTGATTTGTGCAGTGGAAATCAGTTATTATGCAGTTTATTTTACTGAAACTAAATTTTATTGGGAAAAAATCCATCTTTTTTGGGAAAATTAGGACTATGTGTTATTACGTTAAGAATAGGAGCCAATCATGTTCCACTATGAAAATACAAGCCATGCAACACCATTTATGGATCACACCATATGGATCAAATTTCTTGATAAGGGTAAGCATACAGTACCGGTCAAAAGTTGGGCACAAATTTGTATTTATTATCTACATTCTAGAATAATACAATTAAGTAACAACAACAATAACAACAGTCAGTTGTTTTTTTAAGAAGATCAGTTGTTCTGGAACAGTTCTTACAAGAACAGTATTGTGTCAAGTGCATTTGCAAAGCCCATCAAGCACCATGATGGAACTAGTTCTCATCCCAGGAAAAAAAAAAAGACCAAGTAAATAATAATAATAATAATAATAATAATAATAGATTTAATGGCATCATTAAAACAGGGCCTTGATAAATTTATCATCATTTTGGGTTGACAATAATTGTATAATGCTCATTATTTGATCTCACCATGTAATTTATCATGGTAACAATAGCATATTTGTCAAGTTGCCCACTTCTAGGCATGAACATGACACATGCTCATGTTACTATACTCATTAATTCTTGCAGTCAGCAATACACGCATAACAATTGGGGCAGATTTCAATCTCAACTAGAACTGAAAATTCCTGAAAACACAGATTAACGCACTTTAGATGATATTTGCGTCGATTTTTGTGATTGCATAAGTACTTAACAGAACTGATGCTGATATATAAAGTGCACTGAGAATTAGTGCACTTTATACTGTAAATCACTTCCTGTTGCTGAGCTAGGTGTCCGGGTGTGTAAGGCGAGTGAGGGAGGTTGGGGGTGTTTGGGATGTGCAGAGGGCATGCTGGCATGCTGCCGGCTCTCTGTTGAGCTCTGGCTCTGAGGACCGTTCTCGCTCTCTGTCTGTCTCTCCACAGAGGGAGTCCACACACGCTCCAAAAAAATGAGAAGATGGAGGTGAGGTGAGCAGGCTACATCGCTTCTCCATCTGCTGTGTGCACACGTTTTTATGTGTCTCTAAATCTCCACTAGAGACTTTATTGGTTGTGGTTTTTGTGTTAATGTCTATAGTACGTATACTTCCCTGCATGTTTGTGTATTTAACTGTTTCACAATAGGTGATTAAAACATGGACATGAAGTAAGTATACATGAAAGACCTATTTCCAGTTTGCTATCTGCTCAAATCTGGCCTCAATGTTTCATTTATAAATTAAAGATTAAAAACTATGATTAAACACCGCCACTACTCCACCTCTGGAATATTACCCAAATCCTCACGCTTCTTCCATAATGAAATCATCACGGATGGGGCAGTGTTGGCCAAGGTCACTGATTTACACAAGTGTAGCGAATGTTTCAACACGCTTTGACAGAGAGCCACAGGGCTGAGAAATTCATCATCCTTGTTCGATCACATGGAATATCATTGAATCTGTTAAATTGCATAGACTTGCATTGTTCATTCATTCATTCATCTTCTATACCGCTTTATCCTGTATATAGGGTCGCGGGGACCTGGAGCCTATCCCTGGAGACTCAGGGCACGAGGCAGGGTACACCCAGGACAGCGTGCCAATCCATCGCAGAACACACACACACACACAGATTCACACACTATGGTCAATTTGGGAACGCCAATTAGCCTAATCTGCATATCTTTGGACTGTGGGAGGAAACCGGAGTACCCGGGGGAAACCCACCAAGCACGGGGAGAACATGCAAACTCCATGCACACAGAGACGGGAATCGAGCCTGGCCGGGAATCGAACCCGGACCCTGGAGGTGCAAGGTGACAGTGCTAACCACTACACCACCGTGCCGCCACTTGCATTGTTGAACCAGGAAATAAATAAAAAAAGAATTAATCAGCCTAGGCAACAGAGAATATTATCGACGTAATCAAATGTTCCAAAAGCATTCTGGTAGCTTCATGTTGTTAGCTACAGGTTAAGAGGTTTTAAGAAGGTTTAGCTATAACATGCAATTAAACCCTTGGGAACTTGCCATTATAGAAAAATAATCAACAATGGGGTATACATACTGTACATTAGAGTATTCTAGAGGCACCCTTGATGCACAAAGTGGGGTACACCTTGGATGGGGTGCAACCTATTACAGGGCACAAGCACACACACAGACACACACACAGTTACTGTACACACTACAAGTCAATTGGAAACGCCAATCATACTCAAACCTACGGCATATATTTTTGGAATGTGGGAGGAAACGTAAGTTCACAGAGGAAACTCACCAAGCACAGGAAGAATATGCAAACAAACCAAAGGCAAGATTCAAACCGCCAATGGTGAAGGTGCGGGACAGCAGCGCTAACCACTAAGTCACCAAGACTCCTGCTTTGAAGGCAGGTAACATATAATTAAGTTAATATTCAATATTTAAAGTTGTGATTCAAGACTGAGGCAATTCTTGTGAAAATTGTAAAATCATAATCTACACAGTATTTACTTATTTTTGTCAAGTTACAGTATGTTTACACCAAATGTTCCGTTACTCCTGGAATCTCTCTTATTCGTCATCTATACCACTTTATCCTGTATACAGGGTCGCAGGGGGGCCTGGAACCTATCCCAGGAGACTTAGGCCAGGGTACATCCTGGACCAATCTATGGCAGTGTACACACACATCAACACACTCATACACACACAATCTGTATGTCCTTCGACTGTGGGAGGAAACCTAAGTACCCAGGGGAAATCCACCATGCATGGTAAAACTCCATGCACACAAACCTGGGAATCGAACCCAGACCCTGGAGGAGAAAGGCGACAGCTGCTATTAATCATCCTGTTTTTTCTTCTTCTTTTCTTTATATCAGCCCATTGGTGTGATCCTTTATCTTCTTTCTCTCCGCACCCTTGTATACGATCCCTCATGAACATCATGAACAGTCATGAGGTTAGACGCCTGTACATTCTCTCGGAGAAAATCAGATGCTTAGAACAAGCATGTGGAAGCTGAAGTGCATGCTTTCATCTCTAGACTGGAAACTGAAGTGAGTTTTAAGCTCTCGACTTTCTCCTGCGTTCGATTTCAGTCCTGCTGAGTCATTAGGGCAGAGAGCGGTATCAGCACTTGGACTCAAGGGCTCTCATGGAACGGGAAGGATGGATCAAGAGGCCCTTACTGCAAATTAGGCCCCTCGGAGTGAAGCGCTGGAGGGCAGGGAGCATACACACACACATTCTCCATCACGTTCACTCACTTGCTCTCATGCTCACCATGCTCTCAATCAGCTAATTCTCTTAAAAAGCATTGTTTGTCAAGTACACTCGAAACCTTAATCCCATTTAATATGTCCTAAAAGCAGGCTTTTTTATTCTTTGGAAACTGAAATGGTTAATAGGCTTTAAGCAATTCAAGGGTGTGTATTCACGATCATGATTCATTCATAAATCTTTTACAACACTAACGTAATGTTAATTTACCTCGAATTTATTGAACTCTGGCAAAGTTTACTTTGTAATTTGTGTATGAATATTATCACAATTTTATAAGTTACTGCTCCCACTTCTGAAGTTGATTATTTTCTAATAACAGATCATCCCCGAGTGTTTTATTCCTCTTATACTACAGCAGCAAACTCTACTACCAATTCTAACTATAACCAAATGATAGAAAAACGTTAAAATCATTTATGTTATAGCAATTAAGTAACTTTTTTCCCCTCACCAGGCTCTCGTGTTTCCTTCCTACTGAATGTATAGGAAAATAAAATTTGAGCCCATTTATAGGGACATCATATAAATTTTAAGGATAAACCTTAAAGATTTAACATGGACATATACAGTACAATGGTGGCATTGTGGGGTAGTTAGTTAGCAGTGTTGCCTTGAATCTCCAGGGTCTGGGTTCGATTCCCGGCCAGGCTCGATTCCCGTCTCTGTGTGCATGGAGTTTGCATGTTCTCCCCGTGCTTGGTGGGTTTCCTCCGGGTACTCCGGTTTCCTCCCACAGTCCAAACACATGCAGATTAGGCTAATTGGCGTTCCCAAATTGACCATAGTGTGTGAATGAGTGTGTGTGTGTGTGTGTGCTCTACGATGGATTGGCACGCTGTCCAGGGTGTACCCTGCCTCGTGCCCTGAGTCTCCTGGGATAGGCTCCAGGTCCCCGCAACCCTAAATACAGGATAAAGTGGTATACAAGATGAGGATATACAGTACAATGGTGGCATTGTGGGGTAGTTAGTTAGCAGTGTTGCCTTGAATCTCCAGGGTCTGGGTTTGAATTCCTGTCTCAGGGTCTGTGTGCATGAAGTTTGCATGTTCTTGGTGGGTTTCCTTGCATTACTCTGGTTTCCTCTCACAGTCCAAAGAGATGCAGATGAGGCTAATTCATGTTCCTAAATTGCCCGAAATATTGCCCGGAGGTCCTACTATGGTTGTAAAATGGGAATAAATACAATGGTCACCATTGGCCCCTCCAAGTTCCCTATTTGAACTGCAGAGATTCCTAGATGTATGATGGATGGATATACAGTACAGTTGTGACAAAATGTTTTCAGACAAATGCAAAATTCGGTGTTTTATTAATATTCACAAATTGTTACAATAACAACAATCAAGATGAGAATAATTTGTTATTTCTGCAGTGAAATCGCTATACAACACTTTAGTAGTTTAGTATAAACTCATTTATTCTTCAATGAGAATAGTATTTGGACATTTTCCTGCAGTGGTGGATCCCCCGGCTTCAGAAAATAAAAGTCGTGCCACAAATTTGTTCTATCCATTAACTAAACCCGCTGATCCGAATTAGCACAATTCTTCAGTCAGATGGGTTTAAACTAATTAGCGATATCACCTGAACTAAAGTACATGACTGTATGTTGTCTTAATATTTTTGGCCACCACTGCATATCAGAACGAGGAACAATAATATAAGCCTGTCCCTGGCCTTGCAGCTGGAACTATTTTTAGAAAATGACTCAACAACATCTGACCAATTCGACAGCCATGTGGTACATACATAATAATACTAATAATAATACATAAAAAACAATAATAATACATAAGATGGAAATATTACATAATAGTTAAGTCTGTCTCTATGTTAAAATTGTTATCTCTTTATCGTTTACACACTCTCTCTCTCACACACTCTTATCCTCTTACAATGCCTCTCACCCCTCTTCACTGTCTCTCTCCTGCTCCCCTGCCAGGAGGATTAATTTGTATAATGAAACGGAAAGAGACGCAGAATCCTGTTCAGGGATGCACGTAGTGCTGCTCGGCATCTCGTTTTTTTGGAATACAGTACTCGTCGAGTTCACTCTTTCTCCCTCGTTTCCTTTGTGTGTGTCATTTCAGCCACAGCTGCATTAACTCCATTGTAAGGGTCTGGCGCGCTGACGCCTCTCCGAAAGTGTGGAATTATAGCAGCGAGCATCTGCAGCCAACAACACTGCGCAACATAATTGTGTCCTGTCATATTTAAATGCTCCTCTACTCTAGAGAAAAGGAAAGGACAATCGCTCCCTCTCTGTATGGCTCTTCCTCTCTTCCTCTCTCTCAATTTTTCTAGTCTCCCTGTCTGTTGTTGCAGAGACAATGCTTTGGCCCTGCAGACTTGTCAGATACAGTGAGCTGTTTGAGCAAACCGGCTGTGGCAGAATCCAGTAAAAACTCAGCCCGATGTGGCCTGGAAGTGCCGCTCTGCTCTGCTGCTTCGTAACCCTTTTATAGATTAGACTGACTGCGGACTTTCATGCAAAACACAAGGGAAAGCATGTCAGTACCTTTTAATACTTATGCAGTATTCCCAATCTTCAGCATAACGTTTGTTCATTCATTCTCTATACCGCTTATCCTTTTCAGGGTCACGGGAAGCCTGGAGCCTATCCCAGCGGACTCAGGGTACAAGGCTTCAAGGTTAGGTACACTGTGGACGGCACGTACAAGCACACTATGGGCAATTTGGAAATGCTGATTAGAATAGTCTGCATGTTTTTGGACTGTGGGAGGAAACCAGAGTACGTAGAGGAAACCCACAAAGTACAAGAAGAATGTGCAAACTCCACTCACACTGACCACAGGCAGGAATCGAACCCTGACCCTGGAGGTGTTGACCCAAGTCCTATCAAATGAGATTTTGGTGCATAGGACAAAAAAAGCGCCCTTAAATAACCAATCATAAATGTCCATCTTGAAGAGCCTGTTGGAGCCCCCAAATCATAGTTCTTCTCTTCACTCAGACTTGTTTCACTTGCCATCCTGCAGATGCTCAACTTCTTATTCTCACCTTTGTGATCACATACATCCAGATCAGCTCTAAACCCGAACACCTATCTACACAGAAGGGACACTTTTGGGCTTTCCACATCATCTCTATTTTTCAAACCCAGCTGCTATGAAGTGAGCATGTGCCCCATTTTCGAGTTCCTGTTGAATTGCGTATCTGCGGTGATAAATATGTTCTCTGACAGGACTGTACCTGAGAACTGTTCATGCATGACTGGGTCCGGTGTGCTGGATTTAGTTGTGGTATGTTGTTGACGGCCTGTGTCTCAGAGATTATCCATTGGAAAGTCTAAGACTTGTATGTACAGTACCATTCAAATTCTGGACACGCCATCTAATTCTATGTTCTTTGTTTTGTGATTTATTTGCTACGTTGTAAGACAATACTGGAGATTTCAAAACTATGAAATAACGCATATGGAATTAGATATTTAAGTAACAGCAGGCAGTTGTTATTTTAAGACATGAAGGTCAGCTGTTCTTGCAAGAACAGTATTGTTGAGTGCATTTGCAAAACCCATCAAGCACCATGATGAAACTGGCTCTCATGAAGAGCCTCCCAAGAAAGCAAGACCAAAACTTACTTCTGCGGCAGAGAAGAAATTCAATTCAATCCACAAGTTACCAGCCTCAGAAATCACCAATCACACAAACATGAAGGCTTTACAGAGCAGAAGTAGTAGATCTCAACTTCAATCAACTTCAAAGCAGATTATTGTATACTTTGGACGCCTCCAGCATTGTTTCACAGTGTAAAAAGAAATAAAACCTAGGAAGAACCAGGGGACTAGAAGGTGTGTCCAAACTTTTGACTGTTAGTGTAGGTGCATTTGTAATTTTTTATGTTTGTGCAATAATTAACTAATAATAATAATAATGATAATAATAATAATAATAATCAATTTAACACTATCCTTAAAACGTGAATTAAATTTTTATTTTTTTTAAGTGAATTTTAAAAAGCAGTACTGTACTGTAATCATGAAGACTTAAACACATTGTATACTGTAATAGACAATTGTATTTTGAGTCCGTTTTTTCTGCAGGTTTCTTCCTCGTGTCATGTTACAGAGATTTGCACGCACACCACTGTTTCCTCTGGATCGCTCATATCAGGATTTTTGTAAAAACTGATTTATGACTTTATTATAATGTCTATTGAAATTAAATGAAGGTATCAGCAGTTCTCTCACTTCTGACCAATGATTGATACAGATCCATTACTTCAAAAGTCAGTGTTTTTTTGTATTGTTTGTTTATTTTTATTTTTTTATTACTGAAAACAGTACATTTTTGTGGCCCATCTAAAATCAGGTAGCCCTTTTGGTGACTCTCAAAGGTTTAATGTAGAAATTTCTACCTCAGCTTTTCCATATCAAAAAGTTAAGAACCCTTAATTATTTAAAAATGGAGTGTATTCATTGACTTCCATTGTCCTTTACATCTTGAGTTGGAGTGTTGATATAAAACATTATTACTTGTAGCATTTGACTTCCATCATCGTTAATATTTTTGTGTACACTATATGGAGCGTCCTATACCCACACTGCATACTTGATTAAAAAAAAAACTACAATACGCATGGCCTATTTGTGCTATTTTAGATCATTCTTTCAAAGGATGAAGTGTGAAGTCTGGATTTGATCAGGATATGACCTTTACATATCTTACTTCTTTAGTCAAGATCAGAGAGACTTAGATTGATGAAATTTAGACTGATGTTATAGTTCTGTGGTGCCATTTGGATTCATTATCTGAAAGATTTGCATTAAGTAGGTTGAACGCAGTAATATTTTATGTACAAACTAATATAAAAAAAGCTAAACTTTACATTCTTGGTAGGGTTATAAATAGGCATTATATTGTGTCTCATTAAGGGAGGAGTGCAAACAAAACAAGTCACAAGAGCTTAGTGTCTGTTTTACATAATGCAGTGGTATGATCTATCATAATGTGGTCATACATTTGTTGCATTCTTTTGCTTAAAAGCTGTAGAAGCAGAAGCAGCTTGAAATAATTAGATATCGAAAACACAAATCACCAATTGCAGAATAGAATAAAATGGCCATTTTTATTTTACATTTTAACAGTGGTTATTCTGTATATTGTTATAGATCCGATGTCACTCAGAAGCGAATGGGTTCCCTTTTAAATCTAGTTCCTCTAGAGGTTTCTTCCTCATAACAGAGTTTGTCCTTGACATTGTCGTTTCTGGTTTGTTCATTAGGGATTTAAGTCGACATTCTGTAGGAAAAAAATTCATTCTGCAAAGATTAATTGTGGCAGTATATTTTATTTTATGTTTATATTTAAGTTAGAATTGAAAAACATTTAATTTACTGATTTTTTTTCTTGCTTGCTTTTTTTGGTATTTAAAAAATTTACTCTTTGTGAATGAACATCTGTATTTTTTCAGTTGAGAAACAAACAATATATTGTGCTGTCCTGTTGACTATCTTTTTTTTATTGTTTTTATTTAAATAAATGCTATTTATTTATTTGAAAGCAGCCGTCTTGTGATGATAATATAGCAGATTAATTTACTGTCATACAAATACATCATTTATCATTAATTAATTAATTAATTACTATATTTTCATAGGAATTTAGTTGCAACATTCATTACAATTTCCTTGAAAATCACTAAACTAGACAGTGAATGCAGGATTTATTACCGGGGTGAAATGCTGTAACAACCCATAAGAAGTTTTTTTTTTTAATGGATTTTAGTTAATAGGCCTGGGTTTTGTGTTTATGGGTAATTTCTAAAGCTCGAACCCTTAACATGTTTTTAAATAACCCAGAGTTTGAGTTTGGTCATAACTAATTTAATACCTGGTGTACTATATTTAAAAAGTAAGCATGTCTTAAAATCAGTAGTAAGTTTCTGTGTTTTGCTGTAAATGAGTATTCAGTTGTTATGTCAACACAGTTATTGTATGAATCGTGATATTGCAGAAAGGTGAAATGTGCCATTGAATGGGAAATAATGAGGTAATTTATAAGCTCAGAATATTCAGATAATTATAAATGAAATTTATTTTATTATAGAAATTGTTCTGAGAGACCTCTAGGGAAGACAAATACTTACATTTCGACATGAAACGAAACTGAATTATATCCAAGACACAATCTACTGTTTTAACCAAAAGTTACCAAAAGGTTTTTTTGTTTGTTTGTTGTTGTTTTTTCTTTTTCATTTCTGATTCAGCATTCAAAGCGATCCACATATACTTTTTTTTTCTGCCAGCAAGCTTTGGAAACGAATGAATTGGCTTCTTGTAAACGGTGTGTAGTCATGGTTGCCTTGGAACAAAACTGTTGTTACTACAGGTCCACAATCATTACAAAGATGTTCAAAGTCCTTGATATAAACTGATAATGGAACAAAAGAAGCACGGTAGAAATGCTGGCGTGAATGTCGCTCCTTCCGCCGAGCCGCAACGACTTGGTTCGACCGTCCATCCACAGCTGTTCATTTCTTTTAATGTCATAACATACAGTTGGCCATTTACAAATACATCAAAATGACTGGAAACTGAAAAGAGATTTTTTTTTTTGTTGTTGTTCCATTTTTTTTTAAACGATATAACACAGGGCACTTTACACAGAGTCCGTTCTCTTTTGGTGCTTCGTCAAGTCTTTCTGTCCAGAGAACGCTAGAGAAGTGGCACTGTCCCCATACGAAAGAACACAGGTCCTTTTTAGAGCCACTTCTCTGTTGTCTATTGAAATACTGCTGAACCGCTTCGCCTTGCAGCTGAGAGAGGCCAGGAGGTCGCGTCTGTTTCTCTGCACTCCTCAGCTCCCTTCACTGTAGCCTGGGCCAATATTGGGACATGTCAGGTTCACTGCCTGGCACTTGTACCGGTACAGACACTCCAGGCGAGATTAGACCTGCAGCACCAACAAAATAAAGGAGAAGGTGAGAACCGGTATTCAAGTATGTTCATGCCCATGTGATGAATATCTGAGAGTTCAATTCATTTTGTCAGTAAATCATGTTAAAAATGATTACATGGAAAGTCCATGAAACATTTTGCTTTCTATTATCACTTATGCTATAGCAACTGTAAACACTTTCCCTGTCTGACTTTTTTCTTTCCTTGAGACTTGCCTTTTTTTTCTTACTCTGAACTGAACACTCTCGAGGGGAAACTTACTGACCTGAGACTAATAATATTAAATAAAAATCTCCTTGTAGAAATTCTTGCAGTGTTAATGATTGTATATTCTATGATGTTATTAGACTTGAATTATCTGACATAATGATGAACTGTTAAGACGCATGGGATACGTTATATAACGTGATATATTTAAGTAAACTGGTAGCACTGCGCTGCACTTTAATCTTGTTTGATTTCATCAGAAATAAACATCAAAATCAGGTCTTGTTAGGAGACATAGCCTTTTTAACCAACCATAATGACTCTATTTTAGCAATTAGTGCGGTCCCTACCCACAATGTATTATTGATGCCAACATCCTCCATGTTGAATTTTGATCATTTTTCATTTTCGGTCACATGATTGAACACTTACCTGTCGAAGTTGTGCCCGAGGCAGCCATCGATTGGCTGTTCATGTGTGCCTGCATGTGAGGGGGCGTGTATGCGTCATAGCTCCGCCCATTCACCGAAGGACTGGTGGGCAGCATGCAGGAATAGGATGAGGTCTGACTTGCCTGGAGGTGAGAGAGAGAGAGAGAGAGAGAGAGAGAGAGAGAGATGTAAGGAGAGATCAGAAACACATGCCTCAATTCATCAACCGCACCTGAGAATGAAATGGACGTTACATAAGACTGCAATTAAGGCAGATTACTGCACTCAGACTATTAAGCTCTGGCTTCACATGCACAGCGTCTGAGGACAGAACACGATGCGGTGCTGTAAGGGTACACTGAACAGACTGAGACCTACTTGCATAGGCAGGTTGTTGGCCATTGTGAAGCTTGGCATTGGTGGGAGGGCGCTGTACGTGTTGGTGAGCGCTGTGTCTGTTCGTCCCAACATGGAGCCTGACGTAAAGGACACTGTTTAAAAATATGGAGAAAGATTGTTTTAAGTAACATATTATGACGTCCATAATGTGAATTCACACAGTAACATCAATATGATGGAACTCAGATGTATACCTGGTGTTGTCGGCTGAGGGATTGGCTGATAGACACTCGTGCTAAAGCTGCTACTGATAGGTATGTGACTGGTAGAGTTATTGGCTTGTCGTCGCTGATTCCTCAGCTTTTCCTCCCTCCTCCATTTTGCTCTTCTGTTTGAAAACCATACCTAGAAAATGATCAGGAAATGATCAATCATTATGGACTGTAGTATCATTAGGTGTTAGTCTTTAATGATGATGGCTCTCTATGGCTTACCTGTATTCTGGCTTCTGGTAAGTCTATTTTTGCCGCAAGCCTCTCACGGGCAAAGACGTCTGGATAATGCGTTCTTTCAAACTCTGAAACACAACATAAATCACATGCCTTGTTATCAACTTCTTCTAATAATTTTAAATCGCGAGGAGAAACAAATGTGCCATTGAAATATACCCTAAGTGTGATTTGCGTACCTTTCTCAAGCGCCTCTATCTGCTCTTGGGTGAAAGATGTACGGTTCCTTTGCAGTTTTCTCTTTAACTGGAGTCGCATCTGGGCCTCGTCCGAATCTTCCCCGTTCGAGCTGATCGAGTTTGTATTCTCACCACCTCCGTCTGACTGCTGGCAGCCTTCTACCAAGAGAAAAACAAAAACGAGTTCAGTCTATCAATTCAATTAGCTTAAATACAGATCCGTTAGAATGTATTCCATTTGCTGTTTCTTAGGTTCTTGTGCAACGCTTGGCACATCATACAGTATGCATGGTAGATCTATTCACCACTCCTCTCACACTTTAAAGCATTCTAACCACACCGATCCTTTAGTGCTGTCAGAACCCAATCTGAAACTCCAGAAGAAGTGAAAAGGGATGTTTAATTTACACAACATTGTCCTCTTAGCGCAATGAAAAGTTGTAAAACTTTTAAAACTTTCTCCCATTTCATTCAGCAAGTTTCTCCAATTATGGCAATATACCATATGGACATTTTGAAAGTCCATTGAGGTATAACCACCAATGCTTGAATGGAAGGGCATGCTTTCAGAGCAACACAATGCCCCAAAGAGAGTTTAGAGAGTGTTAAATGCGCTCTGTGGATTGCAAACTTTCTTCATGCTTGGAATTTTGAAGGAGGCAACAATTGAAGGAAGGCAACAAAAGGATTCTCTCGAACCACCCCCCCCTCTTTCATTGTAAGCAGAAGGATTTCAGTCAACAGACCCTTTTCAGCTCGGTGTGTTAACCTTTATGCACGAGCATCATTAATCACTGTCCCTGAGGCCGCCCCGTTCAGCCTCGCATAGGATTTATGCCTTCTATAGGCAGTGGGAGAAAAAGCACTGGGGGCCCACCATGAAGGAAGCGGCTCAATGACGCAGAGTGTGTTAGCAAAAAGGAAAAAAGGGGGGACAGGGGAGCCGACTGTGAGTCGATATGCTTTAACCTGCTGCGCTGTTTGGAAACTAATGTAACCTTGCTGCGCTCAATTAAAAGCGTTACGTTATGCAGTGATGGCTTCGGTTTGCTAAAAGGTCAGGGCTGAATTGGACACGTTAGCTGCATTGAAGCAAACCAGCATTATGGCCTGGCTGATATACTTGGCATGTATACAAAAGAAATTCTTTATACAAGAAAAATAGACATTATCAACCACTTGAACTTTTTCCAAGTCCTAATATAGCATGTTTGAAGTGGATTAGGAATTCATAGCATACACTCATAACTACTCATCTTCTATCTTCTTTATCCTGTATTTAGAGTCGCGGGGACCTGGAGCCTACCCCAGGAGGCTTAGGGCACAAGGCAGGGTACACCCTGGACAGGGTGCCAATCCATCACAGGGCACATGGATGTACATACTACAGGCAATTTGGGAACACCAGTTAGCCTAACCTGCATATCTTTAAACTGTGGGAGGAAACCGGAGGAAACCCACCAAGCACAAAATACAAACTACATGCACACAGAGACAGGAGTCGAGCCTAGCCGGGAATCGAACCCGGACTCTAGAGGTGCAAGTGCTAACCGTTTACATTTAGGCATTTGGCAGACGATCTTATCTCATTAGACATCTGAGCAGTTGAGGGTTAAGGGCCTTGCTCAAGGGCCCAACAGTGGCAACTTGGTGGTTGTGGGGTTTGAACCTGGGATCTTCTGAACCGTAGTCCAATGCCTTAACCACTGAGCTACCCCTGTCCCCAGTAACCACTACACCACTGTAAAGCCTCTCATAACTCTCACTAAACTAAATATAAAATTCAAAATGAAATTAAAAACAAATATTAAATCTAAAAAAAAAATAAACATACAGATAATTTACAATTATTTTCTTTTCTTTCCTGTGGTAACATCATGCTGACCAACTACGAATAGATAATTTTATATTTAGCCCTCTATATCAGCCTTGCTATTTATTTCTATGCCACTGCTCACCATAAATTTTCAAAGTTGTATCTTTATATATTCAGGCTTTTATAAAGATGTAAATGGACAAATAAAAATTGTTGAAACACTTTTTACTCATGCTTAGAGACTGTGATGAATAAAAAATATATCCTTTTGTTTCACAATTTGAGCAAGTAACAAACATTTATTCATGTAGGACTTAATCCAGGTAACATCTAATACCTAATTCAGGTAACATCTTGAAAATTTACTTTTTCACATTCATGAATGAATGAGCAGGGAAAAACTAAAAGCTAGATGTTTACATGTTTTTTTGGTGGTTTTATGTGTTTGTCATGTGTGCACAAATTATTGAACAAACTAGCAATAGTGATCTGATAAAACTGTGATGAAGTTATACGTCAAAAATCTAAACTGTGCTTTGATATCATAAGTAGAAGAGGGTTATTAAATAAACAATTTTTTAATACTAATATGTATTTGCATATGCAATTACCAAAACAATACTAGTATTCTACTACAGGAATTCCAAAATAACACAGAAAACTCATGCTCAGTTACCAAGTGAGACAGCATTAATTCCACTATAATAGTGAGCTTGTCTCTTTAGGATGGTATTTAGGATGAATACATTGATTTTGACAGTTATCTGATAAAGGCCATGTTAATTTGTCCCCTTTCCAGCTTTCAGTAGTAGAGAATAAAGAATGTGTGTGTGTGTGTGTGTGTGTGTGTATATATATATATATATATATATATATATATATATATATATATATATATATATATATATATATATATATATATATATATATACACACACACACTGTATATATACACACTGTATATACACACACACACACATCACCTGTAAAACATTGACTTGTTAAGAATAAAATATATTATCTATTCATACTTGTTGGATAAAAAACAATAAAGTTAAGGCATAAGATTAGTAAATATACTAAAAATATCATCTATCAAAAATATAATAATTTTATAAATCATAAAGTTGTAAATCCTTATGTAAAGTGTCTATCAAAAGCCTTTACAGCTTGTGCTGCATTAATGATTTTGCCACTACAATAAATTGATCATGGATTTCATAACTGTAGATGCCCTGTGAAAAGCAGAAGCTGTCTGTGTTTATAGTGTCCGTCCTGCACTGTGCCATGCTCTTAAAAGTGACATGTCTAATTGGTAAGAGGTGCCACTTTGGTGTCCAGGCCTGCAGGAACATTTTCTACAGCTGCCTCTCTCCGGCTAGACGCTCATTCATGTCGCCTTTAATGAGATACAAAACGTCCTCTAATGAGCCATTACACACAGAGACAGCGCTGTTCCCATAACACATTCATGCGTGTGACGGAAAACATCCCCCTTTTGTACAGAGTATCCCACGTGTTGTGTTTGTTTTTTTACTCTCACTTGCTCCACAGACAGGTTGTGAAGGACAAAGTGACAAACAAATTCATAAATCTTTGTTTGTCTAAATTTGATACAGTTCAAAACATAAATGCATAATCTGATTAACTGGAATATTAGTTGGAAATTGATGTCTTGTCCTTCTGTCAGAGGTTTTGATGTGTATATGTTTGTAATAAGAGGACAGTGCTGTAGTATATGAGCAAAGCACAATTTAATAATAATAGTTTTAGTTCAGGGTTAAGGGCCTTAACAATAATAATAATAATAATAATAATAATAATTATTATTATTATTATTATGTTATTATATTTGCTCTTAACTGTACATTTTGTTGTACCTTTATAATGTATCATTGATCTTCAAATGTGGACATATTGTACCTTCAAATGAAGACAATATTGAACCATAATTATGTTTTTATATATATATATATATATATATATATATATATATATACACACACACACACACACACACACATGTCGTATATATATAAATAAAATTCTATTAACCACATTTAAAGCTCAAGCATACTAAAGGTACCAAAAATATACTTCTGATGGTTCCACCCAAGTGACAAAGAACAGTACAGTGCAAAACAGCCCACAGAGCCTGAATCTACACATACAGTTCTAATGTCTTGCTTAACAGCTCAGTCCCTTATAGTTGATTAAAGACAAGATTGCAGTACCTTGGTTCTGTTGTCCTGGCACTGATGATCCGGGGTACCAGCCCGGCCGGGTCCCCCACGCTCCCGTCTGTCCGTTCAGCATCCTCAGCTTCTCATACATGCCATCTGCTCCCATCTGTTGCTTCTCGCTAGCCAGGTTGCGCAGCACTCGGTTTATGGACGACACCTGAAAAGACGAAAACCCCAAAGATGCGGCGCATTTTAATTAAATGTGCGCGTCCTCTAGATATCTTTTTTTTTTTGGCATTTCTGGCCTTGATATTACATACAGGCGATTGGTTTTAGGCCGAATCTCAAATTGGACATACAGTGCACGACGCAGCGCGAGGTATTATTTCATTACTGCGTGTAGTGCACTTTATATAGGCAGGAGTCAGACTGGTATGTGTGCTCTTTACCGCTTTGTGCGACCATTTCGTGCGATCATTTTTTAAATATAATTAGTAGTATTATAATAAATTTTATATTCTTATAATAAATGTGCACATTGAAAACATAACAACGTAATTAGAAAATTAAGAAAATGTAACGCATTATTGTCTATAAATGTTTACAAGAGTTGTTAGAGAAAACTACATTTCGAAGACTCGAAGCATTTTTCCCAACAAAGCTTCAACAATCAAAAAGGTAAATGCTAAATGTTAATCGCCATCTAAAGGGTATTTGAAGGACTTGTTTGTGTTACATGACCTTGACGTTGACCTCCTTTTGACGCAAAAATTCGTTCACAGATTGTTGGTCAGTATCAGCTCTGGTTTCCTTAATATTTTTTTTTCTTTATGACTCATTTCAATATCCTTTACGCGAAACAGCTCTAAAATAGCAAACCTTTCCACGCCTTGGGTCGTGCTGCATTCCTGCAGGGTAATTTACATATTATTAACTAACTCATTGTTCAGGTTCAAGGTCAAACCCCTGACAATATGGACAGGTATGCATTTCATACGGTTCATCAAATTTCGGTGTAGACTTGTTTTTTTGTTGCACTCACGCTCGGTATGTTGTCGTTCGTGCAGATGCCCTCGGAGAGCAGTCTGTCCCGGATTTCCCAGGCGAAAATGGACGGGCACTCCCTCTTAAACTGGGCGATTTTGCCGACCACCTCAGGTGTGGCCACTCGCGGTTTACTTCCTCCAATCGCGCGTGGTCTAATCGAGCCTGTCTCGTAGTACCTGCCCAAGATCTTGCTCACACATCCGTTGGACACCTGGACACAAAACGAGAGACACAAATCACACACATTATTTAAACAAGGCGTGAAATGTTGCGTGCATGAGTCCGAACATTAATAAGCTTACGTTTTCATTGTCCAGCACTTGGACTTTTGCATCGGCATGGGTCTACAACACAAGAAATATACCTTCAGTGGTACAAGAAACTCTTTATGCAGTCCTTTTTTTTTTTATTTGTCATCGATTAATGGAAGTGATGTTAGGGGCAATTAATTTGAATTTGCCTGAAAATCAGAGTTGTTTTGTTTGCAATAAACCACTGGTCACAGATACATTAAGCTAAACATAGGTTAAATATAAAACAATTTGGCTGTATTATCCAACGTAGCATGCATATATTAGCTTAGACTAATTATTAAAAACTGTACAGGAAAATAAATTCGCATTGTTTTATGAGTAACGCAAGAACAAAAAATATTTCATTAAAATAAATATGACTACATTAGTTATTTTGTGCACATAATTAAAAGGAGTGCAAAAAACGATGAAGCGTGCATGCATTACATGTCGTCAGCTCACCTGCAAAATTCGTGATATGTCGCAGGGGCGGGCGCCGCTGTGCGCGAGCTCCACGATTTTCTGCCTGGTGGAATCGGGTAGCGGTCTGCCGTTAACGAACACGCCGCCGAGCTGGTTCACCCCGCTGTGACCTAGACGGAGGAAAAAACAGCATAGCATGAAAGTCCGTTTTACCCAAGCCAAAAAAAAGCAAGATAATAATAATAATAATAATAATAATAATAATAATAATAATAGAAACGAATTGCACATTGCGTCCCAAATGTACACGTTAAAAGCATTATAAGATAAACACAATAAGAAAATGTCTTATTAATGTCTATAATCGTTTACAAGATTTTTTTTGTATAAAATGTATTTTCCAAGAATCAGTGCCAAAAAAAGCATTATTAACTTAAAAACCTTATTAAATTATAAACATTGCCAGTTAATCTGCCATATAGCCTATTCGCGATTGGAGTTCCTCCAGATGTGCTCTTCGTGTAATGTTCTTCAAAGCAATCGTGTTATTATAACACCTGCACAACACATGCTCCGGAGATTTGCACATCTTTGCAAACGCTTTAAAACGGATCAGACGGCCTAATGCTATTTATGCTTTCGCGAATTAGACAGTAATAATCCTTAAACACTGAACAGGATTAAAGCCATGGATATAATACAGGTAGAGCTATTTAAATCGCACATCTTTACAGCCCGCTTCAAACAAGTCACTTCAAGCTAGTAAGAGCAATTATATCCATAAATGCAAAAAAAGTTATGCAAATGAATCAAACCTGTAGCCAAAGGTAAAAAGAAAAACCCAGACCTTCCTGTATACTGGTTTTCCTTTACCTCTACTCTCTTGCCTGTCCCTGCAGAGTCTCCAGTTACATTGAGTCCAAGAGCAAGAGCTCCTTAGCAATAAATAAGCTCCAAATTTAGAAGAGGGTGGGAGAAACAAATATGATGAGCCTGCCTGACATTTTGTCTTTAAAATAAAGCTAAGCTAAGCTGCACGTCAAGTTTGAGCTTAATATCTGGAAATGGGCGGAATAAGTCGCGCCGGATCATGCATGGGAAGGCTAATTGGAAAAGATCAAGCTTGGAGCACTTGTGGCAGGGGATGTCACTTTATGACAAAGCCTTGCGTTTGAACGTTGCATCGTCACGACAAAAAAGTAGCATGGTTAAAAAAAGAGGAGGGGAAATGCAGACGACGACCCTTTCTGTCTGCATTTTGGATATCACCCTGACTAAATTGGACTCTGTTCATTTAGTCTTCAAGGGAAGCTTCATTTTAAGGTAGCCAGGGGGAACTATGCGCGCGCACATTCACGTGGATGCGCGTTGCTTTTAAGTATATTAAAAGTGGCATTTTTGTCAAACAGCAAGTCTTGCATAAATACAATCTCCACAGTGGGAACGTTACTGCACGACTACACAAACAGTAAATATGCAGAAAGTGTAACGCCAGCATTAATAATAATAATAATAATAATAATAATAATAATAATAATAATGATAATAATAATGATGAATACAAAATGCAAAAATAAAACATCCATACAGTTTAAACATACTAAGTCTGTGTGGAATGATTCAGCTCCCTGATACTATTCTAAACGTACTCGAGAAAGATGAGAAGGAAAGTCCATCACCGTGTAGTTTTAAAGGCTTAATTCACAGGATTAGAGTAAATCAATCAACAGACTTTTGCAGAGAGGTCAGCGCGCATGAGCATATTGAAGATTTATTGGCTTTGGGATTAAGTCCCTTATGGCTCCCCAAAATTTCAAACCCCAGCTGACAGAGTCAGAACACAGATCGGAATATAAAATCAAAGTTTTCTCTTGAAAGGTTAAATCGTCATCATTATGAGTCCCGAGGGGCAATAATTATGTGCCATGTAGCCCATTCTAACTCTAATCAAATTAATAGCAAGACATATGGTGTCAATTTTCTGTTTTACACGCAGGAATTATTCAGCATTAAAAGGCTTAGAGAGCCTCAGTACACCGTATGTACACATAATAATAATAATAATAATAATAATAATAATAATAATAAAAGTAGTAATAGTACATTGTTTATCTAACTGAACTTTATAATTATATTAAATTAATTAATGGTTTATATAATTTATTTATTTTTTTATAAAAAAAAAACCTTCCTTTATTCAAAATTGTCTATTTTCTTATTCGTTCTAATTCTCTGTAATTTAGCAGGTCGTTTATAAGATACACAAGAAAAAAAACATGACAGGACGTCATTCAACACACCTTCTTTACAGATGTCAGACACCTCTGGTCCAGCATTAAGAGAAAAAATAATATGTTCGGTTTATTATAATGACTCTTTATAAAAAATACTTATATTCATAATAATGTCTGCACAATATCACATGTGTTTTGAATAGTCAAGTTAATGCAGATTGCTACGGGGGTTTTCCCCTTACAGGGAAATTTCAGCCAAATGGAGCGTGTTAAGTGCATTCATGCCTTCTCATAATGCATATTTTTTCAGCATAGTTATTTTTCTTGAATAATATTAGGGGATTGGCAGCGAGTGGAACATTAATGGAGATAATTCTTAGCAGAATGCAGACATATAGGGTCTCGAAGTTTCTTTCTGGTCTTTGTTTTATAAGTAGGTTTACATGCATCTTATAATTTCCAACTTATTATATACACGGAGTTAAACCATAATCTAGAGTAATAAATGTAGTAAGAAAAAAATATGTAATCTGCATAAAGCTGCAGTAAATTAGATTTTCAGAATTTCTTGCCATGGTTTGTAGCATTTAATACACGACCGGAAAACTTCCGTGACGTTTTGGATCAAATCGTTACATGTACACATCACTTCCACATCAAAGCATACTAAAATGATTTTTAAAGAGACACAAAGATAGATAAAGAGAAAATAAAACTCTACTTACTGTTTTGCATCATGGACGCTACACCAGACTCCCACGTGGTCCGGTTATAGTATTCTATTAATCATAAAAAAGAAAAAAAAAATCTTGGTCTATTTTTCTTTTCTTTTTTAAAGATCAACATGCAGTATTTTGCAGTGCAGTGAATTGATTGGGTGCACAAAACGTTACGGGCATTATTGTGCAGGGTGATAAAATAAAATTGTTACTGATACGTGCAATTAAAAAAGTAAGAGCACACTACTGTCTCCATAATTTGTTTTAAATTATCCAGCGTTTAAACTTGCCTGGAAACAGTTGACTGTCCGCTTATAACAATTTATAGACTCTCATCTGCGTCACACTAGTTAATAATTCCCTATAGGACAAAGCAAAACATTATTAGTATCACCTAGTACACCTAACTATAATTATTTCTTAATGCATTCTAGCTGAAACGTATTGCAGAATTAATTTCTTACTCTTTATATTACACGTAATATGACTTTTTTTTCGGGAGGGCGTATAAAAAAAGATCTCTCTCTCTCTTTATGTATAAACTTGTATATATTTTTAAAACTACATTTCTTGCTATAAGTTATATATTGATATATATTATAATATTATGATAATAATTATTATACTATTATCTGACGATAGATAGATAGATAGATAGATAGATAGATAGATAGATAGATAGATAGATAGATAGATAGATAGTTCGTCAAATAATCTAATAATCTTTAGATATAATTATTTATATTACTGTTCTTCCCTTGTTTAAAAATGTTTTATAATTTACTTTATGTTTAACGTGCTCCTGTTTTATTTTCGCGTTCGCATTTAAAGAATAAAATCTTGACTGTAAAATCTGATCCACTCAAACAACACTGAAAAAAAATGTTAAAGCTGACGAGAAAGATCCACCCTCCTTTCCCCCCTACACCCATCTCAAGTAATTTCTTATTATAAGTATTTGGACGTTAATTGTGTTACTGGTGTGTGTCGTTATAGGAACTGGCGTTAAAAAAAGAGAAGATATACAACAGCACAGTGGGGAGCTCAATTTGGCAAAAGACAATTGTATTAAAAAAGAACCCATTCAGTTTCATTTACCCAAAAGGAAAAGGGGGCCATTGAAGAAACAGGACCAGCTTTGATTTTCTTCTCTTTTTTTGTGGCTATTTTCCTTTACGTACATGGACTGGGTGTGTGCACGTTCACGCGTGGGTGCGTGTGTGTGTATTTACGGTGTTATGTACAAATAAATGTATACAGCCATGTGGATCGTTTACGTGTTTAATAATAGTATTTTATAACTCACTTTTTAATGGATTTTTTTTATTTCGAGTCTATTCTTCCGGTCTTTGTCTTTTTTGCTCTCCATAATGTGGTTGCTCTGGTTTAATGATTAGTGTTTTAATAGTGTCTCATCTGCATTTTACACTTCTTAATGTGCAACACAAAGCCTTTAGTCCTCCAACATGCCTATTCTGTGGCTGTCAGCCTTCTAGTAAGTTTAAATTGACAAATGTGGGACGAAAAACAAGTCAGGAATACCATGGGCCTGATCTAAATATATCAAGATTAAACTTTGAACGAGAACAACCTATTTTATCATAGTCGATTATTAAGCGTAAAATCGAACTATACTAAATAATAAATAATACTAGAACAAAGATATTAAAAAGAAATCCTCAAAACATTTTAATTGTTGTTGTAACAGTAGGCCTACTCTCAATTTCTTAGTGACTGTACAATCAGTACACCAATACGGTTATTACTATTTTTTTATTGTAGCATTTAATTAAAAATCTAAACGTTAAACTGAAGTTCAAGTGATGTGTGTGTGTGTGTGTGTGTGTGAGAGAGAGAGAGAGAGAGAGAGAGAGAGATCCAAACAGACACCCTCCTTGTCCGCTTCATCGAGTCTCTGTATTTTCCGCCTCGACTTTACTGTTTTTTTGTCATAAAACGATTTCGCTAAAACGCAAAAACGCAACACGAAAGCGCAACTTCTACTTAAATATAGCCTGTAAACGTCCATCCAAAATAATCTAAACGAGTTTAAACATTTCTATTTGCTAAGGTAAGTAAATTGAAACGTTTCGACGGCATAAAGCTGTCAACCCTACTCTTTCTTTCTGTTATGGATTTTGGTGTTTCCAGCTAATTACATTATTTTAAGAAAGGAAAAATCGCCAACTGTCATGTTTCGTTTGCAAGATGTTCAAGCGTAAAACCGTGTTGGTTTAGTTCTAAAAGAGTTTCTATTCAACTGCACTTAAAGGAACATTGCGTTTTCTGCCCAAAGGTATTTAAGTTTCATCTAGTGCACAAAAAATAATGGTTTTACTCACCTTTTTGAGGCATTTTTTTGTTTATTTTTTATTTTTTGTTTTATTTGTCTTGCAGTTCGTCAGGCGGCTGAAGCTTCTTGCCAAATTAGTAGGCGACGTCGAAGAGAAGTGAAATGTTTCTCCTATAGTTTATAGTTTCCAACTGACCGGGAGAAAATAGAAATCCCTGCGAGACACAGATGAAACAGAGGGTTTGACAAAATAAAGTGGAATGAAACTCCAAAGCGTGTGTGTGTGTGTGTGTGTGTGTGTGTGAGTGAGTGAGTGAGTGAGAGAGAGAGAGCATGTACCTATGCTGACTGTACTCTAGTGTATGTAATGTATGTGGTTCTGCTCTGTGCCTCCTCTTCAGTGGCCCCATTAGCGGATCCTGACCTCTGTCATCATTTTCAAGTAAAAAGAAAAGAAATGAAAGGGGGGGAGAAAACACACTCATACACACATACACACACACACTTCCTCGTGCCCCCTTGTGTGTCTGAGCGGGAAACCGGCGAAGAAGCTAGCTGTTGAAGCCTCACTAATCACGCGCATGCAAATAGCCAAATGCTCCCCTCTCCCGCGCGCACCGAGTACTGCTGCCATAATGCGCTGCTCGCCGTTTTTTCTTTCACGCGCGCGCTGCCTATTGGACGACGCGCGGCGGGAGTTGTTGCTATAGAAACCATAGCCATAGAGACTCCACCAAATGTGGGAAATGTGGAAACACGCTCCAGCAAGGAAAAAGGTTCCTGTGAGATCTTTCAAGGGGTTGTCTGACAATAGTCTAAGTGTTGTTGGATCCCAAACTTTCATTTGTGTTTATATGTATTAAGGTGTTTATTTAGTTCTAAACACAATGCTTATAAACCGTTTACCGATCATGCAAAGTATCCAAGATGTAGTTTTCATGAAGTCAAGCTGTGACTGAATCCCGGACTTGAGCTGAGGCGGATCCGGTTGAACCATGTTTGTGCGCTGTGAAACCAGTTCGACTTTCATTCCAATGAAACGGTAGTCAGAGAAATCAAAACTTCAACCATAATACAAATGGTGTAATGTGAGCCTAAAGGCTTATCAGGTTACGCGGAACTTACTTACACTGTGTGTGTGCGTGTGTGTGTGTGTGTGTTGCGACACTGCGTCTGATTGCTCTCACATGGCCAGTTATAGAAATATATGGATTACTGATGCGTCTGTCCAAATATTTATTATTTAAACAATGTTTCATTCTTTTTTTCGTTATGTTCTTTCTAGAAACAAACTTCTTAATGTGCCCTTGATACGCATCTTTCATGGAAAATACCTTTTACAATAATGCAATATAAATAAATGGACATTGAGCGCATTAATGGGAACAAATCTTAGAATCGGGCACTATTCAGCTGAACCAGTTCTCAAACTGTTTTCGTGCTACCAATTCCAGATCTGGAATTTCTTCTAACAAAACAGGCCCTCTAAAGAGATTTTAAGAGCACATGGATCTAGCCTAGTACGGAAGATTATGGAAGTGTTACTACCCAATTAATGACATATACAGCTAGTTAAATTTTAGCGCGTGTACTAGGTATTAATATTATAAACTATATCAAAAACGGAAGTACCAAATTTGCACATTTACTTACACCACCCAGGGGACATAACATTATCATTATTAAGGCAGTGTAATTAACGATTAAAACAAGCATCCTTATTTCACCCTAGAAAGAAAAGAATACAAGCGAAAATAAAACTGTAATCATGCCCAGTTGCATTATGAGATACAAACACGCCACATGTTGCTGCCTGCTTTGGGCATTAGTGAACCCCGAACGCGCGATCTTGGTGCTGCACTCCTCACTCCTGTGCTGTTTCACTCCTCTGCTGGAGTGAGGAACAGAGTCCGGGGTCGAGGGAATGTGAAACCATGAAGGAGGCAGAGAGGGAAGCGGGGAGCGAGGGAGGGAGCACGGCGGGGTAGTTTAGAAATAGGGACTGAACGGTGTTTGGGAGCCCAAAATAAAGTTGTGGTTGCATATGTAGGCAACACTCGACTCGACTTTTGACATGTGCTTGGAAAAAAACAACGCAGCGAGCTCATCAATAAACTATGGCGAAGGTGAATGAGGGCCCTGACAAGCATCGCATTCCCCCTACTAAGGCGCAAAATGAGAAGACAAACGACGCTGCCAAACAGTTTGCAAATCGCAGTGAAAGGAAACGGGATAATGAGCTGCAGTGGCATCTCAGTCGGGTGGTGCTGCAAACCCCCCTCCCTTTCTATATCATCAAGGTTGTGCCATGTCCCCCCTGTGTTTCAGTGTGTGGATAATTCTTTTCCCCAAATTTCCTTATTTATTTATTTCCTCACTAATGTACCTATTCTTATTGAATTTCGATTGATCACCCAAGAAATGTATTTATTCGTTTATTTCTTTTATGGCAAATGCATTTTTAACTCAAGATCAGGCAAGCCTAAATCAGGCCCAAACGTGATCTTTAGAGCAAATTAAAAGGAGATTAGCTTTTTCCTTTGGGAAACATGATCTCTCATTGCGCTTACCTGTAATTCTGCTTAATAGTGTGTAATTTTGCACATAGTCCTAACAGGGCACGGGCTAATTGTTTTTTTTTTCCAAAGGTAATTAATCCACTGTTATAATTTTCTTATTTTTCACATCATTGACTGAGATGATTTATTGTAACTTGATGTTTATACAATGTTAAAAGACGTACCACATGCAACTTAACATTTCTCTCTCTCTCTCTCAGCTCATTTTTATAGGCGAGTTAACAAGTTCCAACTTTTTTTATTTCAGTTTTCACATGGCCATTCTGAGGTCTGTCAATTAGCCCAATTGGGATTAGCACTGAGCACTGTTTTGCAGTGAGAAGAAAAAGACCCTAATCTTGTCGCTATTTTCCCTAAGGGCAAAATTGTCTCAGGGTGCCTCACTGTGTAAAGTTTTTTTTTAGAAAAGAGGGGGGAAAATAATAAGGGGAGGGGAGTAAAGTGAATACATCTGACGTCATTCTTGGAGAGAGAGAGAGAGAGAGAGAGACTAGGGCAGACTAATGAAATATAACAAACCATAGAATGCCACTAATGTATAACGTGAAAGGGAGATGGGGGGAGTCAAAAAGAGATAGAGACAGAGAGAGAGAGACAGAGAGAGAGAGAGAGAGAGAGAGAGAGAGAGAGAGAGAGAGAGAGAGAGAGAGCCAACAGAAAGAAAAAAGAGCTTTATCGTCTCACTGTTCTGTAATTGTAGAGTTGGCCAGTGCTTTGCTATTAACACATGCAGTGACTGTGTTGGAGAGAAGGAACTGCCAAACATTATTATTATTTTTTTCTGGTGGGCGGTTTTTGCTCAGTGGCACCTTGCCTGTAACCCTATAGGCGCCATGATCTCTGTCCATTTATCCAAAAAAAAAAAGGAGCAAGTCACACATTATTCCATTTCATTAGTCCCTAAAAGTGGAGAGATGGAGGCTAGGGGAGTAATAGATTTTAATCACTCCTCTTCTTTTCCTGTGGTGTAGGCACACACACACACACACACACACACACACACACGCACGCACACACCATCGTCAGTTGGCATTGTATGACTGATTTTATGGTGCTGCATTCATTTCCGAATGGCCAGAGTTGTTATATTTATCCTAATAACTCTGACATGTTGCACTTGTGACAGAGTTTATGGGCCGTGTAATCTGCATTTAGGGGCAAAGTTGATGGCGAAAATTACGTATTGCTTTCATTTGAATAATCTTTGATATATATGGAAGTAACTAAAACTGTAAGCTTGACGTCAATACAAGTGAGAAGTTTTCCTTCAAATCTATCCCGTGTTTTTTTTTTTTTTTTTTTTTTAGATGGAGTGAGCGGTCGCTCGACCGGTTTAGAGATTATTGAAGCCGTTTGGTATTTCACACCTCAAGATTTTCTTCTTCTTTTTCCTCAGTAAACTGAAATGACTTTGTAAGATCACTCTTATTTGCATCTATTTTATTAGTGTAATTGTCGAACAAATTCCAACACCACGTCTCATTTAAAGCTTGATTATGCATTTATTTTCGGTGCATTCATATTAGACTATTCTTTCAATCTGAACAAATTCATTCATCTGTATTCGAGTCGGTACGCAAGCCATAAAACACCCATCGCTATCCACATACTGTAAGTGGCACCAAGTTATAAACTCACCTCGGGTTTTCTCCGACTGTGTTCCGCTGTCTGATCATATATAGCTGGGTAGTGATTAGATGCCCGAACCCAAAGCCATTCGCGTACGGCAAAGGATGCGTGAAGAAAATAAAAACACCCCCTCTGACTTGATTTCACAAAACTATTTCCAAAAGTTGATAATATCCAGTCCAGCGAGCTGTGAAGGTAAATTTCTTGTCAAGATGCTAAAAGTAAAAATATAATAAAAATAAAAATCTTTCTATAGGTATAAAAAAAAAACCCTGCTCGACACTTTCCGCTTCTTTCAAAGCAGCAATCATTTATTTTTATATAGATGCAAATCTTTGTGAAATGCTGGATTCCTTTCCGCAGCACATTAAACACCGACAGAAAGTGAAATTATATTTAAAAGAAAAAACAGACGGCCTCGGTTCTTACACTCAACTTTCGCCTTAATATTCTCCTCGTCTTGAAGGCGATTGGCTCGGATGACGGAACACGTCACAATGGGTGCCATTTGGCACGCCCCAAACCGGAAAGTTGGAAGCGCACGGTCTCCAGGAAAATGTCTATGTGCCCACATGACCCCATTAGAGGCTATTTTAACTTATTTTCAGTGTCCAGCATGTGTGATGTGATGAGCAAACGAACACACACAAAAAAAGAATAAGTCTAGTTTTTGAATGACCCAAATGCTCACATGTTAAATATAGAGATTAAATTATGCAATAATAAGGTTTATTATTTACGCAGGAACTGCACTCTAACTCTAACAAATATAGGCATAGGTCAAGCAATGACCTTATACTTTACCTTGCCATCAGTAGTGCATTTCTCTTAACATTGGAAAGTGATTGTTTTTATGAACCACGAACCTATATTCTACTTTTATTTCTAACAGTGTGTAAATATTCCAATATAAGCCTGTTGGTTGTAATGTTATCGTTGTTGTTTTATGGCCCGTTATATTTATTTATTAATACACAGGTTTGCACACCAATTAAAATTTTATTTTGCCCTTAATTAAAACACACCTCATCAACTAGCCAATCTATGTTCTTTCGGTGATCAGGAATGACGTTTAGATTGCTCTCCTGTTGTGCACATATCCACATGTTTAGTTTTTCAGAAAATGGCCTAAGCTCGGAATGCATTCTTGAAATCCTCTATAGACCCTCAATTGTTCTGCAGCTTCTTGGTGATGTAAATGATCTAGGGTCTCTCCTTGTATTCGCTCCCACTCATTCCCTTGCCAAAATGCCACTCATTTCCGCAAACCGTATGCCAGTAAGTGGGATCTAAGAAAGATGAAACTGAAATAATTTTGAGCATGCTGTTTTTAATATATATATATAAACTGCGTTATAGGATTTAGATATCTGTTATAGGATATAGATATCTGAAGCCAGTTTGCTGAATGAGGTTGAATGAGCTGCTATCAATGTGCGTCAAACAGCTAATGTCAATTTTACACGGAGACTGCACAGGGTAAATACGCAACCGTGTGTGTGCGCGTCTCTCAGGAAGTGTACAGAGAGATATGGGATGCTTTTAAAAGAGAGATAGGAGAGCTGGACTCGGACTGATTGCTGAGAGCTGCCGCCATTAGATACACTGGCTGTGTTCCGATTTGTGTCCCGATTTCATCTCCTGCAGGTACACTCCAGGTACACTAGAGAACCGTTATAGAATAATAAAACAAAATAGCTACACATTGCGTCATCATGCCGGAATTGTCGTGATTGTTAGAGATTTTGTTGGAACTACTCCTAAATAGTCTGTAAAATAAACGCAAACATTATTCAAGAGTGAGAGCGATTTCTTAAAAATTCAATCCAACACTTAAAGCTCATAGAAATAAATTTATATACATGAACTGCAAATGTGTGTTCCTAAATGTGGATGGTTGTGTTGCTCGGTTATCTTAAAACGTGTTTTTGGAATTGCAGTGCTCATTTTTGTTCCTCCAGATAGGTTCCGCTAAGGTCAAACTTAATGTTGGCCCACTAAGGCTCTCGGAGATAAGCTCAGCGCCCCAGTTAGCACACTAGTCCGCAAATTGGAGCGCAGCCGCAGTGAAACCGCGCAGCGCTGCAGGGGCTCTTGAGAGTCTCCGCTGGAAACCGCACGGGCTCGGAGCGCTTATCGGGCTCTCAGTAAACCGAGACAGGACGCTAAAGCCGGGACAGGTGCTGCCTTTCCCTTTCTCGGCTATAACCCCACTCTTCAGTGCGTGATCAGGCGTGAACGCAAATCTGTCCAGCCAGCTTTCAGCCCTACGCCGGCCCTCTGTTTCCAAGTGCACATGGGTGTGTGTGTAAATAAGTGAGACAGAAGGAGGGGAATGGAGCCCCCGATGACACACATAGCCAATTTAGAGAGAGATCAACTACCGAGCACCTAGCTTTGTCAGAAAGAGAGCTCTAAATGTCGCTTATTAAAATAAAAAATATTGTATTTACTATAACCTACATACATACATTCATACTTTTCTTCTTATTACTATTATTATTATCCATTACATTAGGTTTAAGTTACAGATAAGCAGCCTATGCAAACAAAAGCTATTTAAAATATGGCCTCTTAACCTAATTTATATTCATCGACTAATAAAAATTTTCCAAAATCGAATTTTTCCAAAATCGCAACAATCTTCGCTAACCTACTCATTGAATGCATATTTTTAAAAATACACATATTTAATTATATGTTTTAATTGTAACATTAATATGGAACTTAACACCGTTCTAAACATGATGTGTGTTGATGCTCATATATTTTTCATGATTATTGCTTTTTGTTTATTGTGATTTTAGGCCCTGTCATTTAGCATATTGTCAGCCAGGTATATTTTGACATGCTACTTTGCGGTTCATTTTACTATATAATTACTTTCAGGTCATTGAGGTTGCTCCATCTGGTTCCAGAGATCGTTTCCATTAAATATGATTCCGTAACGTTTCTTCAAAATAATGCAAAAAAAAAGAGAGAGATTCTCTTTATTAATCCGGGGAAAAAATCTGCAACTTTGAGAAAAACTGAATGTTCTTTGAACAACTTTGAGAAAGCTGTATGTATATTAGGCTGGTCCACAAGTGGCCATTTGGGAAAGTATGTAAAATAAAAGAAACGAAAAAAAAGAAAGAAAGGAAAAGAAAAGAAAAAGCAAGATGTGGTCCGTCCACAGGGTTTTTGCTCTTATTCCCTGACCCTTATGATAAGATTAAGTAGGCCGTAGTGGGGGAAAGAAAAAGGCACAGATTGACACCTGCCAACTTGACTGCGATGGGATTGGTTTGGACGCCTCGTGCTGTCAACAATAAGGCAAACAAATCGCATGGATAATAATAAGAATAAGAATAACAACGAGGCTAAATTTGTCAGAGGAGAGTTGCTGTGTACGTGGGCAAGCTGGGAGCTGACAGCGGGGAAAATGCGAGCTAACGAGCACATCAGACATGCTGACAAATGACAGCTAGGCTAAATGAAACAGCCTCGGCGAGAATGAGCAACAGCAACACCGAGACACTCCTGTTTGGGCCAATAATATAGACTAATTATACACAGGCTGACATTTAATGGCATTAGTAAGCGTACAGTAATTATTCAGATTCCTATGGCACACGCTTTTAAAAATCTAAATGTATAGTTTTGACTTTGAAGATTCAACTTGTCATCCCATATTGTGATAACCGTGTTATGGACTTAATAACAGACAAAATACTGTTTATTAAAAGTCATAACCAGTGCTGTTGTAACGACATGCCTGAAAGTGGTTATTTACCTTATTTTTGCTTACGTTTACTATAATTACAGAATCAAAATTTAAATGTTTTTATTGTAAACATTACATGATGCTTGTGATAAATACGAGTGTTAAAAATATTTAGTGTTTCATTAAGCAAAAATATCAAATTCTTTTTAGAGTTTAGTGTAAATGCGCTTTAGTTTATTTTACTTGGATGAATATGACTTTTTTGGTCATCCTTAGACATCACATTTAATGGACTGATCAAATTAATATGACTACACAACGTATTTGTAACGAAAATATTAAATGTAAACGTCGTTAATTAGACCAATCTTATTAACAGCTTTGAGTTAATAAATATGGAATTTCCTATTTAATTAATTACTATATACAATGTTTTTAAACGTCTTGACTAAATGTGAGGATTAAAAGATTTTTGGTTTACAACAGAAAAAAATGGTGCAATAATACTGAATGTTTATGAACAAAAGCTACTTGAATGATAGCACGCAATTTTGTCTAAAACTTTTTTCTGAACTTGGGGTCCTGTTTATAGACATGTTGCAGGAATACTAGCAAGTATAATACCGTTTAAAGGCTGTGTATGTGTGTGTGTGTGTGTGTTTAACCCCCAAGTCAGACTCAAAAGTGTGTTGTTAAATGATGCTTGGTTAAAGCTACTTTACTAGATAAACATGTGATAAGTGATAAACCTAGGTACACTGTAATTAACAATCTATGTTGTTACGGGTGTGATAATTTTATTACCGTAATAAATATTAACATCATAAACATCTTAATTGTTATCATATTACATGCATACACTAAATATTGAATCAACACAAATTTAGCATTTAAGAAATGTTTGTAAATATGCAGAACAAAATGTTTTAGAAAATGTGACGCCCAGCTGGGATTATCCGGACAAATAGACTTTGAGCTATATGCTTGACTGGTTAAATCAACAGTAACGACATTTGACATGTTGCTTTTTATTGATGATATCTGGTGACAGAGAATTTTTTCTCTCTCAGAGTTTTCTTTCAAGACAGCCATAATTCTGTTTTTTTATATTCATTTTCGATATTTACATGCATTTGTAATTAGACAAAATAGTAACATGATCTTAGCCATGTTTTTTGTTTTGCATTTGGCTACTTTTAACTTTTACTACATCTGATTTCAAATATTCTTATCTGTTTACTACTCAGCCTTATCGAGACGTGTGTGTGTGTGTGTGTGTGTGTGTGTGTGTTCACGTCAGCTGCAGATAACTCTTCAGCTGTGTATACACACGAAAATATTAAATATCTAATTTACAATCTAGTTCAATTAAAGGGTCAAAGGAAAAATAACACGTCATTTTGTACAGTATAAAAATAAGGAAGTGCCATTGCACTTATGTTATGTTAGACTTGGGTTACCTACTGTGTATCATTTACACACACACACACACACACACACACACACACACACACACAATTAACAGAATGCTGCATATTCTGGGTTAAAACAAGTTTTAGACTTGTGAAGAAAAATTCTTAGGAAACAACTAAATAGAAAATAGCAATACCACCTTCTCTCAAATATTGTACTTTGCCAATGAGAGAATAATGATAAACAAAGCATAAATGGCTTTGTATTGCTTCCACAGCTGGGAAACACCCGCCTTTTCACTCTTTAAAAAAGATCACATCTCTTGTTTTATTGCTTGCCATTTATGGTGATGCATTTAGCCACATCAGGTCTCTTTAGTAAATCGTACACTCAAACAAATTCTTTTAATTAATACATTAGTAATTTATTATTTGTAATAGTACACTGTAAGAGCATAACTTTGATTCTGGCAGTAAATAAATCTCCACTGAGTGTGTAAGAAGGTATAGCTGTAAAATACAATACATTAAACCAAACCTGTATACGTAAACAGTTGTTGTACAAGTTTGTTGTTGTATAATATAACAAACTGCTGTTTGCTGTGATGTCTGTGGTCTTCAAAAAGCTAAGTGAAATATGAACATTGGTAGAAGGCGAGCATGCTGTAGCCAGGCATCTGTCCCTTTACTTGGAAGCCTCTCAAGTTCCCAGGCAGTCAAGTACAGAGTAATAATGTGCACAGTGTCATAATTGCCTATAATTTAATCATACCCTCCATCTCTTGTGCAAATATAATGGCTGGCTGAAGCAGGGTGTAGCACACAAGTTCCTTCACCAGAATCTGATTCATGGTACAACTTTTAATCCTGGAAGGACCTTGAACTACACAAAGAAATCAATGTTTAAATTAGTGAATATTGACATCATTATCTTATTGTTTGCTAACTAACACCAGATCTGCAGCTTTAAATCCCATCTGTTGATGGAGCGATGGTTCACACTTGCTCCCCCAGACCACCTGTACACACTATCCAAGTCTTCTTGATCCAAATCTCTGCTCCAACATATGATCCCATTGTTCTAAATTAGGCAAAGAATCAGAGTGTGCAAGACCCAGAGCTCAGTAGTGAATTTTTTCCTTTGCCTTCACTCCCTGGTGACTCTTTCCATTAACATTATAATTTCAGACACTGCTTTGCTCCATGTTACACTCCATTGTTAGAGAATCAGTGCATTCGAAGGTCCACTGGGGATGCTGACCCCTTGGCAATTTTGTTGAAAGTGTAATTATCTGCCCGCAGCTCACCAAGATTTAAAAAGATTGCATTTCCACTAAACCCATATCAATGCTAATTTAGCTGCGCTGTTCCAGGTGCCACAGTCCAAGCCTGTGCACTAGGGAAAGCTGCCTGTCCACAGGGAGGCCTATAAGGACCAACACACACTGAAATTATAGCTATTTCTCTCCATCAGAAATCAGCTTTACACTATAGGACACACTGAACAAAGGAGGGATGCAAGATTGGAGTTAAACAAACATGACTAATGCCCCCCCCACTCTCTCACCCTCAGCTTCCCAGTGGCTGCAGGGCTGCAAGCTAATAATCTAACTAGAAATGGAATATAAAGCGGCCACTGAAAGGGAAAAGGCAATGCTCATGTAGGACTGATTAATAATGAATGTATTCATATTGGAGTCCGTCAGCAGATTTAAATTGTGTATGAGTTATGTAAGGACACTGTAGTTGTCTTTGCATGATTGATGGCTGTCTTTGGACATCAAGTGAAGACCTGGAGCACACGGTGTGTTTCTCAGTTCAATTAAATTGGTAAAATTTTGGTGCCAAAGCAGGATTTTACATTTTACATAAAGTCTGTGTGTGTGTGTGTGTGTGTGTGTGTGTGTGTGTGTGTGTGTGTGTGTGTGTGTGGGAGAGTGGGCGCTGCGCGTGCTTATGGGTTTGATGCGCGTGCAGGTGTGTATGCGTACCGATAAAGGAAAATAATCTACTAATGTACTGTTTATTGCTTTGTGAGTTTATTGGGAACAAAGATCTAAAGCTTGAAAACGAATGCTATTATAGTTGCAGTGAGCATATTCGGAAAACCAGATTCGAAAAACAAATCATGAAGTAAACCGGATTGAATTCCCCCCAAAAAGCACAGGTGAGGTATAAAGATGCATTCAGTCATTTTTTATCAGAGCTGTCGGATTTGAATATTTGAATATAAGATTAAAAAAAAAAAACAAGCCATTTTATATATATACTTTAATTTATAGAGTATTGTTTTCATTAATACCTGATCGAAATAAAAGAAGATCAAGCAAAAAAATTCCGTTCAACAAACTGTCCTGAAATCACAATTGTACTTTGATGTTACTTTGATGCGATGTTTTAATGTATAACGTCAAGAAATCCTAAACCAAATCAGTTCATATTTTGCTTCAGAATTTGTTTTATGCGGTTATGTCACTGTTGATTAAAGTGTTTTTATTTAAATAAATATTCACCAGTTTCAACTCATGGTTTTGCCAAAGTTACTAAAATATTGATATTCGTAGTTTGTGATGTTAGATTTATTTTGTGAGTTTTACGTTTCGTATTTAGATTTTGTTTGGTGTGTAAATTCGTTTAATGGAACTACGAATAAAATTTGCAGTTTATTATTATTATTATTATTATTATTATTATTATGTTGCTGTTGTTTATTATATAAATAAAAAAAATCATATTTGTGTAAGTAACTAGGCTTGATATACACAAACTTAATTGTTTTTGTTTGTTTAACGTCCCTTTTTTAATAATCAAGGACGAAGCGTTTTGTTTTCACTGTATTTTATACTAAAACAATACAATCACACACACAGTTCTTTCAGCTTTAACGCTCAACAGAAAGCTCCGCGATCAGCTCACACTGCTGACACAAAACCATCTGCTTCAAAGCTCTTGGCCGGGACACAACCTTAAATATGGCTTTAATTAAAAGACGGTTCATTCGTAGCCGGAGACCACATGATGGGCAATAATTACAAATAAGGCTACAGATGTGACAGATTTGTGCTAATTGGGGAAATAAAAAGCTAAAATAAGTAAAATAACACCTGAATTCGTCCCTATGATATCAGCTACACCGGGATTATCCGGACAAATAGACTTTGAGCTAAATTAGCACTTACAGTAAAGACAGAAATGCAGTAATATCTGGCCTTTAATTCTGTGTGACACTGCTACAATAGATACAGCAAATATGACTACATTCAACGGTTCAATTCGCATATTTAATGCTTATGAACAAAATTGAAAAGTTGTTTTATATATGAAATTGTACCGACATTTTTAAATTAGAAAAAAAAAATCAGTGCCAGACAATGTAAAATAAATAAATAAATAAATAAGTATTATTTTTTTTAAATATAATATATCGTTAAGAGCTCTATCTATCTATCTATCTATCTATCTATCTATCTATCTATCTATCTATCTATCTATCTATCTATCTATCTAATACATCAGCAATCAGCATAACAAAAGAAAAATAAGTTATTCTTGTTTAGTGTAATTTTAAAGCATCCATCCATCCCTCCATCCATCAAAGAAAGGAGGCAATTCCTTCTCTTCCCCCCCCCCCCCCCAAATCCAGTCGTTTTTGTTAAATCTTGGAGAAACAAAACCAGCAGTTCTAAATATATATTTTTTTTAACACCTTCGTGTAGTGTGTATCCTAATACTCTAGACCTTTATCCATACACAGTGTTGCTAAACGTGAGAGCAGTTTAGCGCTGCATGTGTTAAATGATGCTCGGTGATTTGAGGGAAACGTGCCGATATACTGGAAGAGCAAATCACTTTGTCTACTGCACTTGACCTGTCTGTTCACAGGCTGTAAAAACACAACACTGATCTACACCCGGTTACCTGCATGTGACCCGCAGCACGTGCGCAGACTTGTGTGTTCTTACCCCATCCCGTGGTTGTATTGCACAGCACAGAAGAAAGTAAACCACATGCCTGATGTATCTTGAACCTTACTAACAGCTACATGCATATATGCATTATCAGGTCTGTCTGGCATTTGGGGTAAACCTCGTTTACCACTAACATTTAAACCTTATGAGGTGTAACGTTCTTTTTATTTTGGTCTACATTCTGTATTAAGATTATTCTTTATGATCACTCAGATGATATAATGTATATATAGATATATACACAGACAGCCTGTTTAGTCCTCTTCAATCTATTGTTTTACCAACATTAAACATTATTTTGAGATCATGTTTGGAAATGTGCTTTTAAACAAAAATGCAAGTCCAATCAAGAAAATACTGAATTGAAGAGCATCGCTCTGAATTTGTCTCTAGTCAAGTCTTTTCTCAGGTCACTAAAACAAAACTCATGGTGCTCCATCGCCCTCTAGCGGAACATTTTCACAGGAGAAAAACAAGGGGGGATAACAGGCCTCGATAGAAAAGATAGAGAAAAAAAAAATCTATTTTATTATTATTTTAATTCATTATAGTATTAAATATTGAGTAAGTTTAGTGATCATTATTTATCCTGGTTTAGTTCCACACTTAGAAGAAAATGTTGCTAAAATTCTTGCTGCTGTGTTCGTAGTCTCAAGGATACATCCTTAGCAAGCTTACTGTGAACCGTACACCTAAAATGTGTATATTGTGTATCTTTAAAGCTTTGGATGCAGTGCCGGCCCCAAGCCCGGGTTAAAATGGGAGGGTTGCGTCAGGAAGGGCATCCGGGGTAGTGTTTGTATTTCTCTGAGATACATGAATAAGATCCTCAGTGATAGGTCTTCATAAATTTAAATCATATTGGACATTATTTAAATCAGCAAAAAGGTGAATATACATGGAGAGGTACTCCATGTATTTACACCACTGAAACAAGGGATTTTCCTTACAGAAAAGGTATCAACCACCCCATCAACTAGAAAAAAGTTGAAACTGTTAACTGTTCCTTTTTTATTAGTATCTTGAACGTAAACAAAATTTTTAGAAACAATGAAACATCATCTATGTATTTGAACTTCCGGCTATAAAAAGGTTATGCTAAATACGTAACTATTAGGGATTAGATTAGGTCTATAAATAAAACATTCAAAGTTTCATATTTCATTGCTCACTGGCAGTTCATGTTCCCACTTTAAATTTTGAGCAAATGAGCCATCTATTATGAGCTTCAAGAAGAGAATGAATGCATGCTTTTCTGTTAAACGTGATGTAACCCCACCCATCTCTCCATCTACAAGTTTAGTTGTTAGTGGGGGCGTACAGTAAGTGCTGAATGGACAGCTCCAGGTCAAACAGCACCACTAAAGCAGGGGGTCCAAAACTCTTTGCATCCAGGGAACACATTTAAACTCATAACAGCCATCATATCCACTTAACATACTGGCATACTGACTGTCTCTGTGCAGACAATCAAACTCTAATCTGAATCTCCAAACTATGGGCAAAATATAATTCTTAAGATTTAATTAAATTTTGCCTTTTGATTTAAACTGCCAACTAAAGTAACACTTATACATTATACATATACACTTATATAAAAGTGTTACTTTAGTTGACATATTTATAAACAAGTTGACATTATTTGTAGGCTAACTAACAATTGTTAGCGATTGGGAAGGAATTCTAAACTTTAGTCTTGGGATTTGGTGGATACAAGGGTATTGAGTGGAAGGTCACGTGTTCAAATCCCAGCACTGCCAAGCTGCCACTGTTGTACTCTTAGTGCTTTGACTGCTCATGCATTATATCCTCTCTCAATTGTTAGCTGTTTTGCATAAAAGCATCAGCCAAAGAAAGTAAATATATAAGTATTAGGATAGAGTTGTAGACCCTACTGCAAGACCCACTATAGGAAATATACATTGTGCCAACCTTCTACTTTCTTATACATAGTGATAATTTTATGTGCATCATATGAAAGATTTTGACGCAAATGTGCAAACTATTTAAATCATATGTCCCTAAGGTAAAGAAATGCGCTTTGAAATACTTTTCAAATGCATTGTTACACAAGACATAGACTATAAAAAAAACAACGATATTAAGCAGGTATGTGCTGTGCGACCATTTGGATGGTAATGCCCAGTCAATTACATTTCCTTCAAGGTCATTAAGCACAAACCTGGCTTGTCCTTTAACAAGGCGTGCCTGTGTGTTTAATGAGGGTCGGAGGAGGCTAGAGCTGGTTTAATGGACTCGTGTTGTGCAGCTCTGCGTTGCTCTCTTGGTTGTTTTCTAAATCCTCTTCTTGCCATCTGTAGGCCTTACTCCAATCTGCGTTACTCCACTCGCTCACTTCATGTCTGCAAACCTCATGGAAAAATAAATAAGCGGCCTATAAATGGTGCCTCAAAGCCACAGCAAAATTGTCACTTCGATGAGAATATTTAGTCAATGAGATGACATATCGCTCGTGACATTTCACTTCGTAAAATAAAGAAATAAATAAGTATTCACATATGCATCTTGTCCTGGAGCACTTTCTATTTAATATTCAGCCACATATGCCTTACACAGCAGCTACACATGCATATAAACATTTTGCAGAGTAATGGAGTCATGATGGACAACAGGGAGGAACAATTGAGGTCTGGATTTATTTCATGATGCACTGATGCAGTGAAATGACATGCATATGATATTGCGCTTCCGGTTCTGATAGACAGCGGTGTTTGAAAGAACTTCAGTTGTGAATGTTTGGTCAAATAGTTAACGTATAATAAGGTATAAATCTGCAAACAGATATACTATATAGAGAATAGTAATAAGAATAGGAGGCCTAAGTAAAGCGTCTGCGCCATGGTTCAGTGGTTGTTTATCTGCGTGATGTATTTCTGTGATGTCACTTCTAACCTTGTTTGGGTTAATCGTTTAAGTGATTTTAAATTATTTCTTGTTTCAGCTGCTGCTTTGCTTCTTAATCGAATGCATTTTCTTACAGCATGAGAGCAAGCAATGCGCCACACTCAGATAGCCACTAACTGCTGTAAGGATGTGTGTAGATCACACATTTTCTGCACCAATAAAAACTTTGATTGTGTGTCAAGCCCACATAAGAAAGAGATCCTCCATGCTAAATGAGATCCTTGACGCTTGGCTAATGATACTTAATGAATTATTCAGAAAAGTAAATTATTATTCCAAAAAAGAACGCCAGCAGGAGGCAAACAATTTGAAGGGTTGTAACACCCCGTAACAGTTCAACAGCCATAGGAACAAAAGTATCACGCTGTAAATTAAACTAATGATTAAAAAATGTGAATTAATTTTGCATTTGAGGGGACAGAGAAAATGCCAGACAGTTTTGAAAGGTTAATCTTTAATTCAGCCACTAATAAACAGAATGGGAGGGAAATTAGTTTGCTCTTTAGCTGGACAGAGTAAGTCATCGCAGGAGTTAAATTAATAACTTTCCTTTTTGATTTCTTTACTAAAATGAAAATTATTCTTGGCAAGAGTACAACTCTGCAAATCACTGAGCAGAATTTCTCATTTTGGAGTGCTATTCAATTATTCATGAAAATTATTATTATTATTATTATTTTTGTCTAAATGCAATATGAATAGACTGAGCTGTTGAGAGTTAAGGTTGCCTGCTTGACTGACTTGAACGTGTCTTTCTGGATTTCCGGTACAGAATATCTGATGCCTTAGCTACTGTAAACTCTCTTTCTCCATTATGAGATTCTGGCACCAAAAACCCTCTGCGTCTTTTCCATGCCGAACCTCAGCTCATGGTTTCATAGTTCTCTGTTCGGTTCTTTAATCTGAGATAGCAATCTCAGATAGCACTGACTTGTAACACTTTAATGTCCAAGCAATGAGGCAGCATTCTGGTTTGGGTGCAGTTGCAAATACGGGAACATTAGATGATTGTATAACAATCAATTTTGCTAACACACAAAACAATTTTGTAATAAATATTCTTTAAAATTTCCATCAGCATGTACAGCATATGATCACTTTTAAGTATACTTTTCAATATTTTAGTATGCATACTAAAAACCATAACAGTTGATGTGGTGTGAGGTGGCTGGACATGAAACAGAATTACTGTCACCTCCAAGAAGATGATTTTACAATAACTACACGCCTCATTACTTTCTTCTCCAAACTGTCATACCTGGTTTGCTTATTGCACATCTAAACCCACATCCAAATTTCCAGCAGGACACTGGCAGTGGATCCTTTGGGTGCTGTGGCTTGCAGAGGCGGGGCCTCCGTGGATCGGACTTGTTTGTCCGGCACATTTGATGGGTACACCATAAGACTGGGGGTCTAAGGAGTTTGGAAGCCAGGTCAGTGGCCTTGGACTCTTTGCCTGCTGGTCTCAGTGTGCAGCAGATTGCAGTGCACTTGGTGTTTTGGTGCCAGAATTGACTTGTTTCAGGGTTGTTTTGTCTTTGTCATATCCGACCAATCCGACCAATATGGCTGATTATGTGTGTGTGTGTGTGTGTGTATTCACATATACAAGGTTTGTTACTGCATTGGACTTACAAATGCATCAAGAAAGATATCTGTAACTGTATCCATATACACCTTTTAGAGAATAAATCTATTCTTACTTTTTTGCTCCTCAACTGACCTTTTGGCACATAATTTATAATAACGTTTCAAATGACTGATGCCCAGACGTCTTTTTTATGCCTAATTTAATTTTGTTTGTGCCACCCATTCAACCACCGCAAGAAACCTGTTCCAAAATTTCCATAGACTGTGATAAATTTGGATTTTAACCCCCAGCATGGACCTGGCAGCTTCCTCCTGACTGCATTTTGGGAACTGGAGAAGCCGAAGTGAGTCTCAAACATGCCAAAGTTATCTTGTGGTAGTAAGCTAGAATTATGGCAACACTGCCCATGTCTCATGTGTCAAAAGCCCTGCTTCTGTTTACTGATCACTTTCAACTGATTACTTCATTCATCTGAGAGGAAACGAGAAAGGAATGCAATAGTAATCTATAGGAAATTAATATATGGAATGGTGGTGTGATGCTGTTGATACAAAAAATAGAATTGATTATTTTCCTGTTACAGGACACCACATAGTGTTTTATTCTTTTCATGCCACAACGAATTTCCCAAGAAATACCAGTGTTCTATATTTAAAATTATATTTAATGTCCATTAAACGAGTTAGAGCACTGTCACCTTGCACCTAAAGGGTCTGGGTTCGATTCCCTGGCCAGGCTCGATTCCCGTCTCTGTGTGCATGGAGTTTGCATGTTCTCCCCGTGCTTGGTGGGTTTCCTCCGGGTACTCCGGTTTCCTCCCACAGTCCAAAGATATGCAGGTTAGGCTAATTGGCGTTCCTAAATTGCCCGTAGTGTGTGATTGGGTGTGTGAGTGTGTGTATGTGTGTGTGCCCTGCGATGGATTGGCACCCTGTCCAGGGTGTACCCTGCCTAGTGCCTGAAGTCTCCTGGGATAGGCTCCAGGTCCCCCGCGACCCTGAACACAGGATTAAGCGGTATAGAAAATGAATGAATGAATGAATGAATAAACGAGTTAGTTCTTGTTTTTATGTACATTATAGTGTCTTTTCTACCCTTCCTGTAACACACCGCTGACATTGGAGATCCCTCCCCTAAATACTAAATATACATAAACTGTCCTTACAGAAAGCTTAAACATGACCACATCTTTAATCACTGTTCAAGTGGAGTTGGTCACACCTGGCCAAAACGGTCACACACTCTAATTTTGTTTGATCTCCTTTAGCTTTGATTTTGACATACAGTTGATATGTGAAAATGATTCCTCATGCGCGCAGAACCACTTTTTCACAATATGAGTTTTAATATGAGTTTTAATATGTCTGTACCATCAGGGAAGAAAAACTCCTCCATTCAGGTCGTCAGCTGACTTAATTTTATTGCCACATAACGTTGCTGAGTCTAGACCTGAGCGACTGAAGCCAAACCCCAGATCATAACACTGTCTCCAGAGGTTTGTACAGTGGACACTATGCATGAAGGCTGCATCGCTTCATGTGCTTCCTTTCATATCCTGGAATAGGCTCAATCTGAACTCATCAGATGAACCACATGACCTTTTTCTATTGCTATAAAGTCCAATCTTTATGCTTTCTAGCAAACTGAAGCCTTTTCTGATTAACAAACATTTTTTTTTTATGACAACACAGCTGTTTAGTCCCAATCCTGTGAGTTCTCGTTGCATTACGTGTGTGGAGAAATGCTCTTACTTGCACTATTAAACATAACTGTAATTCTACAGTCCATGTTTTTATGATGCAACTTCACCAAGCATTACGTAATCTTAATCCAACTGCAATAATTGAATATCATCTTAGTTACGCAGGGTAATAATTCAAAATTTCTTAAACAGCGACTTTTTTTTTTTTTTGCCAGGCAGTGTACAATGTATTAGAGTAAGTGTATTAATGTACACTTACAATCAAAGCTGCTGTTATAGAAAAATAATGAATACCTTAAATTGTAAACAGATACTGTGATATATGAAAACTTTAATAGGTCCGGTTTTAATTTAACACACTGATCTACTGTTTATACCAGATTAATATAATGTAAAGTCAAACTGTCATGGTTCTTGCTTTAGATTGCTAAAATACAACAAGTCCCCCAATCAAACGACTCATTAGTTATTAAGTGTAAATTTGGAACATATAATTCCTTGCACATGATCTGAATATAATTATTTTTTTTTTTGATGTATAAGTGGGAAAAGTTTGCTCCAGGTTAACGGGCTAAGGTCATGCTAATGTTATTGAGCTCAGTGCCAGGCATGTATGCAGGGAGTGAGAGAAGGACTTGGAACAAAAGCAGATTCACCCGCTAGGCAGCATATGCCTCAGCACCGCCATTCCCTACAGGCCTGCAGCAGCTATCCAGGCAAATCTGCCACTCTCTGCCTAAAAGAAAAGGTGTCTTTAACTCACATACAGTACTTACACAAGAACACTGGAGTCGTTCACATTGAGAGAATATTCTTCACAAAAGGCACTGTAGGGATGGAAGGACACAGGCATCTTGGCTTGTTTAAGTGTATGGTGACGCCAAAGACATCTATGGGAATGTGTACACTTTCTGTGAGGCGGTAAACAGATAGTTTACGTTGGGTATTTTTTAATGATTTGTTACAGTAGAGGTGTGTGTAGGTAGTGTGTGTGTTCATGTGTTCATGGGTGTGGGACAGATGGACAGCTGTTTACTGTCTCCATTGGACCTTATTCCTTATCTATAATTTGGCGCTCGGCTATTCTTCGCCGTCCGGACAATAACTCACTGTGATTTGACCCTAAGGAAATAGATGATGCTGTGTGCATCACACTCTGAGGTGTGACCTTACACAAGTTTCACTTTTCACCCCCGGCGCCGATTACTAACACGGTGCTGCGATTCATTAGAGCAGACGTCATGGTTTGTGCAAGCATTAAACCATTGCATCATCACGATAAAGGAATTCTGTCCAGGAGAATCGGATTTTGAAGAAGAGTCAAGGAAGTCTGTGTCCAAGTGAAAAGCCACCAGAGACTGAAATTGATATATGATAGATGTTAACATCCATACATCATTTTTTTTAGTTGTGAGTCAGTATTAGTAAGGAATAAAACCCTTGGAGTAATGTCGTCATTGGAAAATAATCCATGTGGTTGGGGAGGATTTTTCACAAAGGGGCGTTTAAACAACACGTTTCATTCATATACAGAATGTCATGCATCCTTATGCCACAGAAAATCATGATAAAACTCAACTGTATCCGTTTTAATTAAATTTCTATTTAAATCCTTAGCCACTTTTATTTAAAATAACGTACATGATACAATAACTCAAGAACCTATACCTGGCAGCTTGCCAGTGCTGGGATTTAAGCTCATAAGCGTCCGGTCAGTACCACTTTATGTATCTTTATTTCATGTATCTTATAAATAAAGATACGCTTTATAGTTTTTTTATTTGAGCTTGATGGACAGTACAGTATTTGTGGTGGTACAGTGGATTAGAAAGGTCGCCTTGCACCTCCAGCGTCCGGGTTCGATCTCCCCCCCCCCCTCCACGCTTGGTTTCCTCAAGGTACTCTGGTTTCCTCTGCACAGGCTCCAGGCTTCCTGTGACCCTGTACAGAAGATAAAGCAGTTTAGACAATGAGTGAGTACAGTATTTGCATTTTCCTTATCTTAAAATCTTGTAAGTCTCCACCTTTTTGGCAGTGTTTTGTACTTCTCCAGATTTTAGCCTATTATCGAGGGCTCTGCCATTTTCACTTAAAATATCAGGCCATAAACCATCTATAAAATGCTTTTTGCAATAAATTAGTTATAAAGTCAATATGGTGGTGTCTTTTCAACGAACGGTTACAGGAAAGTGTGAAACTGCCAAACAGCTACATTATAAGAACTAAACTTGTGGTCCTGTGATGACAATTCACATTGTAGCCACTTCCATCTCTCTGTAATTATGGCTTCCAGTACAGGGTGTGTTAATCTGAAGTCACTGTGTGTGTGTGTGTGTGTGTGTGTGTTGGGGTTGCGCTTGCTGCAGTCATGCTGAACGTGGCCAGGCTACTGAAGGCCTTCTGGTTGAAGCTGGATCAGCATATGGGGCTTCTGTTCCCATCATAGACACTCACCTCCAACAGCACTCGCTCCAGCTGCTCCTGCCATGCTGCATCTCCGGCACATGGCTCAACTTGGCCCAGCCAGCTGTTCCTCAGAGCGGGAGAGATGCCAGAACTTCAACCAGAACCTTCATCATAACCACAGCCAGTACCAGAAATATGCGCAGAAGCACAACCTCAACCGGCAGGTGTGGAGAGAGAGAAAGGACAAACACGTTGGTGATTAAGAAGGTATGTAGCCTTGTGTTGGTTGTATGATGATGTTTAATTAAAAATTAATTCTGATGTTTTTACATAAACGTATAGAGGAAAACGTAATACCAAGTAACTCTAAATGCTCTGAAACTCAGGTCTCATAAAATGGTAAATAACTGGTTTGCTTAAGTAAAAAATGTCTGAATTTTTATTTTTGTAATATTTATTTAATTTAAAAAAATGCAGAATGTTGTACAATGATTTGTTTTACAGTCAGAAATTTCTGACCAATCAGAACCAAGAATTGAACAGCCACACTGTACAATCAAAATAAAATAAAAAATCTTAAAACTAAGATAAAAAACATGAAGGAATTATATTATATAAATAATTATTCCAATGTTTCTTAAAAATTTATTCTTAAGTTCCACATACACTAAATCCTTTAATCTATTCCCACTCAGAAATAACAGACAATAATAAAGATTCTTCATGTAGAAATTCTAAATATAACATTGTTTGTTAGTTAGTAGTGTGTTACCTGTTTGTGTTGTTGTTTTAAATGTTTTTTAATATTCATTTAAATATATATATATATATATATATATATATATATATATATATATATATATATATATATATATCATCTTATTGTAAGGATTCTCACTTTGCAACTCCATGGAAAAGGCCAAAGGCATCGCAGCAGTGCTGATATTCAGCACAACGGCATGAACCCGAGTGTAATATGGTTTTTATCCAACAGTTCCACAAACACCATTTATCAACATATCATGATTAGGTTTTTGCTCCACCAATACATTAACCAACAGTTAGTGAAACACTATGTAACCAAAAGTTGAGGAGAATAAACCGTGGAGGTGTACAATTAATGATTGTTACAACACTCATAATGTGGATTAATACATATAGTTAAATGTTCCAATGATCTTATGCTGTATTAACCACAGACTGTCGACTAATCAGATTACTCAGACAGAACTAACCATTGTATCATTGTACTTATTGACTCGATAAGGAATAAAAACACTAGAAACAAAAACAGTTTTAAAACTTTCAAGGAGTTGTGATTGCTTTTCATGTGAAGTCACATCACACAATGCCATCAATGATTATTTTCTTATAAAAGCACACTACAATGTAAAACGTAATTCCTAGTAACCCTGTGTAAGTATCTATCCAATGACGGAAACCTCAAAGCACTTTTTGTAAGTCGCTCTGGAGAGGGCCTCTAACAAATCCCTACATGTAAATGTAAAATGTAATTCCTTCCATGTTACGTCAATTAATGTGATGCTTAATTCGTTGGTTTTGTACTGCTCTTTCTCAGAAGCATCTTCATCTGGCTTCCATTAATAAAGATGCAAACATAGCAAAAATGGTGTGAACTAACATACAGTGTTAAATTATTGTGTACAGTGTTGAATTAACACCCTACAGGGGTTTTATAGGTTCAGTATAAATCACTTTTACTCTAAAATACTTAAATCAACATGGAGGATTTTACTGTGTGGCATCTCATGTGAGAAAAATAATTGGTTGGAACAAGATGTGTTACTAGAATGTATTATTATGATTATTAGCTTGATTTTATACCATATCATATATGTATAAATACTACCTTTGACCCCTTAGCTGGACCCCAGTTCTTGAAACTCATATGCTTTCATCAGGTAGATTATAGTAATGCAAAGATGTACACAACAATTTGAACTTGTTGGTCATTAATGTCAGATCCAATATGTTGTAGCATTTAAGCATTTTATGTAAAAATTTGAATAGGTTATTTCATAATACCTCAGGAGCATAATAAACTCAGGAGAACATATCCAGATGTTTATTTAGATGCCTAATGAACAAACCAGAGGTGACAATGTTGAGAAAAAAATAATAAGATAAAGAAACCTTGAGAGGAATCAGGTGCAAAATGTAATTCTATTCCTACAGTGGAATAATAAATCATTACAGTATACACATGTAGAAGATGCGTGTAATGATTCCATCAACATCTGGATTGAGAAATTAAAAGATTGTATCTACCAAGTCCATACTTTGCTCTCTATGTCTCTCTCTCATACACGCTCAAAACACACACACACACACCTCTCGTGGCGGTTCTAACGCTCCATTGATCAATGTTGGTGCGAGCGGAGCGGCTGAAGGCAGCCGTGTCTGCTTTGGGATGGTACATATGCTGCAGGCACCGTGCGTGCCAGCTGCAGCTCTCTGTCTCTCTGCAAGCCCGACACACTCTGCCCAGGTTCCTCTGTCAGCTTACACACTCCAGCTCTGCCTCTGTCTGCGGCCGGCTGTGCTGCTAAGATGGATTACCCTTTGATATCAGCAGTGATCTGGGGAGGTGTGCTTGATGCACACTGAGTGCCATAATGATTTTGCCTCCTCACAGGAACTCGAGGGACCTGCTCCTGAGTTTTTTACAGCCGAGCCAGTTTCATTATGAGCTGTAATCAAACACACACACACGCTTACACATACACATCAACATGCTTCTCTGTTTGAACAGAAGGTAAGGCTTTCATATGTAGCTAGATTAGCAGTTGGTCAGGGATGTTAAAAAAAACTAACAAAAAAGAGATTGCTGCTTACGGAGGTTTCTTCATTCAGTCTGTTATGCATGCATTGGTTTCACCTGATCAGGAAATTATTTTCTAAAGTCAATTATATATATACAGTATATATTGCGATGGATTGGCACCCTGTCCAGGGTGTACCCCGCCTAGTGCCCGAAGTCTCCTGGGATAGGCTCCAGGTCCCCCGCAACCCTGAATGCAGGATTAAGCGGTATAGAAAATGAATGAATGAATGTCTCCTTTTTCTACTTGTTGCCATGCTTGCTAACATTCTTGGGACCCATGGTGCAATGTCTTTGCTAAATCTTACATCAAATGCAAATAAACATGTAAACTCTCTTTTCTTGGCTTTCCACTGCAAAAATGGTTCGTATGCAAAATTTCAGTTCTTGAGGCCGGCTGTTCGTATGCTGAGGTAAATTGACTTAGTTACCTTTCACATCTGGCTCTAGGCCATGACAAACTGTGAGGAAAACGTGAAAAAATTCCATACAACCAGTAACTTGAATGCATTGATTTTTTTTTAAAACATAAATTAAATGTATTTAAAGAATGCAAATCATTTCTCTTTTATAATTCCATAATCTCTCTGCCAAACTTATACTGTACATGACATCAACAGTATGGGCTGAGTCAAAACTGCACCCTTCAAAGCGCTTACACTAATCACTCTGTTTTCTTTAAAATAAAACCTGTGCCATAATTAGACCAGACCACCCTCATGTGTGTCTAATTCCTCAAACCAAGAGGAGCACCACTGACAGCTTTTATTAGCCCGATTTGCACTGGCAACGGTTTTATGTTGTCTAATGAATGTCACGTTCCCGGAGGCCAATGAAAATGTTGAATTAAGACCCTTCTACCCAAACAATTATGCAGCCTTTCTTCAAATGTTCCCACGGCGAGAGCATTGGGAAACATTTAAGGACGATTCATCTCCAAAGCAGAACTCTACTCACGGTTATCAATGTGCTGTAAGAATCGGTGAGATTAGTTAAATAAAAGGTGAAGGTTATATTTATAACGATGCTTCCGGTACTATCCAAATCTGTATTTAATCTCCTTTTCACGAGTGTAAACCTAGGAGCAGGAATGGATTGGATATGAAATGCCATCATATGTTTATAAATACACTAACATTAACATTTTACTCCTTCCCATAAATCTTGAGGGAACAACAGCTAAGGGACAGAAATAAAGGCCCCAGTAGGACAATGATGTATTCCCCTGCTGTCTAAGAGCCATTCATTCACTCCCTCTCTCTCTCTCTTTCTCACACAGACACACACACACACACACACACTTCCTCAAACATTATCCCCTCCATTGATGCCCCTCATTTCAAATCCATTTTAATTTAAGGACGCTTGACATGGTTCTGGCGGAACAGCGACTAATCCCGATCGTCCATCATAGTGTAGCAAGTAGGCAGGCAGAGTTTGTGTGTGTGTGTCTGTGGAGACGTAGGTTCACTGTGGTCACCACTGAAACAGCGGAGTAATTACCAGATCAGCTCCGTTAAAAACGCAGCCGGGCCTCTCGCTGACCTATCATCCGCTAATCTGCATAGTGAAGTATGGCTTCATAACTGTAAATCGCTGACTTAATTAAAAGCGGAGACCTTTCTGTCATTTAATTACAGCGAGAAAAGGTTATTGCCTAAATGCAATTTTCCAAATGTGATTTCTTAACAGTTATTAACGGCTTTTGCTATCATTTATTGTTACCGATTTTTCAATTTGGAAATGGGCGGCGACAGACGTAATGACACTGCATGGTGGGGTGGAGGGGACGATGGTGAGGGGGTGGACTCGATCTCGATGTCGTGCTCACAGCGGCTATTTGTTTCCCACAAGTGGCTCCGGCGGAGGAAAGCTTGAAAATGTCACGGTGGGGGGGGGAGGGGGGGATCGACAGGCCGTGATTGCCTTCGTTTTTACTGTTGCGATTAAAAGAGAAGCAGAGTTGATGAGGAGTTCATTAACATTTCTCAGGAGAGGAGTCTGAGGCCGTCATTAGGGCCGGTATAGAGGGAGGGAAATGGTGGCGCGGGGGTCAAGAGAGGGGCAAATCGGGTGCTGTGATGACAATTAAAAGAAAAAAGGTTTAAACAAAAACACTTTAGTTCTGTATGACTGAATGACTGAAGTTGCTTGCATTGTTTATTTAATCTCTGAAGGAGAGAATTTTGTGCTTAGTGGTTTCTCTATATAAATACAGTACAGTACATTTCTTCATCATAGGACGGAATGACAGGACTCTATTTTTTATTTATAAACATTCCATAGCGTATAAGCATTCTTCAATCTAATTCAGTACACCCTACCCACCACAAACAGAGGATGCTACATTCACTGACACATCTGGACAAAAAAACTAAACAAACAAAAAAAAACTCGATTTTGACTCGATGGCGCGGCCACGTCCAGACGCCTTCCTGATCGCTCCGTACAAACTGTGCGTTTTTTTCCTTCTTTCTTTATTTATTTTACTTTCATTCGCTAAGAGTACTTCAGGTTTAGTGACCTATGACAGTAGAACACTACTGGATATAGGAATTCAGATTTCGGCGCTTACTTATACCACCTTTAAGCCTGACCCGTCGTGGCCCTCTGAGATACTACGCTGCTCAGACGACAACAACAATGGACGGGACGCTAACCCGCGGCGAAGAACAAAGAAGCGTCGAGGGAAACGCGGCGGCGTCCGTAACAGAATGAGAGAACAAGCTCATCGCACCCCTCTGCCGAGTATCCTGCTGGCTAATGTACAGTCACTGGAGAATAAGCTTGATGACCTCAGAGCCAGAGTTACTTTCCAGCGAGATATCAGGGATTGTAATCTTCTGTGCTTTACAGAAACATGGCTGACCCCCATTGTGCCGGACCGAGTCGTAACCCCATCGGACTCATTCTCTGTGTTCCGCATGGACAGGACGGCAGAGTCTAACAAAGCTAAAGGTGGAGGTGTGTGCTTCATGGTCAACAAGAAGTGGTGCGATGCCAGGAGTGTTTCCATTCTCTCCAGTAGCTGCTCGCCTCATTTGGAATATCTGAGTGTTAAATGTCGTCCTTTCTACCTGCCTCGCGAGTTCACCTCGGTCATTGCCACGGCGGTCTACATCCCACCCCACGCGGACACAGGCACTGCTCTGTCTGAACTACATGATGTGCTGAGTGAGTTCCAAAACAAACACCCGGACGCAGCGCACATTGTAGCAGGTGACTTTAATAAAGCGAACCTCAGACAGGTTATGCCAAACTTTCACCAACATGTTACATGTCCGACAAGGGGACTCAACATTCTGGACCACTGTTACACACCATACAAGCGGGGCTACAAAGCTGTTTCACATCCAGCATTCGGGAAATCAGACCACAACGCCATTTTCCTCATACCGGAATATCAACAAAGCTTTCGTCGTGAAGCTCCGGTCATGAGGGAGGTGCAACGCTGGTCTGCCCAATCAGAAGCTACGCTACAGGACGCGCTCGATGACGTAGATTGGGACATGTTCCGAGCCTGCGCAGTAGACATCAACGAGTTTGCGGATGTAGCAGTTAGCTTCGTTAGCACGCTCGTAAATGAAGTTGTCCCGACAGTGAGGTTCAAATCGTTTCCGAACCAGAAGCCTTGGGTAGACCGATCGATCCGCGATGCTGTGAATGCCCGGACCGCTGCTTATAATGCCGCACTCATTAGCGGCGATATGAGCGCATACAAAGCGGCTTCTTATAGCGTCAGGCGAGCGGTGAGGGAAGCAAAGGGGCGGTTCCGACAGCGAACTGAATCACACTTCCATCAGGGTGACACACGCCGCATGTGGCACGGATTACGCACAATCACGGACTACAAGGTTGCCAAAGACACCACGACGATCGTCGCCGACTCTGCATTCGCCAACGAGCTGAACGCATTCTTCGCCCGGTTCGAGGTTAGCCAGGCGGCTAATGCTAGCAGCCTGCTGACTGAGAGTGATGACGTCATCAGCGAGGATTGCGTCATCAGCATCGCAGAGCACGACGTTCGCACGGCGCTGAGGAGGGTGAACACCAGGAAAGCGGCGGGTCCAGATGGCATCTCTGGGCGCCTGCTGCGCTGCTGCGCTGACCAGCTGTCAGGTGTGTTCACCTGTATCTTTAATGAGTCCCTGGCGAAGTCTGTGGTCCCGGCATGTTTCAAGAGATCCACCATTGTCCCCGTGCCCAAGACCAACAAACCCTCATGCCTGAATGACTACCGGCCTGTTGCACTGACATCGATGGTCATGAAGGTATTTGAGGGTCTGCTAAAAAACATCATCTCCTCCTCCATCCCCAGCTCCATAGATCCACTTCAGTTCGCCTACCGCCCCAACAGATCCACAGAGGATGCCATCTCCCATGTTCTGCACACCACTCTCAGCCACGTGGACAAGATGCAAGGTAACTATGTGAGATTGCTTTTTATAGATTACAGCTCTGCCTTCAACACAATAGTGCCTAACAGACTGTTCACAAAGCTGAGAGATCTAGGACTTAACAAACGCTTGTGTGCCTGGGTGTTGGACTTCCTCTCGGACAGATCTCAAGCGGTGAGAGTGGGCAAGTGCTTCTCCAGCAGCATCACCATCAACACAGGTGCTCCACAGGGATGTGTTCTCTCTCCACTGCTATACTCTCTCTACACTTCAGACTGTGTGGCCATGTTCGACTCCAACACCATCGTTAAGTTTGCTGATGATACGGTGGTGCTGGGCTTCATCTCCAACAACGATGAGTCGGCCTACATAGATGAAGTGGAGAACCTGGCACTATGGTGTGAAGAAAACTGCCTCCGACTGAACGTCAGTAAGACGAAGGAGCTGGTGGTGGACTTCAGAAGGGGACAACTGGACCACAAACCCCTCATCATCAATGGAGCTCCAGTGGAGAGAGTGAGCAGCTTCAAGTACTTGGGCGTCCACATCTCCGAGGATCTGACATGGACTGAGCATATCTGTGCTCAGACGAAAAGGGCAAAGCAGCGTCTGTACCACCTGAGGCAGTTGAGGAAGTTTGGGGTTTCCCCTGCTGTCCTTAAGGCTTTCTACTCGGGTGCTGTTGAGAGCATCCTAACACAGAACATTTCATCCTGGTTTGGGAATAGCTGTGTACAGGACAGGAAAGCCCTCCAGAGAGTGATCCGGGCAGCTGAACGCTGCTACAGGTTAACTCTCCCCTCCATGCAGGACATCTACACCAGGAGATGTAAAACCAGGGCAGCTCGTATCATTAAGGACTTGTCGCACCCCAATAACGGACTGTTCAAACTTCTGCATTCAGGCAGAAGGTTCCGGGTCATTATGGCCAAAACGGAGAGACTCAGGAGGAGTTTTTATCCACAGGCGATTAGACTCCTCAACCATGATGGGCCACTCTCCCATTCATAGGACTGGTAACAGTTCACCCACACACTGCTGTGCTGACATTCCACACTGCACACTGCACTTTAGTCTGGACTGTAAGCATCACTTGCACTAACATCTTTATCCTGCTCAGATACACACTTTATTATTATGTTTACATTTGCACCTTTTTTTTTTTTTTTTTTTAATTTCAATTTCTATTTCTATTTATAGATTATTTCTTTTGTTTCTTGTTATTTGCACAAAGTAGGAGCGGTTCAGGATACATTTCACTGCGTGTTGTACTTGTATAACTATGCATGTGACAAATAAAGAATCTTGAATCTTGAAAAAACAGTTATCTAACAACCCTGTTTTCAACACAATCATCCTATAAGAACTAATGACAAGCTGAGTTTGCTGAATCTAATCTGTACCTCTGCAATTGTTTTTAACTGGCAGATACCAATTTGTCAGGATTGGCAATACTACCACCAGCACCTTCACACTAAACTCCGGCGCTCCCCTGGGCTGCATGCTCAGTCCTGTGTTGTTTAACTTTCTGGTTTATTATCGTGCTGCAAAGTACAGTCCAATCACATCAAGTTTCCTGGTGACACTACTGCTGTGGGTCTGACCAGCAACAGTGATGAGACAATGAAGAAAAATGAGGTAGAGCAGCACACAAAATGGTTCAGAGACAACAATCTTCAGTAGTACCTCGGCATACAAATTTCCAGGGGGCAAGTTCTTAAGGTGAAAATTTACATTGCAAAATGGATTTTCCCATAAGGAAATAAATGTAAACACACATGATGTGTTCTAGCCAATCAAGAATATTACCAATATTACAGTACCAATTTCCAACACTATAATCATATTTTTACATGTAAAAAAAAACAAACATTAAAACATTGAACATATTATGAAAGACATTAAACCACTTAAACTTAATTTATGACTCCTCTTGCTTTAAAAACAAAGCTGCTTTTATTCTTGTTATTATCCTTGCTGACTTGGTGTTATGTTTTCCTAAATCTTGCACGAAAAAACCCCCACAAAAAATATGGAAATGCTCTTCACTTGGCTTTCCACTGACGCAAACAAGTTTTAAACGGCTCCCCGGACGTACTCGCAACTTAGCCAGCATTCGGTTCGGCTCGGTTCGTTCACTGGAATGGTGTTTCATTTCTATACCGCTTAATCCTGTGTTCAGGGTCACGGGGGCCTGGAGCCTATCCCAGGAGACTTTTGGGCACTAGGCGGGGTACACCCTGGACAGGGTGCCAATCCATCACAGGGCATACACACATACACACACTCACACACCCAATCACACACTACGGGCAATTTGGGAACGCCAATTAGCCTAACCTGCATATCTTTGGACTGTGGGAGGAAACCGGAGTACCCGGAGGAAACCCACCAAGCACGGGGAGAACATGCAAACTCCATGCACACAGAGACGGGAATCGAGCCTGGCCGGGGAATCGAACCCAGACCCTGGAGGTGCAAGGCGACAGTGATAACCACTACACCACCGCGCCGCCTATGGTGCTTCATATGCTGAACAATTTGTACATCCGCCAATTTGGTAATGCCAATTACCTTACTCTTTGGACTGTGAAAGGAAACAGGAGTACCCAGAGAAACCTACAAGCATGGGAAGAACATCAAACTACAAGAACTCCAACCCAAAGTGGGATTTGAACCCTTGACGCTGGAGGTGGGTGGAAACTAAAGAAATGGGACCAAATGTTTTCCTTTGACATTGAAATAAAACTAAACTTCTGCATAGTAACATTAACTCTGGTTCACATCACACCACACTGTCTTTATGCCCATTGTTTATTTTCCTGTAAAAGCATGACCCCAAGCGCATTATTGTATATGCCTCTTCATTCCTGGTTAAATGTCATACAGTAGGTTTAAGTGAATATTTCAAAGCATAGATCTAGACTGAAGAACATGCTTTAATTAATATTCATATGATTTCATTCAACAGTCCTCCATCTAGACTTCACACTGCTCCAGACATAGCAAGCATTTAATGTTTCTAATCACAAGTTTTTCTCTTATTACTGATTTATACGCATCTCAACACAAACCCCCACATCATACATTCACACTTGTGCATGGCTTCAGTCTCATCCTGTGAAGTACTCATATTGAAAGGAACACATTTATCCTGCCTGCTAACGTCATGTCACTGCCACTATTGTCTGATGTCGAGCTCTTAATTACGGCTTTGGTTAGTGATACGGTATTTCATTCAGTTCAGCTCATCTTTCCGTCACTTCCTGAGCTGCCGTCCCTCCTCCAGGGGTGATTAGCAACGTTTTATGTCGTATAGTTTGTCTGCTTGACAGCAGGCGCAAGTGAACTGGATTAGATAGGAAGACCAAATGAGAAGGCCCTGAATCAAATTAAAGCTATGGAGATTATGCAGTCGTTTAATTACAGCGAGCTTCGCTTAACTCCATGTCGTTCCCCAGCGAACAGGCGCAAATTGACCATTCAAAATGGCATTGCGTTTCATTCATAACAGCAAGATGGCGTATGGGATAGGCCATAATAAAAGTAGATTGCATGCGTCTTGGATTTAGACAGTAATTTTTGTCTTCCTCTGGAACCTAAGAAACAGAAGGATGAGTGATTGTTAAGACCGTATATAGAATGAATATACAGTGGCTTGCAAAAGTATTCGGCCCCCTTGAACTTTTCCACATTTTGTCACATTACAGCCACAAACATGAATAAATTTTATTGGAATTCCACGTGAAAGACCAATACAAAGTGGTGTACACGTGAGAAGTGGAATGAAAATCATACATGATTCCAAACATTTTTTACAAATAAATAACTGCAAAGTGGGGTGTGCGTAATTATTCAGCCCCCTGAGTCAATACTTTGTAGAACCACCTTTTGCTGCAATTACAGCTGCCAGTCTTTCAGGGAATGTCTCTATGAGCTTTGCCCATCTAGAGACTGAAATATTTGCCCATTCTTCTTTGCAAAACAGCTCCAGCTCAGTCAGATTAGATGGACAGCGTTTGTGAACAGCAGTTTTCAGATTTAGATTTAGATTGGATTTAGATCTGGACTTTGACTGGGCCATTCTAACACATGGATATGTTTTGTTTTAAACCATTCCATGGTTGCCCTGGCTTTTTGTTTAGGGTCGTTGTCCTGCTGGAAGGTGAACCTCTGCCCCAGTCTCAAGTCTTTTGCAGACTCCAAGAGGTTTTCTTCCAAGATTGCCCTGTATTTGGCTCCATCCATCTTCCCATCAACTCTGACCAGCTTCCCTGTCCCTGCTGAAGAGAAGCACCCCCAGAGCATGATGCTGCCACCACCATATTTGACAGTGGGGATGGTGTGTTCAGAGTGATGTGCAGTGTTAGTTTTCCGCCACACATAGCGTTTTGCATTTTGGCCAAAAAGTTCCATTTTGGTCTCATCTGATCAGAGCACCTTCTTCCACATGTTTGCTGTGTCCCCCACATGGCTTGTAGCAAACTGCAAAAGGGACTTCTTATGGTTTTCTGTTAACAATGGCTTTCTTCTTGCGACTCTTCCATAAAGGCCAACTATGTGCAGTGCACAACTAATAGTTGTCCTATGGACAGCTTCCCCCACCTGAGCTGTGGATCTCTGCAGCTCGTCCAGTCACCATGGGTCCCTTAGCTGCATTTCTGATCAGCGCTCTCCTTGTTCGGCCTGTGAGTTTAGATGGACGGCCTTGTCTTGGTAGGTTTACAGTTGTGCCATACTCCTTCCATTTCTGAATGATCGCTTGAACAGTGGCTCCGTGGGATGTTCAAAGCCTGCATTAAATTTCTCAATAACTTTATCCCTGACCTGTCTGGTGTGTTCTTTGGACTTCATGGTGTTGTTGCTCCCAATATTCTCTTAGACAACCTCTGAGGCCGTCACAGAGCAGCTGTATTTGTACTGACATTATATTACACACAGGTGCACTCTATTTAGTCATTAGCACTCATCAGGCAATGTCTATGGGCAACTGACTGCACTCAGACCAAAGGGGGCTGAATAATTATGCACACCCCACTTTGCAGTTATTTTTTTGTAAAAAAAAAAAAATAATAAAAAATTTTTGTAATCATGCACGATTTTCGTTCCACTTCTCAAGTGTACACCACTTTGTATTGGTCTTTCATGTGGAATTCCAATAAAATGGATTCATGTTTGTGGCTGCAATGTGACAAAATGTGGAAAAGTTCAAGGGGGCCGAATACTTTTATTTTATATATATATATATATATATATATATATATATATATATATATATATATATATATATATATATATATCAGCTCAACCAACGATTGACATTGTCAATACAGTGCTTGTAACTGTCTCTTGAGTTTCCCATAATCCCATTCATCACTCTTTCCTCCCCTAACTTTGTTACTAATTCAGTCTCAATGAATTCCCAAGCATTCAGGCCTTCCCGAGTCATGGTGCAGATGTCAGTTTGGGAGAGCGTAAGCCAACACATGCTCTCTCTGAGACAAGCAAAGCCATCCAACCACGTCTTTTCAAATACCCATGATTACCTACAGTACTGATTGACAGGGAGAAAGAGCTATGCTGAGAGAATGTTCTCCCAACGTTCTCATAGTTCATGACCGATTTTGCTCTCTTGTACTCCCACCCACAGATGGTCAAGTTAAACAGTATGGTCAACACATACAGTACACACACAATGCACTTGGCAGCAGAGGCTAATGGTTCCACTTTAACCAAAACAAAAGCTTGCTATCAAAAACCTATTTGGGATTTCCACCTGAACCAGAGGTGATGTCATAAACCTCTGTAAATATATATTTTTTAAATATTGAGGTTAGGTTACCATTTTATTCAGGTAATGATCACTTTGCTGTTTAGACCATTTCATGCCATTTTCTTACTCTAAAAGATCCTTACTTTGCCTGTATAGTCTTATAAGCCTTTGAATTGTCTATGCCAAAAATAATTTTTCAATATTTTTTTTCAGTATCCTACAAATTTTTCAGAGCATTATATCAATAGAGGTCACCTTGCACCTCCAGGACTTGGGTTAAATTCTTGCCTCAGGTCTGTGTGCATGGAGTTTGCATACTCTCCCTGTGCTTGGTGGGTTTTCTCTGGGTGTTTCGGTTTCCTCCCACAGTATAAAGATTTGCAGATTAGGCCAATTTGCATTCCCAAATTGTCCATAGTGTGTAAAATAGCATGCGAGCGTGTATGTCCTGCAATGGTTTGGCAAGCTCCCCGCGACCCTGTATACAAGATAAAGTGGTAGAGACAATGAGTGATTCTAACTGCCATTATATACAATCACCATACACCTCATCTATGTAGTCTCTGACCATATTTTGTATTTCATAACATTATTAGGCCTACTGTATATGTTAAGTGTTCCTGTTCCAATTTATGATGATCCAGTTGACAGGGATGTGTTATTTTACTGTCAGGTTTAAAATATTTCAAGGTGTTTACGTAGGAAGCCACACTTTTTATTCTAAACCTTTTTCCAGGCTAATATTTCAGTTTGAGGTTAAAAAATGTCATTTCATCTAGCATATATAGTTTGTATGCACTATATTTTTGGTCTTTATGAAAAACTGTCACACACAACAAAGATTGCATTGTTTTACATACATGTTTGCATTGTGGTCCTTGGGCAGAAAACTCAACTACAGGCAAAAGACAAAGACATACAGAGCTGTTTTTGACAGACAAAAAATTGACTAGAGGAACTTTATAATTAACTTTGAAAAAAAGGCAGGAAGCCTCACTGCACAACCAACAATGAAAAGTGTATCTTTTTTTTATTTTTTATTTTTTTTTAAATCAATGGATGTCTGCGTCAGAAAAAAAAGTGTTAATGGTGAAATCAGAGATGAGGTTTTTGAATAGTTTTTATAGTGAACCAGTGATGTGCAACAGGTGAGAGTAATTACAAGTTGTGGAACCAAGAGCTTGTTAATAAATCATGTGACTGATCCATCTTAAAGTAGGCAATTCAGTGATATATTATTACGAGATAATATTTTTAAAAAGAAACCCATGAATTTTATAATATAGCATTGCAAGTCAATACCAGGTGATCTAACACAGTGACTGACCACCATTACTTCACTTTTAGTGACTAATACGTGATATTTTCTGATGCTAATCAAACGTTAGATAGTCAGCAGTTAAACACAGATATCACTGTTGCTCCAATGACAAAAAAAATCTGCCTGTTTTATAATTTGACACACACACTGACCAACCACAACACTAACACCACTGTCAGATGAATTACCTTGTATTGATTGATTATTAATTATATACTGTAGGGTGAACACCGATAAAGTAGGACATGTTTTTTCACACTGTTTTTCTGTAACTTCACAGCTTTAAAATCTTCTTTAAAATGTTCAAATGAAAAATGCAGAAATCTGTGCCATACAGGTGAAGAGTCACAGGATCAGTATTAAGTGTGTCCAACTTTACCAATATTCAGCCTACCAGTAAACTGGTGACAGGATCATGGGCATCCAAGGCAAATCTACTGTATGCCTGTGGAGACAAAAGGACAGCCGGTCCAACAGAAAAACCAATGCACCACAAACAACTATAAAAAGCGAATTCTGTCTATAACAGCAAGGTATCAGAACACTCTGTGCATCACAGCTTGCTGTCGCAAGGAAAGGAGTCCAAGGTTATTGATCCAGTCTCCAATTTCCCAAGATCGCGAACCAAATAAGCCTCCATGGACTGCACCGGACAAAAACCCCCAATCCATGGAGGCCACATCCACAACCCAAAGCACCAAAAGGATCTGCTGCTAATCTGTCCGACAGCTGATACGACAACACACCACCTATACAACCTATACAAGATTGGGCTTTTCATGTTTTGTGTTATGGCTGATCGGTGTATACAGTACATACATATAGTATGAGAAGATATAAGAACTTGCTGGTAAAACTTTTCTAAAACTGTAAATATAGGCTTGTAGGTTCACTGTATCACTATAAATCATAAACAATTGTTTAACATAAAAAAGATTTCTATTTCAGCTGCGTGAAGTGAAAATATGTACGAAAAATTCTTGCAGCATGCAGATTTACAATGAGAAAAATGAAGACTGTTAGCTTTTAATGTGGTCGTAAATAAAAGACAAACGCATCAAACCCCTTTATGCAATCTCTGAACATTTTTGCCACTTGGTGATTAGCACTGCTCTCCCTGCGGGGTGAAGCTGCAGCAGATAGATGAGGGTGGCATGTCAGCGTGCCCTCATTTCTCCCTGCTCTCGCCCACCACTCACATTTCCCAGTCCTGACTTATTTCCTCCCCACAGCCTAATTAGGATTATCTTTAATTCGCAGGATTACAATTAATAGCTTACTGCAGGTCAGTGATTAAGAATTACCTGGTAATGACCCTGGGCGGGAGCTGAGGAGGGAGGAGAAATGATGACAGCTCGAGAAGCTGCGCACGTCAGGCCGCTATTTAAGATGGCCGATTTGGAACGCGCCCCATGTGCCTGGCATCACAATGGAGGAGTACAATTTCCCTCTATGTAATTAAGGTCCATTGAGTGAAATTACCTTCAGATAATTGCCGGGTAGTTGTCAGCGTTTGTTGCAGCCTGGCGAGGCCTGCTCTTCGGTTCCCGTGGCTGGCACTCTCCAGAGTGGAGAGAAAGAGCAGAGGGACACACGGTGCGGAGAAGAAACAAATGGATACACATGGAGGTTGATGACAGTCTTATTTAAGACCAAACACCCCTGTTTGTTCAGATACAACCACTTTGGCTGAACTCCTGCAACAAAAGGCTTTTGTTTAAGTCCGTTTAAGCATTGTGAATGAAGAACATGAAGAATTTTCAGTTGACTGCTAATAGTCATGTAGCATCAGATTGACTGAACATGTATTCCTGTGTGTGTCCTTGTTGGTCAAAATGTAAAATTAGTAATTGTGATACAATTACTTAGATTTCCTAAGAGCACCTCCAGGGTCCGGGTTCGATTCCCGGCCAGGTTCGATTTCCGTCTCTGTTTCCTCAAGGTACTCCCGTTTCCTTGAAACATGTAGGTTAACTGACGTTCCCAAATTGCCTGTAGTGTGTGAATGAGTGTGTGTATGTGTGTGTGTGCCCTGCGATGGATTGGCACCCTGTCCAGAGTGTACACCGCATCATGCCCTAAGTCTCCTGAGATAGGCTCCATGCCCCCCGCGATCCTGAATACAGGATAAAGCGGTATAGATGATGAGTGGGTGGGAGATCACAGTGCAGTTTGTCCTATCGAACCAGATAGAGATGGCGGTGCCAAGGAAAAATTCCCTGAGATGATATCAGGACGAATTCCTAAGTGGAAACAATTCCCTTCTATGACAGTTCTGACACAGAGATGCATAACTGTTCATATAGTGTGAAACTAAATACACCACTTGTGCTTTTAATACAGTATAATTGACTTTATTATTATTATTATTATTATTATTATTATGATTATTATTAAAATATATGTAAGGCACCTCTAGTACAAAACATTCAATTCAATTCAGTTTTATTTGTGTAACGCTTTTAACAATTGACGTTGTCTCGAAGCATCTTTACACAATCAAAATAATTATTTAAGTTTGTATGAGATGTAAACGTGTATGAATCAAAATGATAAGATAGTCCCTGATGAGCAAGCCGAGGACGACGGTGACAGTGGCAAGGAAAAACTCCCTGAGATGTTAATAGGAAGAAACCTTGAGAGGAACCAGACTCAACAGGGAACCCATCCTCATCTGGGTGAAACAGCTAGCAGGAAATGATCTGCATTCATACTGTGTGTTAGGAGACTAGAAGTATAGTATAACAGGAGATGTGTTTAAGTTAAAATTGAGTCCAGTTCGTTTAACATCCTTTAACCAGTTGCTTTTAAATACTCAACCATTTCAGATGAGACTCAAAATGACTCAGGACCTTTGTGCCAATTTCTATACGATTATGAAGTCATACCACTCATTAGATATTTTCAAACCACATTTTAACTTTTTTTCCCCCCAGATAGATTCCCCACTGTTTTGGTCTTGTATTTTTCGTAATCTATTTCATCCCTGATTTTGACCTCCAAGGTCGAGGGTTCGATTTCTGTCTCTAGTCTGTGCTCATGAAGTCTTCCCACAGTCCCAAGACATGCAGAGTAGGATGATTGGTGTTTCCAAATTGCCCCTTGTGTGTGTGTGTGTGTGTGTGTGTGTGTGTGTGTGTGTGTGTGTGTGTGTGTGAGAATTTTATTTCCTTGTTTTTTTTATTAGATTTTCTTTTTTAATGAAAGTTATGTTAATCTATTGTTTAATTAGCAAATAAGTTGCTTTATACAGTTTTAAGATATTTAGTACATTTTTGAATGTAATGGAATTGGCAAAACAATTTGAATAATTTAATACTAATAATTTTCAAATTTTTTAGTTAATCCTTAAAACCTCCTCCTCTGGCTCCCACTGGTTCAAAACAATTAAACATTGTCAATGTGAGAACATGTGTTTGAAAGAGCACCAGTGTCTAATGTGTTTTGGTGTACACTTACCTCTTCCACATCCCCACTTGGGTCGTGATGAGTATCTAATTATTCAGATGCTAATTTACCGGCTATGGACAGGTCTGCTGTAAAGGTCAGTGTAAATTTACGTGGCTCCAATAAAATAAATAAATAAATAAATAAATAAAAAACCATAGCGTCAGTCTGAAGAGTAAGATAATGCAATAAATTAAATTTTTCATTTGAATATTGATATTTGAAGGGGGTAGGCTTCATACACGGCCGTTTCTGGCATAATCAGGATATGGGGATCGTTTTGTTGATGAGGCCTTCAAGCTGAGAGGTGGAGATAGAAAAAAAGAACTGGGGGTGGTCATATGCTCTGAATCACAGAAGCGTGGTCAAGGTCAATTGAGTAAATGAGAAAAGGGGGAAAAAAGAAGGAAAAATAGCTTACGAAGCACTGAAGGACAGAACACGTTTATGCACGGTGTTAACGAAGAGTTTGCAATTACAACATGGTCACATTAAAAAGACATTGGGATAAAATTTGAATATGCTAATACAAGGGAAAATGCTGTCCTGTGCACAAGCAGTCATCCCGTTTCTCAAACGTCGTGCGAATTTGTGGTTGAAATGACTTCCTTTTATTCTGAAGCAGGGTTCTGGGAATGACTTCCTTAATTGCTGATTCGCATAACTGACTGATTCAGAGTGAAGATACGTTTACGCTACGGTGCTGCTGAGCACTCGATTCTGTTTGGAAAGAAAGTGTTGGATAATTTTCAATAGCAGAAGCTCGGACAGTAGCCTTTGTCCCAAGGATTGTTTTAACATGCTTGTTTTAATACATTATGGCAGTTTTACCTAAATTCACTTACAAATGTTTGTAGCCCAGATGATATGGAGTTTACGGAATATTATGTGAGGAGACCTTTAATTTTAGCATTAATGGAACGAGTGTCCATGACTAAAACTGGGACTTTTCAAAATAGATAAATATCTCAAAACTGAAAGCAAAAAAACAGCACATCCTATAATGTTTGATTACAGATTGAACACATAAAGATCCAGCATAGCTTGTGCATATTCACCCACATCTGTGAGGAAAGTGTTGTGTACAACAATCATTAATAGTTGTAGCGAATAACAGGGCTCCCACAGAGAGAGACAGCAGTCAACTGACCACAGTCCAGAGACCTTCTCCCAGCATGCATGTCGCCATCCCGATAATCTTATCTGATCCGCGATCATGAAGGGGCATCTGCAAAACGAGGCTCAAATAGGATCTGAGCCAGGCGGAAGCTCGAGCTGTTTGGAAGATGTCGTAGGTTGCAGTCGTGATGTTAACTTTTCTTTGTTGAACTCTTACTCCTTAGGGTTTTTGTCCCTTCGGGGTCAGTCCATGCCACGGGTGATTGGTCCAATCGGATGTGGTTGCAGGGCTTAGCCTCCTTCTGTGCATACATTAGCACAGTGTTTCGGCTGTCACGTGGGGCCCATCCGGTTGGAGTTTTTAATATTTTTTATAAAGTAATTTTGCATGAGCTCGGTTCATGATACCAATTTCCCATGTTCACCAACATTCTTGGAATAAAGCCAGCTTTAGATTGACATCAAACATTACATATTTTACCCACTCATTCCTTTATCTAATAAAAGGGGTTTTAAATTCTGATTACACCTTTAAAGTTATGCAGAATAATCAAACATACAGTATACACAGGAATGAAAGATACTGAGTAAATATATGTAAATCCGTTTTGCCCTACTGGCACACTGTAAAGATGTTTAAAATAGTGTCCATGCCGTATGCCTTTGTTCATTGAAAGGCATGTCTTCCGGAGGTCAAGAGAGTGTCCAGGTGTGATAGGAAGCTGTCTGCTTTGTTACCGGATCGCCAATTTACACCCTTCATTTTGGGGTTAACTTAAAAGCATCTGGTCTTATGCCTTGTCAGGTTTCCTGCAGCTTCGTCTCACAGATCTGCTTTATGGTCGTGAGGTTATGGAGGAGACAGGGGGAGAGAGGAAAGAGAAAGAAGGGGAGAAAGAGAAGAAGATGAGAGATGGCAGTTAGGTTTTGTCACAGTCACATAATGTATAATGTAAATGTATATTTACTGTAGAGTGCAAGCAGGGACTCCTATGCAGGACTAATTATGACAGCATAACTACAGTAAAAGGGAGCGCCAGAAGGAAACACAAACATGAGGGCTCCCTGAGATGTAAAGGAAACAATCACCTCACAGTCAACAAACCTGAGTGATCAAATGAGAGTGAGGAAGACAGCATCTAAACATACCAGTTCACCATAATACTCTACGTCCATGAGTCCCCCAGATCTGCTCCTTTACCTATGGCAAATCTATTTATAAAAATGCTTGGCTAAATAAATAGGTTTTTAGCCTAGACTTAAACACTGAGACTGTGTCTGAGTCCCGAACACTATTTGGAAGACTATTCCATAATTTTGGGGCTTTGTAAGAAAAAGCTCTGCCCCCAGCTGTAGTTTTCATAATACGCGGTACTGACAAGCAGCCTGCATCCTTTGATCGAAGTAGGCGTGGCGGATCGTAAGACACTAGCAGTTCGCTCAGATACTGCGGCGCGAGACCATTTAATGCTTTATATTTCAAGAGTAGTATTTTAAAATCAATGCGAAATTTCACAGGGAGCCAATGCAGTGAAGATAGGATAGGGGTGATGTGCTCATATCTTCTGGTTCTAGTGAGGACTCTCGCTGCTGCATTCAAATGAATGACTGGAATCTATAATCACGCCGAGGTCTTTTACTGTTGCACTTGATGGAACAGAAAGGCCATCTAAAGTTACGGTGTGATCTAAGATTTTACTCCTAGCTGTATGTGGTCCTATGACTAGAACTTCTGTCTTATCCGAATTAAGCAGAAGGAAGTTAATTAGCATCCAACTTCTTATGTCCTGCACACATTGCTCAACTTTAGTAAGATGGTTTTTCTCATCAGGTTTTGCTGAGACATATAACTGTCTGTCGTCAGCATAACAATGAAAACTAATACCATGCTTACGGATTATGTTGCCCAGAGGAAGCATGTGAAGGGAAAAAAGCAGTGGGCCTAAAACTGAACCCTGCGGAACGCCAAACTCCACTAGAGAACATGCAGAATAATCACCATTTAAGTCTACATACTGATAACGATCGGTCAAATAGGATCTGAGCCAGGAGAGGGATGTACCCTTAATTCCTACTACATTTTCTAATCTGTGAAGAAGAATAGCATGATCAATGGTGTCAAAAGCTGCACTGAGGTCGAGTAATACAAGCATAGTTACAAAACCCTGATCAGAGGCCAATAGGAGGTCATTTACTACTTTAACGAGTGCTGTTTCTGTGCTGTGATGAGGCCTAAATCCTGACTAATACAGCTCATGTATGCCACTTCTATGTAGATATGAGCATAGCTGCTCCGCTACTATACTGTATTTTCCAGAATCTTAGAGATAAAGGGGAGGTTTGATATTGGCCTGTAATTGGACAGCTGACAGGAGTCGAGGTCAGGTTTCTTAGTTATTGGTTTGATAACTTCTAATTTAAAATATTTTGGAACATAACCAATGCTGAGTGAGGAATTAATTATTCTCAACAGCGGTTCTGTTATTACTGGTACTATCTGTTTAAGAAAATGTGTCGGTATAGGATCTAATATACAGGTTGATGAATTTGCAGAAGAGATGAGTGAAATTAGATCATTCTCTACAAGGGGAGTAAAGTATTCTAGGTTCCGATCTGACATGGCTAGGTTAACATCTGCATCAATTACATTCTTCGGTTTCAAAGCCTCAATTTTATTCCTGATATTTACAATTTTATTATTAAAAAAGTTCATGAAGTCCTCACTATTGCATGATGTTGTTGTGGAGATTTCTGTAGTGGTCTTATTTCTGGTTAATTTGGCTACGGTATTAAATAAAAATCTAGGATTATTTTTATTTTCTTCTATAAGAGTGGAGAGATACGTTGATCTAGCTACACTAAGAGCTTTCCTATAGTTCAGGATGCTCTCTTTCCATGCTATTTGAAATACTAACAATTTAGTTTGACGCCATTTACGCTCTAATTTCCGAGCGGTCTGTTTTAATGTGCGCGTGTGATCGTTATACCAGGGAGCTATAGTTTAAAGTATAGCTATACTTTAGCTGGAGCTTCATTATCTAAGGTAGAACGAAATGTCGACTCTAAATATTCAGTCGCCTGATCGAGTTCTGTGGGGTCAGACGGTGGCCTAATCGAAGTTGGTAACTCTGGGAGATTACTGATAAAACTCTGTGTGGTAGTTGATGTGAATGTACGTTTAATACAGTAGCGCGGTGCTGTGCGTACATTATCACTGTGACACACTTGAATTGAGACAAGATAGTGATCTGAGATGATTTCAGACAGTGGGATTGTGAATACATTTCTTATACTTAATCCGAAGAATATTATTAAGTCTAAAGTGTGACCTGCTTTATGAGTGGGTCCTACTACACACTGATTTATGCCTACGGAGTCCAGTATGGATATAAATGCTGTTCTCAGAGGGTCTTCTGGATTCTCAAAATGAATATTAAAATCTCCAGCAATTAACACTTTGTCTACAGAAACGAGATGAAATTTCTGAGATGAAATCTGCAAATTCACTAAGAAATTCAGAATACGGCCCTGGAGGTCTGTAAATTATAATTAGTGGAATCGACTGAGCTGACTTAATATACTTAAATACACTTATGTTACTATAAAGAATTTCAAATGAATTAAATTTGTGTCCGTGTTTTTGTACGATAGACAGATTATCATTCTAAATAACTGCGACGCCTCCTCCTCTACCAGTTAATCGAGGCTGGAGTATGTAGCTGTATCCAGGAGGACTAGCTTCATTTAGAGCTACATACTCGTCCTGTTTAACCCATGTTATGTGTAATGTGACAAAATGTGGAAAAGTTCAAGGGGGCCGAATACTTTTGCAAGCCACTGTACATTTTTTACTTTTTAAGTCTTACACAACCCAATCCACACTCCATATTACTATACCTTATGATAAACTTGAATGCAGATCATAAAAGTAATTAACATTTTGCCTACATCTCAGTATTCTAAAATTAAACCCTTTGCCTCATTAGTTTTTTAAGTAAAACCTGCAAAACTTATCTTCATACTCATGAACATATTTGGTCTCTATGAAGATATGAAAACTCTGCTCCCCTCCCCTTGAGCTACAGTAATGAACAGCATTTCATCAAACTTATTCCATCATTATAACATCCATATCCACATTTACATCATGTTCCTTCATTTCAGCTGCCCTAATGACCATCTCATAAATTAGTCATGTGACATGTTGTGACTTTGTTCCATATGTTAGACATTAATAACACTAATAGAAATGTAGTGGTTATTAAAGCATAAATCTGATCTAGTACAGCAGATAATACATTAACCTTAACCATGCATCTCCATAGTGAACTATGGCCAGCAACGAGATGCTGTGACTTTTATTTCACAGAGCTTAACCATGTGAAATATGAAAACATAGACATTCGGTTATTATAGTAACGCTTGCTTTAAAGACGGCATTTGTATTCCCTCCTTCCCTGACCTTTTATTCCCTTTCTTTTTTCAGCATATGAATTATTGTTTAACAGTCACAATGCGATGTAAGTCATATGGCTCCAAATATTTAAGATTTTGTATGATGGCCTCATTGTGTAAACGTACCAGAATGAATCTTTGAATACGAAAACATCCCGATATTCATGATATTTTTTTATTCAAGCAAAATCACACGAGATGGAGTGTGATATCACTCTGGATATCAGTACAACAGCATGACCTCAAGTGTGATATTGCTTTTTTATCTTTTTATTCAACAGTTCCACAAACCCCATTTATTTTCAGCAGATTATGATTTGATTGTTTACTTACCCAGTTATTTTGCTCCACCAACACATTGTTTTGCAACTGGTGAAACTAACTTACCGCAACTGGCAGAGCTGGCGACCGACAGTTAGCAACCAATTGTTAATGTAAGGGGTAAATATATATATACAGTGGAACCTTTTTTTATTTATTTTTATTTATTTGAGAAAAAAAGAAGGGACAATACATATTAATGAACATTTTCACAAATGTAAATATGTCAGATTATAGCCTAAGGCTAATTTCCATCTGCAGTCCCCCTGGCAGGTTGGTGTTACACACAAATTAATAAATACATACAGAGCCATATATACAGTTTATATACAGAGAAACAAAGACAAAAACAGTGATCACATCATCATAACAAACAATAACAACAAGAGTGAACAACAAAGGACAAAATAGAAAACCAAAAAACATCAACTGTATTACACACACCAGATTTACACATGCTCTCACTGATCTGGTATTGCACTGACCCAAATTACACCATTCTATATTACACTAACCCGCATTACACTAACCCTTATTAAACAACCCATATTAAACTGTCTCTAATTGCACAACCCGTACTACATTAATAATTGCATTCCTTTTTTATAATCCACTAACTCTGTCTTACGTCTAAACATGATCACATGTTTGTATGTCCCTCAGCCACAATTTTAAATGACTCCTAAAGGTAGGAAGACTTGTACTTTCCCTCACTGACAATGGAATACTATTCCAAGAGCTCACTCCCTGATATGACAGGACATTCTGTGAAAAGGAGGTCCGCCTAAATGTCAATTCACAATCACCTCTTATAGTGGCTCTAGTCACTCGAGACCCGGCAACACTACTAGACTTTTGTTTAATAAAATCACTCAATGGTGGAGGCGCCAGACCGTATAGAACCTTATAGATTAGACAGGCTGATTTAAATAATTTGAAATTAGCAAAATTTAAAAACTTGTATTTATCTAAAATTCGACAATGGTGGTATGACGAAGGTTTCTTATCTAATATTTTCAATGCTCTTTTGTAGCACACTTCGATTGGCCCAATAACAGCATGACTCGTATAGGACCAACTCGTGATACAGTACTCAATATGAGCCAGTATCATAGAGTGCAGGAATGTAATCGCTGCTGTATCCGTTAATGATGAGCGAATGTGTCTAAAATTCTGTATATTAACATTTACAATTTTCACTATTTTTTTTTAACGTGTTTTTTAAAACATAATTTCGAATCTATTAGCACTCCCAAATACTTAAATTCCTCAACATTAATTAATTCTTGTTCACCCATGCGAACTTTTACTCCGCCCACAGTTGTTTTAGATTTACAAAAAAACATTGATACAGTCTTTTTAACATTAAGGCACAAGCATGAATCATTCAGCCATTTTTGTAAGTCATCTAAGGCTAATGAAAGCTGATGGGCTGCATCATCAGCACTTTTAGCTTGTGTAAAAATTACCGTATCATCTGCATACATGATCATGTCCACATTTTTACACACATTGGGCAAATTATTAACATACAGTGAAAATAACAGGGGGCCTAAAACTGATCCCTGAGGGACACCTTGCTTACAGTGAAGATAGGGTGACTTTCTATTCTTTATTTGCACACATTGTTTTCTATTTAATAGATAAGACTGTATCCATTTAATGGTTTGATTACTAAAGTTAAATGTTGACAGTCTAGACAAGAGCATAAGATGATTCACAGTATCAAACGCACATTTAAAGTCAACAAAAACAGCCGCAACATAACTATTTTTATCTAAATAAGACTTCACCTTCTCAACAAACACACAGACAGCCGTTTCAGTTGAGTGTAGAGATCGAAATCCGAATTGCATAGAATGCAAACCCGGATTGGAAACATTAAGATGTGCAATAATAGAGCTAGCGACCCACTTTTCTGCTACCTTTGAAAAGATAGGGAGTATACTTATAGGTCGATAATTAGCAGGATTTAATTTATCACCCGATTTATATATTGGTATGACATTTGCCACCTTCCAACTCAAAGGGACGACTGCCTGCGTGATTGATAAATTAATAAGATGGGTCACAGGCACCAAGATACACAATTTATAATGCTTCAGAAAATTGGTATCAAATCCAAACACATCCCTTGCTTTTGAACTTTTCAATTTAGAGATTATGTTTTCTACTTCATTCTCTGTGATTATTGGAATATTAAACTTTGGATTTTTTATTAAGGCATCCATATGGAGATCGGTGTTGCCAATATTTGGTTGAAAGTCACAAGTATTAGAAAACAGTTGTGCAATTTCATTAATGGTACTTTGGAAATAATCATTTAATTTAGTTGCTAGGCTGAGAGGCTCTGATACTAATTCATTGTCAACCTTGGATTACAACCATAATTTATTCCGGAAGCAAGCTTGTATTCCAAAACACTCGCAAACCAAATTTAATTTTCCCATAAGAAATAATGGGAAACTCAAATTATTCGTTCCACAGCTCAAAAAAAATAATAAAAAATTAACCTGTACTTTACCTTTAAAGAAAGTAAGAATAAATCCCAACAGATAAGTGTTTCCGTTTGTGCATGCAGGTTTGCATTATTTGTATGTGTGTGTGTGTGTATGTGTGTGTGTGTGAGAATCTAAAGTAAGCTCCACTCTCCCCCTTCTCGTTTTACAGTTACCCTTCCTCCACTCTTTTCACACACACAACGGAAACACTGTTTTATCGGAAAAATAAACAAGAGATCTCTCTAATGACACTCGATTGAGTGACAGACTAATGGAATCACTTCTGTAAAGTAAAAATAAAACAAATTTACCTGCATGTCACCTTTGAAAAGAATAGCGACAGAGCAGTGTTTCTGTGTAGAGTAGAGAGAAAGAGTGTGTGTCTGTGAAGGCGAAAGTAGTAGGAGACTGTGTGTGGGTGTGTCACAGTCAGGGGCGTAGAAGATTTTCAAAAGTGTGGGGGATGAAGGTGGTTTGTTTGTTAACAATAAAAATACTTATGAATACAATGACAGAAAGGTACAAAAGGTATTAACATACAAGATATAAAAAGCTTTCAATTTAAATGAGTGATAGTGATACTAGATTGATACTAAAAACACACTGAACACACTTGCTAGACTTGCTAGACTCTAGTCCATCATCAAAGAGTACTGCAGGTGTGGAAGTGATCTAATGTTTTCAACTATTTCATGTATGATCATGCTGCTGAACAAAGTTAGGATTTCATTTTGAACAATAGCTGAAGTATATACATCCTTTCTACCACATGTCAGCCACTTGGGTAGAGAGGGGTCATCCTCTGATTTGTACTTCGGAACCTGAAGTAACCTAAAAATTTCCTTCACCACATTCATGGCCTCTAAAAGGTAAGCCCTGCCTAGCCAACATCTGCACAGCACCAATGATTTTGAGAAGACATCCCCTTGCTTCCTCTTGCTGTTTCACATTCACACTAGATAACTGAACCTGTACTGATCGATTTTCATAGATGTGCGTTGTCATGGCTATCTTATGACTATCAGACCGCTCATTCTTCCATAGTCGACAGGTATGCAAACTGACATTCTTTCTCACTTTTTTCTCCTCAACAGATACAATCAAACACAACAGGCAAGTCAGCTGATGAACAAACAATGCTCAAAATATCAAAATCAATTGCACTGGCAATAAACGCATAAATACATTGCTCAACATTGTCAATTTGTCCCTCCTCATCAATTTCCTACCTCCTTCTTCATCACAGTTACTTTATGCATTGCATGCCACACACATAACCGAATTTAGCTAAGTTAGCTACTGAACACTATACCAATTAGCAATTGCCATTAGTCTAAAAAAGGAAATATAATACAGAAAACATTCGACATGTCAACAAAACATAAACAGAACATCTTCCCAAACATATATCAAGCTTATTTAAAAACCTCAAAAGCATAAACATTCAAAGTACCTGGAAAACGGAGATGTAAATAATCATAACAACCATAAGTTCCCGCCTCCTCTGCACGAGCTGACCGATAAATCTAACAAACCAAGAGAGGCAAGACTTAAGGCAGAACAGCTAATCATCAGCCGGTGTCATGTTTGAGAGGGAGGGGAAAGGAGAGCTGAAGCGAGCTTAGACACAGAGCGGCCAGAGAAACGGAGGAGCGAATGCGAAGGCGTTTGTTCAAAACTGTGGGAACACTATAGAAAAAGTGTGGGTGTTGAACCCTCTCACCGGGAAAAGTGTGGGTGTTAAAACACCCACATCCCCCACGGGTGCGACCCCCTGGTCACGGTGTTCAATGATGCGCACACACAGAGCAGGCAAAGAGCAGGCTAAGCCTTGGTCAGAGAAAGAAAATGGATTTTTAACCTCTCTAATGAGACTTGCTTTTGCTTTACACGCACGCTGTAAACACAAAATAAAATATGTTTTACACACACACACGTGGTCACAGTGTTATAGTAAACAGTACACGCGTGCACGAATGTTGATTATATCAGTAAGAGACGCGCACTAAGACCCAGCAGGGGAGACGATTACCCACAATTCCGAAGCGAACGAGAGAGAAAAACTGTTGACTCAGTTGTGATCACGTGACGCTCATGAAGCACATGCGTGACACATGATACTCGGTATTCGTAAACCAAGACTTGTTCGTTTTCCAAGTCAAAATTTATTTTAAAAAATCTTTGCTCGTCTTGTGGAACACTCGCAAACCGCGTTACTCGCAATCTGAGGTTTCACTGTATAACACTTGGACAACACAAGGGCTTAGAGGGGTATTTTGGATTCAGCCTTGTGTTAAAAGCAGTTCGCCTTATAAATAAAACAAAATGTCAGACAAAAAAAAAAGTAGACAAAATGTCGTTGAAAACGATAATGTCATTGTATGTCTTTTCTTGCTGAAAGTGCTTCTGTTACCCCACCTTTATCACCACTCATTAAATGACTCTCAGATTACTCGGTCAGATCTAATTGTATAAATATATTTAAAGAATTATCTAACAATTCTAATACACACTGCACTTTGTCAATTTAACAATATTTCTAAAGGTTGTTTTTTATACTGTATGTATATAATTGCAAATTACAGTGGTGTGAATAACTATTTGCCCCCTTCCTGATTTCTTATTCTTTTGCATGTTTGTCACACTTAAATGTTTCTGCTCATCAAAAACCGTTAACTAGTCAAAGATAACATAATTGAACACAAAATGCAGTTTTTAAATGAAGGTTTACGTTATTAAGGGAGAAAATAACTCCAAATCTACATGGCCCTGTGTGATTGCCCCCCTTGTTAAAAAATAACTTAACTGTGGTTTATCACACCTGAGTTAAATTTCTGTAGTCACCCCCAGAAATCACTTAAATAGGAGCTACCTGACACAGAGAAGTACAAACCGGATTCCAAAAAAGTTGGGACCCTAAACAAATTGTGAATAAAAACTGAATGCAATGATGTGGAGATGGCAAATGTCAATATTTTATTCAGAATAGAACATAAATCACTGAACAAAAGTTTAAACTGAGAAAATGTATCATTTTAAGGGAAAAATATGGTGAATCAAAATGTCATGGTGTCAACAAATCCCAAAAAAGTTGGGACAAGGCCATTTTCACCACTGTGTGGCATCTCCCCTTCTTCTTACAACACTCAACAGACGTCTGGGGACCGAGGAGACCAGTTTCTCAAGTTTAGAAATAGGAATGCTCTCCCATTCTTGTCTAATACAGGCCTCTAACTGTTCAATCGTCTTGGGCCTTCTTTGTCGCACCTTCCTCTTTGTGATGCGCCAAATGTTCTCTATAGGGGAAAGATCTGGACTGCAGACTGGCCATTTCAGTACCCGGATCCTTCTCCTACGCAGCCATGATGTTGTGATTGATGCAGAATGTGGTCTGGCATTATCTTGTTGAAAAATGCAGGGTCTTCCCTGAAAGAGATGACTAGATGTTGTTCTAGAACCTGAATATATTTTTCTGCATTGATGGTGCCTTTCCAGACATGCAACCTGCCCATGCCACACGCACTCATGCAACCCCATACCATCAGAGATGCAGGCTTCTGAACTGAGCATTGATAACAACTTAGGTTGTCCTTGTCCTCTTTGGTCCGGATGACATGGCGTCCCACATTTCCAACAAGAACTTCAAAATCGTGACTCGTCTGACCACAAAGCAGTCTTCCATTTTGCCACACTCCATTTTAAATGATCCCTGGCCCAATGAAAACGCCTGTGCTTGTGGATCTTGCTTAGAAATGGCTTCTTCTTTGCAGAAGAATCGAGTTTCAGCTGGCAACGGCGGATGGCACGGTGGATTGTGTTCACTGACAATGGTTTCTGGAAGTATTCCTGAGCCCATTCTGTGATTTCCTTTATAGTAGCATTCCTGTTTGTGGTGCAGTGTCGTTTAAGAGCCCGGAGATCACGGGCATCCAGTATGGTTTCACGCCCTTGACCCTTACGCACAGAGATTGTTCCAGATTCTCTGAATCTTTGGATGATATTATGCACAGTGATGATGATAACTGCAAAGTCTTTGCAATTTTTCGCTGGGTAACACCTTTCTGATATTGCTCCACTATCTTTCTGTGCAACATTGTGGGAATTGGTGATCCTCTACCCATCTTGGCTTCTGAGAGACACTGCCACTCTGAGAAGCTCTTTTTATACCCAATCATGTTACCAATTAACCTAATTACTGTTAATTGGTCTTCCAGCTCTTCGTTATGCTCAAATTTACTTTTTCCAGCCTCTTATTACTACTTGTCCCAACTTTTTTGGGATTTGTTGACACCGTGAAATTTGGAATCAACATATTTTTCCTTTAAAATGATACATTTTCTCTGAATTAAACTTTTGATCTGTCATCTATGTTCTATTCTGAATAAAATATTGACATTTGCCATCTCCACGTCATTGCATTCAGTTTTTATTCACAATTTGTTTAGTGTCCCTTTTTTGGAATCCGGTTTGTAGACCAAAAGCACCTCAAAAGCTAAACATCATGCCAAGATCCAAAGAAATTCAGGAACAAATGAGAACAAAAGTAATTGAGATCTATCAGTCTGATAAAGGTTATAAAGCCATTTCTAAAGCTTTGGGACTCCAGCGAACCACAGTGAGAGCCATTATCCACAAATGGCAAAAACATGGAACAGTGGTGAACCTTCCCAGGAGTGGCCGGCAGACCAAAATTACCCCAAGAGCGCAGAGACAACTCATCCGAGAGGCCACAAAAGACCCCAGGACAACATCTAAAGAACTGCAGGCCTCACTTGCCTCAATTAAGGTCAGTGTTCACGACTCCACCATAAGAAAGAGACTGGGCAAAAACGGCCTGCATGGCAGATTTCCAAGGCGCAAACCACTTTTAAGCAAAAAGAACATTAAGGCTCGTCTCAATTTTGCTAAAAAACACCTCAATGATTGCCAAGACTTGGGAAAATACCTTGTGGACCGACGAGACAAAAGTTGAACTTTTTGGAAGGTGCGTGTCCCGTTACATCTGGCGTAAAAAAACATCTGGGCCAAAATTCCTCCAGAGTGCTGTAAATGACTTGTTGCAAGTTATCGCAAACGCTTGATTGCAGTTACTGCTAAGGGTGGCCCAACCAGTTATTAGGTTCAGGGGGCAATTACTTTTTCACACAGGGCCATGTAGGTTTGGATTTTTTGTTTCTCCCTAAATAATAAAACCCTTATTTAAAAACTGCATTTTGTGTTTACTTGTGTTATCTTTGACTAATAGTTAAATGTGTTTGATCAGAAACATTTTGTGTGACAAACATGCAAAAGAATAAAAAACCAGGAGGGGGGCAAATAGTTTTTCACACCACTGTAAATTGCTTTGATTACAAACATATAAATTATATACAAAATTATATATTTAAAAAAAACTTATGTATAAATAACCAATGTATTTATTAGCATTTTTACAACCATGGTAGGACCTCCGTGCATGCACATTCACATACTACCGACCATTTTGGGAACGCCAATTAGTCTAATCTGTATGTTTTTCCAGAGGAAACCCACTAAGCACCTTAAACACATTATACTATAAGTGTAGTACATAACACAGATTTTTCCGTAGATTTGGCAGCTGGGTTTGTTTGTTTGCTTGCTTGCTTGCTTTGTTGTGGGGCATTTCTAATATCAGCATGTTAAATTTATGGTGAGAAAATTAAGAAAAAAATGTTTTTTTAATGCTTCATTTGTTTAAAACATTTTCAACATGCTTTTACACATTAGTTAACTATCTGTGTTTTATAATTCTGGCTAACTTAGTTTTGACTCTTTTTTTTCTTACCAATAACTACTTTTGATTTCTTCAAAACATTTGATGTGGAATATTTATTTTGGATAGAAAACTTTCTTATGGACCATGTTTAAATGTCAGCTAGCTTGAAATCTTTGCTGTGAAACATTTTCCGTACTTAGCTAGCTAACTTATCATGTGACATATCTTTTTAGCTTGATTATGGTTCATTTTTCAGAAGGCATATTTTCTACATTTAGCTAACTAGCATTGTTGTGGAATATTTTCCAACATTGGCTAGTTAGACAAAAGGATAGTAGAATTCTCAAATGCTAGCTAGCTTAATTGTAAACTTTACTGAGGACATTTTTAATGGCAAATATTTTCTTACTACAGTAGGTTAACTGTGGGGCATTTTTAAAACATTAGCTACTGTAGCTATCTTTGTTGTGGTACATTTGATAGCATTAGCTAAGTGTCTTTATCCTAACAACAATAGGTAACCAACTTTGTTCAATAAATTTGCTGTCAATTAAAAAAAAATGTTTTGAAATATTTATTTTGGTGACTAGTGATATTGTGAAGCATATTCAAAATGGCCAGCTGTATTTGCTATGTATTGTTTTATGTACTCAGCTCACTAACTTATTGTGTGTCATATTTCACATTAGCTTGGTTTGAAGGTACATTTTCAACATTTAGCTAACTAACATTTTCTGTATTTACCGGCCCAGGTGGTTGTTACTATTGTATCCTTTTGGTAATATAATTCTTACCAAATGTTGACCAGATAATTTCCATATTCATTTATCATTTAATATGATGGACAAGGAAATTGCTAGAGCTTAAGTGGAAATTGTCAATGGTAAGGTAATCTCTCACGTTCATCTAACATTTTACAAATTTGAACTGAGAGCAAACACTGAAGATCTTACACTACCAGGCGAATTGCAAAAAATTACAATCCACTCTTTAAGTTCAAACTTATTTGCCATGGAAATTTTTCTAGTGCATGCTAGCTTCATTGGGAGACGCCAAAACGTTTTTGTTACTAGCGTTATGGTGCATATTTTCAACAATAACGAACTATTTACTTTTTATAACTACTTTTTTGTGGGACATTTTATAACGTTAGTTAACCTTTTATTGTGAAAAATCCTTTAAGAAGAGTCTGGTTTCAGAACAGTAACAGTTATACATTTGCTATATTTTGCTAACTAGTTTTAAGTATCATTTTCATCTAGCTAGCTTTTTGTGGGACATGTTCTTAAACATTCTACAACAAGAAAAATTTTCTAATGTCAGCTAGCTACCTTTGAGAAACATTTTCAAATGCTAGTTAGCAAGCTTTGATGTGAGTATTCAGTTGGAATATTTTCCATGTAGCTAATCAGGTTTATTGTGAAACATGCTTTAAGGTTTCAAAACATTTATTATGGAACATTTGCTATCTTTGGCTAACTAGTGTTTTGGTACATTTCCCAGTGTCATCTACAGTAGCTAGCTTTTTTTGAGACATGTTTTAAAACATATTCCATTCTATTCTTAATTTTCTAAAATTAGCTAGCTAGCTTTGGGAAACATTTTCCCAACATCCCTGTATTGAGTGTCCTACATAACAAAATACAAAATTTATTAGTTTCAAAACTCGCACACACACACACTTTACATCCTGAAAACAATGAATTGAAATTTTAAGTATTGCTTTAGGGCAAGATATAATAACTGGATTAAAAAAAAATAATATATTTTTTAAAAACATTCACAGCTTCCAGCCTAAAAAAAAAAAGGTTTTTGTTTCTAAAAACTGAGTTTCAGTTCTTTAGAAATTGAAAGTCTCTGGTTTTAGACATTTTCTTTTCTCTTGCTTATCCATTCCGAAATGCAAATACGGGTCATATAAAGTTCATCTAAAAATTACAGGGAGGTTTAATATTAACTAAAATCAAAATGGTGGTCTTTCTGTTTTTATAGCACTAAATGGACCTGGATAAACAATTACCCAAGGCACTTAGCAATCTGATTTGAACTCCAATGAGGAGTGATTTGTGTGTGTGTGTGTGTGTGTGTGTGTGTGTTTCTCCAAATGGCAGTGGAAGTGCTCTTTAATTAAAAGCACAAGCCAAACATTTCCATTAAGTCTCCATGCAAATGAGCCTTCTCTCCTGAGACTCTCTCTCGCTCTTGCTCTCGAGCTCTCACTCTCCAAGATAGGGCTTTTGTCAAAAATGAGGTCACTGCCTTGCCTTAAGGCTCCATCCCTTCCTTTCTCACCCACCCCCCCTGTGTGTGTGTGCACGCGTCTGGTTCCCACTGGCAAGGATGAAGCTAAGAGAACAAGGGAATATGGGGGGGGGGGTGTTCTCTTGAGCCCCCTTAAACCTCTTACTCTTATCACACATGATGTTAACAGATGTAATCCTATTACAGTCTTCCTTTATTCTAGGACTCCTCTCTCCATTTCTCTCTTTTCCTTCTTCCCCTCTCGCTCTACCTCGGTCTCTCTACGTGTTAGGCCTTACTAGACTCTATCACTGGCCGCTAGGTTTAAAACAGTACTTGTCCTGTCCATGTACACAGTAGATCATTGCTTAAATTCATGCTTTGTTGATATCTTTATCACTGCAGGTCAAATTATTGATTTAATTTATATAGACTAAGGAATAAAATATTTAAGAGCATGCTGTTTTAGGAAATAATCAGACAAAAAATATATCTACTGTTAATACCACAAAGTTTGTTTTTGTTTTTGTCAATAACATGATATACTCAAGTGTTCTATTTCTCTTATACCAAAACAGTATACAAACAGTTAAAACTTTTATATAGGTATGATCAACACATCATACCTTTTACCATTTAAATGTGAAAGTAACTTTTTTTTCTCACTATAGCCTGTCTTAAATTAATAAGACAAATTAATGCAGCTTGTAATGTTACACAGAAACTGGAACACGCAAATTCATCTGTGCAATTTACTGATTCTTAACAAAGCATTGACACTAGAGACACTTTCTATGAATGAAATATCAACATCTGATTACAGAAAATGTCATCAAATAACCGATTAAATGTTAAATAACAAGATCACAGGAAATCATAGCCTGATCATCAGGTGGTTATCAGAGATCAGTACAGCTGAAAATCATAGCTGTCAAAAGTTTCGATCATGCTTGAAAATTTTGAGTGCAAAAAAAATCCAGTATTTTGTATACTGGTATTTCCAGTACCCAGTAATTTGCACTTTTTTTAAAGTTAGTTCATAGTATGCATAGGTGGTTGATCTTCTTCTTCTTCTTTGTCTTTCGGCTGTTCCCTTTCAGGGGTCGCCACAGCGAATCATCTGCCTCCATCTAACCCTATCCTCTGCATCCTCTTCTCTCACACCAACTAACTTCATGTCCTCTCTCACTGCATCCATAAATCTCCTCTTTGGTCTTCCTCTAGACCTCCTGCCTGGCAGTTCCAACCTCAGCATCCTTCTACCGATATATTCACACTCTCTCCTCTGAACATGTCCAAACCACCTCAGTCCGGCCTCTCTGACTTTATCTCCAAAACATCTAACATGGGTTGTCCCTCTGATGAACTAATTCTTGATCCTATCCATCCTTGTCACTCCCAAAGAGAACCTCAACATCTTCAGCTCTGCTACCTCTAGCTCTGCCTCCTGTCTTTTCTTCAGTGCCATTGTCTCTAAGTTGTAGAGCATTGCTGGTCTCACCACTGTGCTGTACACCTTTCCTTTCATTCTCGCTGATACTCTTTTATCGCACAACACACCTGACACTTTTCTCCACCAATTCCAATCTGCCTGTACTCCTCTATTCACTTCATTTGAACACTCTCCGTTGCTCTCGACCGTTGACCCTAAGTACTTAAAATCCTGCACCTTCTTTACTTCTGCTCCCTGTAGCCTCACTGTTCCTCTTGGGTCCCTCTCATTCACACACATGCTAACCTTCATTCCTCTGCTTTCCAGAGCATACCTCCACCTCTCCAAATTTTCATGTCATCTGCAAACATCATAGTCCATGGACAATCCTGTCTAACTTCATCTGTCATCCTGTCCATCACTAGAGCAAACAAAAAGGGGCTTAGAGCCGATCCTTGATGCAGACCCACATCCACCTTGAACTCTTCTGTCACACCTACAGCACATCTTACCACTGTCTTACAGCTCTCATACATGTCCTGCACCACTCTAACATACTTCTCTGCCACTCCAGACTTCCTCATACAACACCACAGCTCCTCTCTCGGCACCCTGTCATACGCTTTCTCTAAATCTACAAAGACACAATGCAACTCTTTATTACCTTCTCTGTACTTCTCCACCAGCATCTTCAAACCAAATACTGCATCTGATGTACTCTTTCTAGGCATAAAACCATATTGCTGCTCACAAATTCTCACCTCTGCCCTTAACCTAGCTTCCACTACTCTTTCCCACAGCTTCATTGTATGGCTCATTAGCTTTATAACTCTGTAATTGCCACAGCTCTGCACATCTCCCTTGTTCTTAAAAATCAGCACCAATACACTTCTCCTCCATTCCTCTGGAATCCTCTCACTCTCCAAGATCTCATTAAACAAACTAGTCAGAAACTCTACTGCCACCTCTCCTAAGCACTTCCATACCTCCACAGGTATGTCATCGGGACCAACAGCCTTTCCACTCTTCATCCTCTTCAACGCCCTTCTCACCTCACTTTTACTAATATTTGCTACTTCCTGCTCCACAACAGTCACCTCTTCTACTATTTGTTCTCTTTCGTTTTCCTTATTCATCAACTCCTCAAAGTACTCCTTCCATCTTCCCATCACCCTCCTGGCATCTGTCAGTACATTTCCATCTCTATCTTTAATCACTCTAACCTGCTGCACATCCTTCCCATCTCTATCTCCTTGCCTCGCCGACCTGTACAGATCCACCTCTCCCTCCTTACTGTCCAGCGTAGCATACAAGTCCTCATATGCTCTTTGTTTGGCCTTTGCCACTTCCACCTTCACCTTACGGTGCATCTCCCTGTACTCCTGTCTACTCTCTTCAGTCCTCTCAGTGTCCCACTTCTTCTTAGCTAGCCCCTTTCCCTGTATACACTTCTGGACTTCCTCATTCCACCACCAAGTCTCCTTGTCCCCTTTTCCCTTACCTGATGATACACCAAGTACCCTCTTACCTGCCTCCCTGATCACACTGGCTGTAGTTGTCCAGTCAACTGAAAGCACCTCCTGACCACCCATAGCTTGTCTCAACTCCTTCCTAAAGACTACACAACATTCTTCCTTTCTCAGCTTCCACCACTTTGTCCTCTGCTCTGTCTTTGTCCTCTTCATCTTCCTCAGCACCAGGGTTATTTTACATACCACCATTCTGTGTTGTCTGGCTACACGCTCCCCTACCAACACTTTGCAGTCACTAATCTCTTTCAGATTACAATGTCGACACACGATGTAGTCCACCTGTGTGCTTCTATGTCACCCTATGTTCCTGCCTCTTCTGGAAGAAAGTATTTACTACTGCCATTTCCATCCTCTTTGCAAAGTCCACCACCATCTGTCCTTCTACATTCCTGTCCTGAAGACCAAACCTGCCCATCACATTTTCATCCCCTCTGTTCCCTTCCCCAACATGTCCATTGAAGTCTGCACCAATCACAACTCTCTCACCTCTGGGGATGCTCTGCATCACTTCATCTAACTCACTCCAGAATTTCTCCTTCTGTTCTAACACACATCCTACCTGTGGAGCATAACCACTAACAACATTAAACATCACACCATCAATTTCCAGCTTCAGACTCATCACCCTATCTGATACTCTCTTGACCTCTAGGACATTCCTTACAAACTCCTCTTTCAGAATAACTCCTACTCAATTTCTTTTCCTATCCACACCATGGTAAAACAATTTGAACCCTGATCCTAAGCTTCTAGCTTTGCTACCTTTCCACCTGGTCTCCTGGACACACAGTATATCCACCTTCCTTCTCTGCATCATATCAACCAACTCTCTTCCCTTCCCTGTCATGGTCCCAACATTCAAGGTCCCTACTTTCACTCCTAAACTCTTGCCTTTCCTCTTCTCTCTCTGCTTTCGAACACGCCTTCCTCCTCTCCTTCTTCGACCAACAGTAGCCCAATTTCCAACGGCACCCTGTAAGTCAACAGCACCAGTGGCGGTCGTTGTTAACCCGGGCCACGACCGATCCGGTGTGGAAATTATATTTCTGATTCGCATCATTGATTTGGCAAATGTTTTACGTCGGATGCCCTTCCTGACACAACCCTCTGCATTTATCCAGACTTGGGACTGGCACAAGAAGACACTGGATTGCGCCCCCTCATGGTTGCATTATTGCATGGTTGATGCCTCTTTGAAATAGAATGTACAGTCCAAATATAAACTGAACTTCTTAACATGGACAGTTTTGAGCTGTCACAACTGGAGCACTCACAGAAACCTCTAAGAGTTAAATCACTAAATGTGCTCTAGATACAAAATCCATAACTAATTCCAACCTTGCAGTATTACTAAACTATAAAATGTCTAATGGATTTATTTAATGGGTACAAAACGTACGTTTGGTCATGTTTATTGCAGATGTGTCCATAGTTCATAGCTTCCATAATTACAGGGATCAAAAACATCATACAGTAGCAGATCTTGACTAGCCGTGACAATTTATAGAAAATTGCGAAGTGTTAAAGGTTTTTTCATGGTAAATCATAGGCAATGTAAAGCTTGTGGACATCATACCATTTCATAGCTAATCATCATTTCTCCTCCCACACCAATCGGTGCATAGGGCAATGAGTGTTTCTCGTTGTTTCTGTAGTGGTTGTTTTTTTACAGGGCGGGGTTGCTAGCCCAGCGCCCAACCCTTCTCCTTTCTCATCCGGCACTTGGGAACAGGCAACGGTGAAGTTAGATCTCCGGCTGCGAGAAGTTACAGCATCACCCGGGAATCGAACCAGCGATCTCCAGATGATAGGGTAGACAGTTTACCACTGCGCCACTCAGAGGCCCCTTTCATAGCTAATGCATAGGAATAATAATTCAGGACAATTCAGTTCAGGAATGTGGAAAAGGTACTTATGGTTGCACATTAATAGAAACTTGGGAATTTCCTTGCAGCCAGAAATATTGTTATTAAATATTCATCAACAATCTCTAAAAAATCGTAATCAGGAATTCAACACTATTGTGGTATCATTAGAACGTTACACCTTCTGATTACTGGCTCAAAGTGCTTAGCAATAATATAGCGCATAAAGAGAGTAACTAAATGACACTTCTTTCATTCATTCTGCCCTGAATGTGGAAGTGTGATGCAGAAAATGTGTGTGTCCATGTGTGCTCCTGCATCTGAAGGTGTTCTACTTTACTTTTCCCTTGTTGATTTTAGGAGAAGAGTCCCATCTGAGTCTAGCCCAAAGGAATAATCACAGCACAGTGTAGTATCTGTACAGTATCTCCCCTGATACCCCTACATCGCTTCTTGTCTGGGGAAGGCAAAATGTTAGTGCATCCAGAACAGTCTGGTGAAGACTATTGAATTACTGCATACAGTGAAAATTACAGTATTTTTTATTTTCTTTACTTCATAATGAGCAGAATATGTAGTTAAAATTGTGTAATTGTAAAATTTGCTCAGAAAATCCTGAAAAACTAATGCATCATGTTTCAGCGCCCTTTTCCCTTTAACCTGATTTTTAAAGCATTTACTTGGGTAGATAAGCAAATAAACATTTTAATTCAGGAAAGATTTAGGAGATTTTATTTAGCAGAAAATCTCAAGCGTGAAAAGGATTATATTTTTCTTTTCATACTATTAGTATTAATTGTGGTGGCATGGTGGTGTAGTGTCCTTGCACCTCCAGGTTCGAGGTTTTGATTCCTGTCTTAGGTCTGTGTATGTGGAGTTTGCATGCTCTCCGTGTGCTTCGAGTACTCCGACTTCCTCCGACATTCCAAAGACATCCAGGTTATGTTAACTGGTGTTCCAAAATTGCATGTAGTGTGAGTGATTGTGTATGTGCTTGTGTGTGCCCTGCGATAGACTGGTTGCCCATACAGGATGTATCCTGCTTTGAGGGTAGGAACGTAGATCGACCGGTAAATTGAGAGCTTTGCCTTTTGGATCAGCTCCTTCTTCACCACAACGGACCGATACAGAGCCCGCATCACTGCAGATGCTGCCCCGATCCGCCTGTTGATCTCCCGTTCCATTTTAGCCTCACTCGTGAACAAGACCCCGAGATACTTAAACTTCTCCACTTGGGGCAGGATCTCACTTCCAACCCCGAGAGGGCACTCCACCCTTTTCAGGCTGAAAGGAGGACCATGGCCTCAGATTTGGAGGTGTTGATTCTCATCCCAGCCGCTTCACACTCGGCTGTGAACCGATCCAGTGAGAGCTATAGGTCGCAGGATGATGAGGCCAACAGAACAACGTCATCTGCAAAAAGCAGTGACCCAATCCTGAGCCCACCAAACTGTACCCCCTCAATGCCCTGGCTGCGCCTAGAAATCTTGTCCATAAAAATCATGAACAGGATTGGTGACAAAGGGCAGCCCTGTCGGAGTCCTACTCTCACCGGAAACAGGTCCGACTTACCACCGGCAATGCGGACCAAGCTCCGACACTGGTTGTACAGGGACCGGACAGCCCTTAACAGGGAATCCGATATCCCATACTCCCGGAGTACCCCCCATAGGACTCCCCAAGGGACACGGTCGAATGCCTTCTCCAAGACCACAAAGCACATGTAGACTGGTTGGGCAAACTCCCATGCCCCCCCAGGACCGTACTAAGGGTGTAGAGCTGGTCCACTGTCCCGCGACCTGGACGAAAACCACACTGCTCCTCCTGAATCCGAGGTTCGACTAACCGACGGACCCTCCTTTCCAAGACCCCTGAATAGATTTTCCCGGGGAGGCTGAGGAGTGTGATCCCTCTGTAGTTGGAACACACTCTCCGGTCCCCCTTCTTGAAGAGGGGGACCACCACCCCGGTTTGCCAGTCCAGAGGCACTGTCCCCGATGTCCATGCAATGTTGCAGAGACGTGTCAACCATGACAGCCCTACAACATCCAGAGCCTTGAGGAACTCTGGGCGGATCTCATCCACCCCCGGGGCCCCGCCACCACGGAGCTTTTTGATCACCTCGGCGACCTCGGCCCCAGAGATGGAAGAGTCCACCTCTATGTCCCCAGACTCTGCTTCCTCATCGGAAGGCATATTGGTGGAATTAAGGAGGTCTTCGAAGTACTCCCCCCACCGACCCACAACGTCCCGAGTCGAGGTCAGCAGTGCACCATCCCCACTATACACTGTGTTGACCGTGCACTGCTTTCCCCTCCTGAGACGCTGGATGGTGGACCAGAATCTCTTCGAAGCCGTCTGGAAGTCATTCTCCATGGCCTCCCCAAACTCCTCCCACGTCCGGGTTTTTGCCTCAGCAACCACCGAAGCTGCATTCCGCTTGGCCTGCCGGTACCTATCAGCTGCCTCCGGAGTGCCACCAGCCAAAAAGGCCCGGTAAGACTCCTTCTTCAGCTTGATGGCATCCCTCACCGCCGGTGCCCACCAATGGGTTCTTGGGTTGCCACCGCGACAGGCACCGACCACCTTACGGCCACAGCTCTGGTCGGCCGCCTGGACAATGGAGGTGCTGAACATAGTCCATTCGGACTCAATGTCCCCCACCTCCCCCAGGACGTGGTTGAAGCTTTGCCGGAGGTGGGAGTTGAAGCTCGTCCTGACAGGGGACTCTGTCAAACGTTCCCAGCAGACCCTCACAATACGTTTGGGTCTACCAGGCCTGACCGGCATCCTACCCCGCCAACGAAGCCAACTCACCACCAGGTGGTGATCAGTTGACAGCTCCGCCCCTCTCTTCACCCCAAGACATGTCCAAGACATGTGGCCGCAAGTCCAACGACATGACCACAAAGTCGATCATCGAACTGCGACCTAGGGTGTCCTGGTGCCAGGTGCACATATGGACACCCTTATGCCTGAACATGGTGTTTGTTATGGACAATCCGTGACGAGCACAGAAGTCCAATAACAAAACACCGCTCTGGTTCAGATCGGGGGGGCCGTTCATCCCAATCACGCCCTTCCAGGTCTCACTGTTATTGCCCACAGTCATTGTGAGCATTGAAGTCTCCCAACATAACGATGGAGTCCCCAGGAGGGACATTCTCTAGCGCCCCCTCCAAAGATCCCAAAAAGGGCAGGTACTCCAAACTGCTGTTCGGCGCATAAGCGCAAACAACAGTAAGGATCCGTCCCCCCACCCGAAGGCGGAGGGAGGCCACCCTCTCGTCCACTGCGGTGAACCCCAATGTACAGCCCCCGAGCCGGGGGGCAATAAGTATGCCCACACCTGCTCGTCGCCTCTCACCGGTGGGAACTCCAGAGTAGAAGAGAGTCCAGCCCCTCTCAAGGAGACTGGTTCCAGAGTCCAAGCTGTGCGTCGAGGTGAGTCCAACTATATCTAGCTGGAACTTCTCAACCTCACGCACTAGCTCAGGCTCCTTCCCCGCCAGAGAGGTGACATTCCACGTCCCTAGAGCCAGCTTCTGCAGCTGAGGATCAGACTGCCAAGGCCCCTGTCTTCAGCCACCGCCCAGCTCACACTGCACCCGACCTCTTTGGCCCCTCCTACAGGTGGTGAGCCCATGGGAAGGGGGACCCACGTTGCCTCTTCGGGCTGTGCCCGGCCGGGCCCCATGGGTGCAGGCCCGACCATCAGGCGCTCGCCATCGGGCCCCACCTCCAGGCCTGGCTCCAGTGGGAAGCCCCGGTGACCCACGTCCGGGCGAGGGAAAACGTTTTCCAATGGTTTTATTCATCATAAGAGGTCTTCTGAACCACTCTTTGTCTGTTCCCTCACCTAGGACCAGGTTGCCATGGGTGACCCTGCCAGGGGCATGAAGCCCCGGACAACATAGCTCCCAGGATCATTGGGACACGCAAACCCCTCCACCACGATAAGGTGGTGGTTCAAGGAGGGGGTCTTTATGTAATGAAAAGTAAATTTCTTCATGGAGTGATTCCACATAGGCAGCATGGTGGCTTAGTGGTTAGCACTGTTGCCTTGCACCTCCAGGGTTCGCATTTGATTCTCAGCCAGGTTCACTTCCCCTTCTCTGTGTGCATGGGATTTGTATGTTTTCTGGTGCTTGGTGGGTTTCTTCTGGGTACTCTGCTTTCCTCTCACAGTCCAAAGACATGCATATTAGGCTAATTGGCATTCCCAAATTACCCATAGTGAGTGTGCCCTAGGATGGATTGACACCCCATCCAGGGTGTACCCCACCTTGTACCCTAAGTCTCCTGGAACCCCCGAAATCCACATATTTTTTTAATGTATAAATCTATACTATCTCTATCTATCTAACTAAAGGATTTTGTCCTGTATTTCATAAATGCGAACAAAGATTCCTACTGTACGGTCCTAATTTTTACTAAAATTGAACACACTTGAACACATTCAATAAATGCAATCAAGCAAAAATGTCAGTCTCCAGCGCAGCTGCTCTGATGGAAAAAGAAATGAGGGTGGGCGGTTCTTTATCGCGTTAGACTGAGAGACATCCAGCTGTTTCCCAGGGATCATGATGAGAGTTGACTTCGCTGCTTTTGCTTAGGTTCTGCAACACTGACGATGTCATCGCTATGCGGAGAAGGGGAACGTGGCTTACAAACCTAATTGTAATGATGTCTCTCTTGTAATGATGTTATTGAACTTGTAATGGATTTATACAATTTGATTTATACATTTTATACTTTTTACAATATACATTTTACATATTTATATTTCAAATATACAGAATTTTTTTTTTATTGTAACTGTACATTTGTAGCTTTTAGATTTTACATTCTTTTTTCTAGTGCAATTTGTCTCTTTTTACCTTCGTATTCTATTTCATCTTTCCAAGAACAAGAATAATTCGTATAAGAATTTCACTGCATATCATACTGTGTACATTCTGCTATCTTCTCACTGGAATAATGTACTGTAAATGCAAAACTAACCAAGAAATTAGCACCAGAATGTCTAGACACTAGAGAAATATTTAGATTATAAATGTTATTAATGTGTTTCAAGGTTGGGGTTTCTTTTAATTAATTAAGGTGAAACACAGTAAGTCATTTAAGCTCCACTTACACACACACACACACACACACACACACACATAGTCAGAAGAGAGAAATGGAGATGAATGGAGCCCCAGTCACCAAAGTAATCAAAAATGTATTTTCCATATCTCTGTAATTGAATTGTGTACAAGCCGCGAGTTAATGAGGTCATCTCCCCTTCAGCACTGACAGGAAAGCACAAATAATTATCTCCCCATTTTTCCTTATGTAGCAATTAATTTGAACCATTGGCAAGCGACCACAGGGCTCTCCGCTCCACCCACCCCCACTTTCCCTTCATCTCTCCTTCGTGCCAGTGTGGCTCCCTGCGCTCCATTCGTCCCTCTGTCTGCACCTTCCCCAGTACTCTCATCTCCCCTTCTCTCTCTCTCTCTCCGTGCGCTTGACTGAGTCCTGGTTAAGGTTGAGTAGGATTGACAGGCGATTGATGTGCCGGGGCTGCGGAGGCTGCTGGGGATGTGTGTGCTTGTGTGTGGATGCGTGTGCATGTGTGTGTGTGAGGGGACGGGAAGCAATCAGAGCCCCTCCAGCTGCTGTGGGCCTGAGAGCTTTCCAGGTGACTGTCACCTGAGATTTCTCGCGCTGGCACGAGCCAAGTGCTGGGGGCCGTCCGGTGCCAGGTGGGGTACAAGGAGGAAAAGGAGTTGGGGGTGGGGTTGGATGGGGTGGAGGTGGGGGTGATGTTGTTTGTTTCATACAGAACAGAAGAAAGGGGAAGGTGGAGAAGGAGGGAACAGGACTAGCATGGCAAAGGGCTCCCTTTGGATTTGTAGTCAAATTTGAGAGGGTCGTTCTCGTGCGGCGCTAAAACAAACGCTGCTCCTTTCAGTCGTGTGTATTCTTAAGAGAATTCTTAAGCACCTTGATTTTTGATTGTTGTTGTTATCAAATTTGCTAACATGTAAAGAGGTCTTATTGCTATTACTATTACTCCTATAGCATCGCGCAAACTCTGTGTCTAAATTTAGCACAAATCGTGTTGCACAAACATTTGCATAATCATTATTTGTCAGTGATTAAGTCAGTGATTCCCAAAGTGAGCACTTTATCCTGGTCAGGATCACAGTGGACCTAGGGAATATTTACTGGGAATATTAGTCGAAAGACAGGAATACACCCTGGATGGGATGCCAGGCCATTATAGGGCATTATGCACACACACACACACACACACACACACACACACACACACACACACACACACACACACACACACACATTCGCACACTAATTCACAGCTTTGTGCAATTTTTCTTCCACCTAGTTGGATGTTTTTGCACAGTAGGAGGAAATCTAAGAACCTAGATAAAACCCGCCTGAACAAATTCCACATAATCCACAATAATCCGAACTGGGGACTCTGTGATTTATGGATCTAGTTTGGTATTAATCTGATAAGTTTCTTTTAGTTATTAGTAACGTTAACCGTACTGTATATTCAAGCTAATGTATAAAAGTATAAAAGACCAAATTCATCTATTAATTTAAATTAGGTGATAATTTCATGTTTTTGGTGGAACAATTTCATTCCATTTATTTTTTTATTTTTTTATTAGTGTCTTTTTTAATTATTATTATTATGGTTGATCAATTTTCTGAATATCATCATCATCTGGATCCTTTTCCCCCCTTAAATTCAAATAGAATGTGGGACTGGCTTTCTTGTCCAAAATTCCTTACTTGCTGGCATTTTCCACTCAAGCCTCGGAGGATGCCTAATTGCAGCGTCTTCTTCACTAGCGTCGGGGCCACATAGTGCTCATCTTGACACTCGGCCTTGCAGGATCTCCATGAAGCCCCATTAGCAGAGGATCATTCATGCTCATGTCAATGGGAGCTGTCAACATGCTCCTTTTCTTCACTTGGACTCCCCCGGCAGCTCGAAAGAGGCTCTCGTGCCTAATTGATTGACAGCTACTTTAGCTAATCTCTGACAAAGTGTGCTTTAATAAGCATGCTCGGCCAGGACGGCCTATGGAGGACGTGTCAGTAATTGAGGTAATGCAGAAGGTTGGCAGATTTCATTGACCTCTGGCCTTAATTAAATCGTTTGCCTCAATCGAGCTAATATCAAGTCTCCCCGCGAGAGCCCTGCTGTCACAACAGACAGCGCCACCTCTGAACCCCGGATCTGAGCTCGCGAGAACGGCGCGCCACTGTCACATGGCCCGCATGGCACACCCTCGAAAATGAGCCCTAATAAGGCTCGTTTGTTCCTATTTGGAATGAGAAATGGCCCTCATTAGCTCATCTCGTCCTCCGCGGTGTCCGCCGCCATGGGGAACCGATAAACCAGACCGCTTCCCCTTTTAGCTTTCCTTCGTCTCCCACACATCGCAAAAGATGAAGCAAAGTAAAAAAAAAAAAAACAACAACAGCAGCTAAACAGAAGCATGAATTATTCAGCAAAAGCACAGCATTTGTTATAAGACTCTAATGAGAAGGAAATGCGCGTCTGTCCTGAATTGTTGTAAATTACGGAATAAATAGGATCACCGTTCCGCCTGCACTCAAACCAATTTTACCTGCCTGAGAAACAGAAAGGACACGGAGGCAGATTGCATTATGCTAATCGAGAAGTGCAAAATAAAGTGTGTTCTTTGTAAATTCATTCGTGTGACTAAGTAAAGGGAGACATTTTCATGTGTTAATCTGATAATCTACTTGTTAGCTTTGATTTCAAGTGACAGTCTGCTGCCAAAATACAATATGCATTTTTTTTTCCTCCAGCACAGACGCTCTGTCACAGTCTTTGCTCTAAATGGCAACAAGCTCATCCATAATACATGTCATGACAATCTCCCTATCGCCGACATATGCACAGCTGATCGTTTTAATAAACATCACACAGGATGCACGGCATCTCCCCCGGAAATCTGTTTCGATGAGTTTTATAAATTCTGTCAGTTTGCAGAAAAATCCAGGCATCCTTCTGCACATCAATAATTCAATTGCTTACAATAAAAACATGTTGACTAGATGGAAAGTTATGCTAGAGGAGCACTGACATACTGTAATATACAGTGGTGTGAAAAACTATTTGCCCCCCTCCTGATTTCTTATTCTTTTGCATGTTTGTCACACAAAATGTTTCTGATCATCAAACACATTTAACTATTAGTCAAAGATAACACAAGTAAACACAAAATGCAGTTTTTACATGAGGGGTTTTATTATTTACATGAGGGGTTTTATTATTTAGGGAGAAAAAAAATCCAAACCTACATGGCCCTGTGTGAAAAAGTAATTGCCCCCTGAACCTAATAACTGGTTGGGCCACCCTTAGCAGCAATAACTGCAATCAAGCGTTTGCGATAACTTGCAACGAGTCTTTTACAGCGCTCTGGAGGAATTTTGGCCCACTCATCTTTGCAGAATTGTTGTAATTCAGCTTTATTTGAGGGTTTTCTAGCATGAACCGCCTTTTTCAGGTCATGCCACAACATCTCAATAGGATTCAGGTCAGGACTTTGACTAGGCCACTCCAAAATCTTCATTTTGTTTTTCTTCAGCCATTCAGAGGTGGATTTGCTGGTGTGTTTTGGGTCATTGTCCTGCTGCAGCACCCAAGATCGCTTCAGCTTGAGTTGACGAACAGATGGCCGGACATTCTCCTTCAGGATTTTTTGGTAGACAGTAGAATTCATGGTTCCATCTATCACAGCAAGCCTTCCAGGTCCTGAAGCAGCAAAACAACCCCAGACCATCACACTACCACCACCATATTTTACTGTTGGTATGATGTTCTTTTTCTGAAATGCTGTGTTACTTTTACGCCAGATGTAACGGGACACGCACCTTCCAAAAAGTTCAACTTTTGTCTCGTCGGTCCACAAGGTATTTTCCCAAAAGTCTTGGCAATCATTGAGATGTTTTTTAGCAAAATTGAGACGAGCCTTAATGTTGTTTTTGCTTAAATGGTTTGCGCCTTGGAAATCTGCCATGCAGGCTGTTTTTGCCCAGTCTCTTTCTTATGGTGGAGTCGTGAACCCTGACCTTAATTGAGGCAAGTGAGGCCTGCAGTTCTTTAGATGTTGTCCTGGGGTCTTTTGTGGCCTCTCGGATGAGTTGTCTCTGCGCTCTTGGGGTAATTTTGGTCGGCCGGTCACTCCTGGGAAGGTTCACCACTGTTCCATGTTTTTGCCATTTGTGGATAATGGCTCTCACTGTGGTTCGCTGGAGTCCCAAAGCTTTAGAAATGGCTTTATAACCTTTACCAGACTGATCGATCTCAATTACTTTTGTTCTCATTTGTTCCTGAATTTCTTTGGATCTTGGCATGATGTCTAGCTTTTGAGGTGCTTTTGGTCTACTTCTCTGTGTCAGGTAGCTCCTATTTAAGTGATTTCTTGATTGAAACAGGTGTGGCAGTAATCAGGCCTGGGAGTGACTACAGAAATTGAACTCAGGTGTGATAAACCACAGTTAAGTTATTTTTTAACAAGGGGGGCAATCACTTTTTCACACAGGGCCATGTAGATTTGGAGGTTTTTTTCTCCCTTAATAACGTAAACCTTCATTTAAAAACTGCATTTTGTGTTCAATTATGTTATCTTTGACTAATAGTTAACGGTTTTTGATGAGCAGAAACATTTAAGTGTGACAAACATGCAAAAGAATAAGAAATCAGGAAGGGGGCAAATAGTTTTTCACACCACAGTAAATGTTTGAAAAAAATTTTAACTGTTGAAGTCTTCATTCTGATTGGTTAGCTCTGATTGATAAATGGGAAATCACAGTTTTACATAAATAAATACACTGCTTTTAATACTGTACTTTATCATTTCTACAGTAGCGACTCATTCATCCAGACAATCAAACATTGCCTGGCCAAAGAAAAAGTCACACTCTAAGATTTCATTTAATCCCCATTAGCTTTTTACAGCACACATGAAATTATGAAACACCAAGCAAGGGGAAAACATGCAAATTCTATGCAAACAGAATCAAACCGGACCCCGGTGGTACAAAAAAAGACAGTGCTATCCAGTAAGTCACCATGCTGCCACTCCCAGAACCACTCTTTCAGGTCATCAGCTGACTTCATGTTATTGCCACATAACGTTATGGAGATAAACATAAGGAAAGTCCTAGTAAGTCGTGGGATATGCCTTGTACAATCAGGGAAGAAAAACTCCATAGATGTGATAATCTGGTCATTCAGGTCGTCAGCTGATTTTATTCAGGTCGTCAGCATACATTTTATTGCCACATAACGTTGCTGTGTCTAGATCTGAGCAACTAAAGCGACCCCAGATCATAACACTGTCTCCAGAGGCTCGTATAGTAGACACTATGCATGATGGGTTCATCGCTACAAGAGCTTCCATTCTTACCCTGACACACCCATTACTCTGGAATATGCTCAATGTGGACTCATCAGACCACATGACCTTTTTCAATTGTCCAATCTATGCTACCTAGCCAATTGAAGTCTCACAAACAAGTGGTTTTCTTATGGCCACACAGCTGTTTAGTCCCAATCCTGTTCTCATTATACTGTGTGTGTGTGTGTGTGTGTGTGTGTGTGGAAATGTTCTTACTTTCACTATTAAACATACTGTAGCTATATTTTTTACTGTTGACTTTTATCATGCAGCTTCACCAAGTTCATGATGTTTTCCTGACCACATTTATACCACAGTGCTGACGGTTCAGCGCGATCCTTCCACTTTTTCACAATGGGTTGAAGGGTTCTTAACCCAGTTCCAAATTTCAAACCTCGTTAGTTGTTTTACATTGTTTAATGGATCCCAATAATTTTACCTCTCTGAAATGGAGAAATTTTTGCCAGGCAGTGTAATATTAAATCAAATTTGAGTCAACCAAAAATCTCTAATTTGTTGCGATGGATTAAGTAAGTTTTCTGTAAGTTTATTTACACTTCATGATCAAACATGTGAGGGACTTCAATAAATAACTACAGTATAATCATTGTAATATCTTACTCATTGCTATGGTGTAAGCAGAGGTGTCAAGTAACGAAGTACAAATACTTCATTACCTTACTTAAGTAGAAATTTTGGGTATCTATACTTTACTGGAGTAATTATTTTTCAGCCGACTTTTTACTTCTACTCCTTACATTTTTAAGCAATTATCTGTACTTTCTACTCCTTACATTTTAAAAATAGCCTCGTTACTCTATTTTTATGATCAGAACGCGCAAACCCCCACCCCCCGGTCGCATGAAAAGAACGCGCATCAACGCAACCCCCCCCCCCCCGTCGTATGATCAGAAAGCGAGACCTTAATGCTTTTGTCGCCCCTCACGGTACTTTTACTTTTATACTTTACGTAGTTTTGAAACCAGTACTTTTAAACTTTTACTTAAGTAAAAAGCTTGGGTTGATACTTCAACTTCTAAAGAAGTATTTTTGAACCCTAGTATCTATACTTCTACTCAAGTAATGAATGTGAATACTTTTGACACCACTGGGTGTAAGGAAATAAAAAAAATTGTAGAAATATTTTTTGGGAAAATAGAGAACCTTCACATCACCACAACCCAGCAGCATGTTGTTGATTGTTTTCCTATAACAGTGTGCCTCCATGTGATTCATTCTTCGGCTTGTTGTCCAATGTTTTAAAGACTTTTCTCAGTGTTCTACAGTATTTTCTCTCTATTTCAGCCATCTTCTACCAAAAAAATGACAAAACAATCTTCTGTTTTTTAAATGAGTAAATAATAAATAATGTTATACCATTTCCAACAGTGAAAAAAAAACACAATATGTAAAGTAAGTAAATGGAAAAGTTCTCTACGTATTGCCAATAGGCCAAAGAACTAAATGGTGATGTTAAATTAAGTTGATGAAAGTGTATTGTATAAAGGCCAGTCATGCAGACAATCTGCCCTTTTGTGCAAAGTGAGGTACAGTCACACATGAACAGAAATAATTATTATTCTCAGAGTTCCTTTTGGATGGCAACGATTCAGAATCTCAGCTTCGCAACTTCGAATTATAATGAGATGGGATGGAATAGGACACAGATTTGTCCCGTCTTTCCCATCTTTTTTGTTGAGGTCATTGCTTTTTTAAATCTAGTCCACTATTGTCTTCTCACTGGCCTAATTTAGGCTCCCAAGTCCCACTTGGTCAAATCAGGCTACTTTAACAGAAACTGGGGCTATGCTAACGAGAGAGCTAAAAGAGTGTTGATTTCATCAAGCGAGACTTCATTTTCCTTTCCCATTTTACATGCTGTCCATCAAAGTTGTTGGTCTCCATCTCGTCTGTGTTTCATTACTCGGTGCCAGCATGTCACTCGTGTCGTCATTAGTGCTGGAACACGGATCGCGATAATAGGCCAACCAAAGTGGCTGTCGTGGCAAGTGTGTGATTCTGAGTGACCTGATTTCTTGCAAAACAGCACAAGGTAATAGTATGGCTAAATCTTTGCTTTAATTTGGTTTTATCCTAAACTGATTTCATGTCGTCCTGACCTCAGCCATGTTTCCTGTGATTATGGGACAGTGAATAAGATCACATAGAGAAGAATGGTGGAAGCTTTGAGCTTGTTCGGTTCTCATACGCAGTACAGATGTACTGTATCATTACTGTAATTATTTCTTCTTCTACAGGGAAAAATGGCACAAATGATCACCTTTAGGTTGAGAAGGTTAATTCAATGTGTAAGAGCTAATTAATGTGTTTATTTTAGGTACATCTTTCTCATAAGATTAACTAAGGTTAACAGGACAGCTTTTAAGCTTTTGAAGATTCTAATCTGAATTTAAGATTTTTTAGACTTGGTTTCCCCAAGAGTCTGAAATGCTTGTTGCAGTCTGGAGATGGTTTTCAAGCTCAGATGCAATTCAAAGAGCCAATCCCTCATAGCCTTAAAAGGTGTTCCATTGTGGTCCAATCTTTCTGCTTGATAGTGTGTTTGGTTCAACTTACAACATTATACAAGGTTTAATTAACAACTGCTACCTTATATTATATATAGCATACAAGATACCTGCTATATAAAAGCACATTTTCATAGGACTATCTACAGTGTCAATGACTGCTACTGTACTGTATGCTGAGAAGAAATGTTGCTATTGGGACACCAACTCACCTTTGGCACATGTACCCAAATAAATCCCAGCAAACACAAGAAGAACATGTAAGTCTTTGGCTAAATATGTTTAAATATGAGAATATATTCATATTTGAGTATCATTTCCACTCATCTGGAAGTGGTCGTAAATGGGGACTTTTTCAAACTCTAAATGGGGAGTTTGAAAAAGGTGGCAGAACAATTCGTCCCATATTCATCCCATTCCCCCGATCTTACACCACCTAATGCCTACTTGTGGTGAATGTTAAAGGAGAGCATGTTCAAGATCCGCCAAGAACTGTGCCTGCATTACGCAAGCAAATTGTCTCCTTTTACAGAAGTCTGCAGCAATCTTTGTTTAAGCCAAAGAAGGTGCTTGTATTGAATCATATTCACAGAAAGTTGCCTATAAGGGAAAACTGTGGTAGGAAAAGGTGCACCAGCAAACAATGATGACCACACCCTTAAGAAAATTGTCTAGCAAAACTGATTCATGAAATTTAAAAAGCTTCACAAGGCATGGAGTAATGCTGGAGTCAGTTCATCAAGAGCCACCATGCAAAGACGTCTTCAGGAAATGCGATACAACTGTTGCATTCCTAGTATCAAGCCACTCATAATCAGAGACAATGTCAGAAGCTTCTTACCTGGACTAAGGTGGAAAAGAACTAGACCATTATTGCTCAGCATTCCAAAGTCCTCTTTCAGATGAAAGTAAATTTTTTATTTAATTTGGAAATCAAGGTCCCAGAGTCTGAAGGAAGAGAGGAGAATGCAAGTTGCTTAAAGTCCATTGTGAAGTTTCCACAGTCTGTGATGATTTGGGGTGCCATGTCATCTCCTGGTGTTGGTCCACTGTATTTTATCAAGTTCAAAGACAAAGCAGTCACCAGAAGATTTTATAGCATTTCATGCTTTCGTCTGCACACAAGTTTAATGGAGATGCTGATTTCTTTTCCCAGCATAATTTAGCACCGAGTCACAGTTCCAAACTACCAGCAACTGGTTTGCTGACCATGATATTACTGTGCTTGATTGGCCAGCCTAGTCACCTGACCTGAACCCACAGAGAATCTATTGTCAAGAGCAAGATGAGAAACACCTGACCCAACAATGCAGATAAGCTGAGGGCTGCTATAAAAGCAGCCTGGTCTTCAATATCACCTCATCAGTGCCACAAGCTAATCACTTCCATGCCATGCCGCATTGATGCAGTAATTTTTACTAAAGACGCTCTGCCAAGTGTTGGAATCTTTTTTTTTTCTAAAGCCTAAAATTGGCCATGGATGTGCACTCAGGCAAAAACATCCTAAGAAATTCTCAAAAGGTCAAAAACTATGAGGTTTCACATAGACCCCCTAAAGTTTTACTCCTCTCAAAATCAGTTAATATCCAGAGCTTTCTCTTATTATAAAGACTCTCCTGAGCATATTCTCTCATTCCAGTATTTTTATTTAAAGTCTGTTAATACTTAACATCTTTCGCACATCACTTACTAGACTTGCTAATCTCTTCATCCAGAGTTACCGTACCTGGCTCCTCTTAAAGGTCCTTCTTCAGGTCATGTCAGGCAGTTCTTGCCTTCCTCTTTTCTCCTTTCCTCTGACTCATTCATTATGAATCTAAATGGACACCTGGATTTTTGTTAAGCTGCTTCATGATAATCTACCCTTAAAAGCGCTATACAAATAAAACTGAAGTCCGTTCAGAAGCTTATTGCAAATCACTGAGCTACGATAAAGTCTTCAATTAACACCTGTCCTTTTAAAAATATGACAAAGTATGGCTAAGAACACCTTCAGCTTAACCTCCAGAAGAAGAAAAAAAAACCCTCAGCCTTATCTCTTGACAACACTAATTCAGTCAAAGACGTGAAGAGGAGTATGAAAATGGAAAAAAAAAAAAAAAGCCTATTAGATCCATCAGCGGGTTGAAATTAGGCCCGAGAAAATTATATCTGACACGACGCATAATTACCTTTCAGTGAAATTGAACATAGATCACAGGTTTCCTGTCAAGGAGTTGCTGTTCGTCTTTTTACTGACATCCGGGTTTTTTTTTTTTTTTTTCAACAGCAAAACAAAGGATTGACATTGGGTGTCATTTTAATGAGCAAGTGTGTAATGAGCTTCGTCACTATTCCTTGGCACAGGTTACACGCTAATGGAGGAAGGAAGGAAGTTTGTGTGATTTAGAAAAGAAAAGTAGAAAAGTCTAAAAATTTTGAAAAATCTTTTTTTTTTAAAATAATTATTAGCATCTTTGCATTTGCATTTCGTTCTCAGATTTATAATAAAAATGGCTTGTTTTGCTGTTCAGATCCAGATGAAATCAGCCTGTGTTGCAATGTTTTTTGGATGTGCATTTATTATTATTGTTTATATTTATTTATTCCTTTTTTACCCATAATTTAAGAGATTAGGCAGACCAATTTCCTTCTGGATTTGATCAGAATCTTTTTCCTGGGGGAATGTGTGTGTGTGTGTGTGTGTGTGTGTGTGTGTGTGTGTGTGTGTGTGTGTGTGTGTGTGTGTGTCATGGCATCAGTTCTTAAGAAAATTTTAAATGAAAACCATATAGATACTAATTATTAATTTGTTTAAAAACAAAGACTAGATGTCAAGTCATTTATTTGTTTGTTTGTTTGTTTGTTTGTTTGTCTGAATACTGTGTTCAATAAAATAAATCATTTGTTTTGTTTCATTCTTTTATTAAATTACTTTTATACTTTTTCTTCCTAAATATGTCATCTTTAACGGCAAACACCGACAATGAAGTAAAACACAATCATCACACATTATTTATCTATATCAATAGTTTTGCAATCCGTGTCACATGTCGTTTTTGACTCGCTAAAGAAACTTGACAAGAATGAAGATATTGAATTCTGATTCCATGCTTGCGTTTAAATTGAGCTCTCAGGAGATGTAAAATCAATGCAATTAAATATCCACATTGTGGGCATACACTCATAAACACACACATACTCAGGCAGTGTGTGTGTGTATGAGCATGAACTCCCTTCCTCGTCTGCATCTTTCAGCTCAGAGGGAACAGGGCCTTGAGGCAGAGCGAAGCTGTGGGTCTGTCCCTGGAGACAGCCGAGCCCATCTGTCTTCGTGTGTGTGTGTGTGTGTGTGTGTGTGTCCTACTGAAGTTAAACTAAGACCCGGCTCCTCCTCAGAGATCCCGCCAACTGAACAGACAGCAGATGGATCAACCCCCCCAACACTCCTCTGCCATGTTTGTTTAATACATTTAATTAATATTCCAAACTACCTCAACAGAGACCCACCACAATCCTCCCCTCCTTCTCTTCCTCCCTCCCTTCTTTTTTTTTCTTTTTTTTTTGTTCTATCTTCCATCTCTTATTCCGTTTCCCCCTTCGCATTTCCTCTCTGATTCTTCCCTCTCTTTGATTATTTCCTCCTTCAAATTCAAATTTATTTGTCGCATACGTACACAATCATACACACAACGATATGCAGTGAAATGCTTATACGACCGCCCGTGACCTTAAAAATAAAAGCTTATCAATAAGAAGTAAATATGAATAAAAAAAGGAATACAGTAGAAAATACAGTAGAAAAATTCCTCACCCCCTTGTTTTTATGTCTTCATCACTCCTATCCAATAGACCCATCATCACGGATTGCTCACATACACACGAGACGCTAAGCATGCCCAGGGGTCGTCTCGAAATGAAAAGCCCCGTGTATTTCTCACGCTGTCGGATGTGTTAATTACACACTGCCCTCAGGACCGACGAGACCCGAGCATCTGCTTGGACATCGGCCACTGCTAGAAGCCTTCATATTACAGTCCATACAGCGCGCAGACAAGATGCTGTGATTTGAGGCATCAGGAATGTCAGACTTGATGTCAGACGAATCAAGATTAGAGCTTTAGGTGGATAAAGGCCTTGATAATTAACACAACACATTTTTTTAAATACAGTAGATTCAACATGCTCTGGGGACACAGACAAAGTCCAGGAAGAGGCGAAGGATGGATGGGCCGTTATGTTTGGAAAGATCTTTTAGCAAGACTTGGTAATTGCTTTGAGAACTTTGTTTCGATCTTTGATCATTACTGGCTTAAAACTTGCCCTTTTAATTTATGTGCACTTTTTTAAAAGGCTCACCCTGACACTTTTTTCTTCACTGTAGATAATGCACCTCAAAATATTAGAATATCATGGAAAAGTTTTTTTTTGTTTTAATCTAAAAAGTGAAACTATTGTATAATCTATATTCATTACATGTAAAGTTATTTAAATCAAAAAACATTTTTTAAGTCAAAAACATTCACAAAAGGACTAAAATATGTTAATTTATGCGCTCAGTACTTCTTCAGTATTAGTTTAGCACAAATTACTGCACCAGTGTGGCATGGCATGGAGCCGATGAGCCTGTGGCACTGCTGAGGCATTATTGAAGACCAGGTTGCTTTGATAGCAGCCTACACCTCATTGTCTATTACTGGCTTGGGTGTTTTTCATGACAATACCACACTCTCTTCAGCTCAGTTTGTAATTCACCAACACCCAAACATGAGTGAGTTACATGATCCTGTCCCGTTTACATTTAGGCATTTGGCAGACGCTCTTATATTTTTATGTCATTACACATCTGATCAGTTGAGGGTTAAGGGCCCAACAGCGGCAACTTGGTGGTTGTGGGGTTTGAACCTGGGTTCTTCCGAACCAATGCCTTAACCACTGAGCTACCCCTGGCCCCAGTTTTATGAACCCATTTACTGGTTCATAATTGATAATCAGTTCTACAGTACTGATTAGTGTGAAACATGCAAACTCCATGCATGCAGACCCAAGGTAGGAATCGAACCCAGGACCTGGAGGTGTAAGGCGTCTGTGCTAACCACAAAGCCACTGTGCTGCCACATTTTATTTAATGATGTTTAAACCTATCAGATAGAGAGAGAGAATGAGAGTACTTTATTAATCCCAAAGGGAAATTGTATAATTACAGCTGCCATTTCACATATCTTCAACAAGAAAACAACAAACGAAAATTGCAACAAGGAAAAGCTAAAGGTAAATTTGAGACCTGGAATATACCTGTTCAATCAAGTTCAAACAAGGGACAGGGGTAGCTCAGTGGTTAAGGCATTGGACTACGGTTCGGAAGATCTCAGGTTCAAACCCCACAACCACCAAGTTGCCACTGTTGGGCCCTTGAGCAAGGCCCTTAACCCTCAACTGCTCAGATGTAAAATGAGATGAAAATGTAAGTCGCTCTGGATAAGAACATCTGCTAAATGTAAACAAAGCTACATAGAAGTGATAACCTGTTCTTTTAGTACATTCAGGTCATCAGCTGACTTCATTTTACTGCCACATAACGTTGCTGAGCCTAGACCTGAGGAACTGAAGCAACCCCAGATCATAACACTGTACAGTGGACACTATGCAGGATAGATGCATGATCATGCATTCCCATCCTTATCCTAATGCACACATCATTCTGGAATAGGGTCAGTCTGGACTGCGCACACCACATGTGCTATGGAACATAAAAATTGGATTTTGATCGCTATAAAATCCAATTTTTATGTTCCATAGCAAACTGAAGCATTTTATTCCCTGATAAGTCCCACTTTTTTTGTAAATGACTACACAGCTGTTTATTCCCAATCCCGTAAACTCTTGTCACATTGTGTGTGGAAATGCCCTTGCTTTCAATATTACACATAGTACTGATTGTCAGTTTTTATGATGCAACTTCACCAAGCATTTAAGTGATCGCCAATCATGGTCATTTCCGTGTTTTTTTTTTTTTTTCTTCTGCACTGCTGTTCCAGGTTTGCCAGTGTGTTGGACAGTTCTTAACCTCACTCCAGTCAATCTACTTAATTGTTTTCTTTGCTTGATCTGAAATGGAGTCTTTTTTGGCCAGGCACTGTTTAAAAATCATCTCAATATGTATATCAAGGTATGTACTGTATGATCTTTAAGTCTCAATTTAACACCAGACATCAATGTCATGGTATGAACATATAAGATTTGATTGATTTTATTTCCAACACATCCTATTACTGAGTCATTCATCTTAACACACTGCTATTAAGAACTACCATAATGAGAAGTAGGAATGTCAGGTCAGTCAGGTCCTGAGAATTTCCCATGATTGAGTATTTCTTCTCACCCAGCGCCTTGATGAACGTTGTACAGTTACAGAGTAGGCATTCTACACGTTGATCATGAGGTGAAACAAGTCGAACCGCCACGCTGAACAGCCACAACACTAATGTTTAATCTCTGCTCGACTTGATCACTGACTCCGGAGGTAAATCAGGTGTGACAGAGAACAAAAATTGCTGTGAGGAAATGCTGTACAGTTATGTGAGCGAATAATGTACCAAATTACAGCCTACGTGACAACTTATTACATTGTCCACTGGCTAGTTTTGCAAACATACAGCAGGTGGTAGATTTTTATTTTTTCCTCCCCACAATTCAATTCATAAGGCAGCTGTTTAAGTAGACTGTGATTTTGGTTTCTTGTTTGTTTGCAGACTGGCTGGTGTTCAGCATCATTACTGATGTCACTGCCACAAAAAACAATGGCTCCATTAAATCATCATTACAGTATAGTTTATTAGCATGCCACCAGCGGGCATCTTTAAATTGCATTAGAAAACCATTAAACAAGTCTTTAACCATTAGTTGTGAGAAGAAATATATGAGTATTGTTACTGTTATGGCTTGTGTTATCATACAAGAACCAGTGGAACAGACGAAATAGTTTGACTTAGACTTCGATTTGTAATGGAAATGGTTTTAAAGTTGTGCATAATCAATGATAATGTAGTGTTCTATGAAGCAATAAAAATTCAGTGTCATAGGTTTGTTGTTTTTTTTAACAACAGGAATGTCTTGGATGGATGGATGGATGGATGGATGGAAGCACTGTCGCCTTGCACCTCCAGGGTCCGGGTTCGATTCCCCGGCCAGGCTCGATTCCCGTCTCTGTGTGCATGGAGTTTGCATGTTCTCCCCGTGCTTGGTGGGTTTCCTCCAGGTACTCCGGTTTCCTCCCACAGTCCAAAGACATGCAGGTTAGGCTAATTGGCGTTCCTAAATTGCCCGTAGTGTGTGATTGGGTGTGTGAGTGTGTGTATGTGTGTGTGCCCTGCGATGGATTGGCACCCTTTCCAGGGTGTACCCCGCCTAGTGCCCGAAGTCTCCTGGGATAGGCTCCAGGTCCCCCGCGACCCTGAACACAGGATTAAGCGGTATAGAAAATGAATGGATGGATGGATGGAGAAATGCATGCATTAGATAGATGGTTAGATGGACTTGCACTTCGACTTGAACTGTAAACAGATTTAAATCTGTACATTTATAATCGATGATAATGTACAGCATTAAAATAGTAATGGAATGACTCTTTCTGAAAGGAGTCTCCAGTGTCACAGCTTTGTAACAGTCAAGGAAATAAGTGTATTTTTTCCAAATGGAAATGTCTTCAAGATAGTAGTTTTCAATTTGTGTTTTTTTGGCAACATGACAAGTTGTCTATTTTTTATTAGACATTCCACTATTTTAATGTAACTATAAAGTTTATTTTTTTTAAAAGGCTAATGTTTTTAAATAAATGTTAGCACTGGAAATTGTTCTGGTATAAAAGAATAATACCGTCTAAAATCTATCTATTTAAAAAAAAACAAAAAAAAAAAAACATTGAAAGCCATGACTTGTGTGATGGCTGGATTACTGGCTCAGAGCAGGATGTCGAAAATAAATAAGAGTGTCCATTACATTAACACCCAGATCATGTCAGTTATTAATTCTGTCCATGAGGACAGTGACACGTGTGTGTGTGTGTGTGTGTGTGTGTGTGTGTGTGTGTGTGGGTGTGTGTGTGTGTGTGTGTGTGTTTGCTTACTCCACCCTAAACTCCAGTGAGTGATGTGCATGTGGTCTCCTCTCTCTGTGTCTCACACACACACACACACACACGCACAATTATACACCTATACACATATGTATAAACATACTTACTGATAAATCGATGGATGGATGGATGGATGGATGGTTGGTTGGATGGATGGATGGATGGATAGATGGATGGATGGATGGATGAATGGTTGGATGGATGGATGGATGGTTGGTTGGATGGATGGATGGATGGTTGGATGGATGGATGGTTGGTTGGATGGATGGATGGATGGTTGGATGGATGGATGGATGGATGGATGGTTGGTTGGATGGATGGATGGATGGTTGGATGGATGGATGGATGGATGGATGGTTTATAAGATGTATGCATGAATGGATGGTTAGAGGAACATCGACGAATGGATGGATACTTAAAAGGATAGATGCATGGATTTGATAGATGGTTAGTTGGACTTATGGATGGATGGATGGATGGATGGATGGCACTAGAGTGTTCCTTCATAAAGTGTATTCAATAATTGATAAGACTGTTGCAAATTATATACTAAAATGTTGTAAAATGTATATAAACTTCTTTAAAAAAATCTTTATTTTGAATGAGAAGAAGTCAGTGTGTGTGTGTGTGTGTGTGTGTGTGTTGTGTGTTAAGGCAGCTGTCAGTTAGAAACAGTGTTCGGTGCTGTGCCCGGGACGCAGCCCAAAAGCCTCGGGGCAGAGTGAACTGAACACGGCTAGTGCTGAAGCTTCCACGCAGCTGCACACGGCCTGTTTGTCACCGCGGCTCTTATCCAACATGAGCATTTCCATACTGAGAGCAGGACGTGAGCAAATCAAACATGTCATTAGCATATGCGTTCATTTAACTTGCTAACGGCTTGGGTTTTGCCACACCGGATATGTTCACGCCGCTCACAGAGACGAAGGTCATCTGACAGGTTCTCTAATTTGGAAGGTCCTCCGGGTTCAGTTTATGTAAAAACAAAAAGAGGAGCTGATGTGAGTTTACTGGACTGCATATTGAAGTTAAAGTTGATGAGAGGGAGACATTTAAACAATATTAACATTAAACACAATTTTTGCCTTGTAATTCATTTGTATATTTATTTCGTTTTCTCCATAGAAATCCATACTGTTCGTGTGTATGACAAAAATTCAGGTATACAATATACAGAATATTCTCAGTATATGATATAGTCTTTGAAGGTCTGATTCATAATATCGCACTAAATAAACAGAAGAGCCTGACACTGAATGCATATGAGAATAAGAACATAAGAATATAAAGTCAGTGTTTATGGTTTGGTAATGATTATTTTGGTTGTTTGTGTCAGAAAGCTAAAAAAATAAAAATTTTAATTGAACAAACAAATACACAACTTCTTACACACCACACGCCGTATACATTTGATTCTGCTTTGCTTTGCTGGTCCTGTAGTGTCTCAAAGCATCACTAATATAAATGATAAGACTTGCAGGCTAATATTGCCCTCATGTGGTTAAACACTGTTTCAGTTACTGTAGGCGCCCACGCGCGTGTGTGTGTGTGTGTCCTTTGTGCTACGAGCAATTTCAGATTAACAGACATTTAAGAAAATATATTTTTCCATAAAATTTTATATTGCATGTAAGATGAGATTATTATCAATGGAAAATGCAGATAAAATGGATCAAAGATCAAAGTGGAGATACAATATATATATATATATATATATATAAAAACATGGCATCTTTGAATCTGAATCATTTTATCAGTATTAACAGTGATGTCATTGAACTTGACATTCCTGATGTTTCATGTCATGCACCAGCTGCCTCAAGACAGTTTTCCATTAAGTAGAGGATGTTCCCCTCCTTCTGCCACTCCTCCCTGTTCTGTGAACATCTTCCAACATAAGGTTCATGCGACCCGTGCTAAAAGACAGACCAGTTTTGTGACCTCTGAACATGTGACCTCTGACCTGTTTTGCCTGCCCTTAGGGTTTAAAAGTCATGCAGGGTCTGTGCACATGTGATCTGCGAGGCGAGGAGCATGGTGGTGGTTAGCATGAATTTTATAGCTTTGTAATCTGCACTGTTTGAGAAGAGTGTGCAGACTAGGGGGTGAGAGGGAAGGACGGAGTAAACGCTGCAGTACAGCTGCAGAGCTTTCTTCAGGCGGTGATAAAGTGTAAGCTAAATCCAACTGCATAGTGCATTGTGGGTTTACCAAATACAGTAGATTACTTAAAATAGCTTCAAGGGGGCACTGGTGGCTCAGTGGTAGGTGTTTCGCCTGCCATGCGGAAGGCCCGGGTTCGATTCCCAGCCAGTGCCCAAACCTCCCGGGCACTGGATGCAGTGCCGGTCCCAAGCCCGGATAAAATGGGAGGGTTGCGTCAGGAAGGGCATCCGGCGTAAAACCTATGCCAAGTTGTTGTGCGGTCTCTAAGCGTCCACTGCTGTGGCGACCCCTTGCCAACTTAAAATAGGTTCAAGCTAAAAAGTAAACTAAGAACTAAAAAACTCTTGAACGCTATTAAGGAAAACGTGTTACTTATAAATACTCAAGTCGCCCAGTCTATAATAATAATCCAGCCTATTATTTAACGGGACATTTTTCTTAGTGTAATGCAGACCTCTTTAACAGTACAATAGCATGGCCTGTTTACTCCTGACACAGACTGACCGTTCTCCTCGCTAAGGATTTCTCATTGACAGTGTAATTTAGTGTCTGGGTTAATCCGTGTCTCATCATGCGTTAAAGTAAACAGTGGCGTGCGGTCGAGCTGCTATTCTGGCACAGACACAATGGACTGTTTGTGCAGCACCAGGTGTTCCAACACCACTGTGATTCATCTGGACTGTGCCAAGGTCTGGCAGCTTACACCATCAAGCCGCGCCACGAGACCAAGCCGAGTGAGGTCACATTCCACAGAGACAGTTAAAGCAGTGTGCACGGGGATCTGCTGAAAAAAAGCAGAACATTACCTTTTAGGTTTTTGGGGAACAATGTGTTGCAGTGATGTATATTTGGTGAGTTTTTCTTTTTTTTTACCAATTTGACTTTTTTTTTTTTTTAAAAGACTCGTGAATGATGAATCCACTTTTTGAGCAGATGTTGGCATCTTGCACTTGATACAACTCTTCAGCTCACATCAGAACTAATGGTTATGTGATTTGAGAGAGCAGGTTAAAGATGAAGTTTTGTTTGCTCCAAACAACCACCATTAAAACACTAATGTTTTGCCAATGAATAATCATTGATCACCAATGCACCCATTGACTAATCACTGATCTGAATTTTCCCCAACAACAAATTATAGATCAACATTGTACCCAGTTACCAATCCCTGATTAGCTTTGTTCCCCCCCCAAAAAAATAAAACAATTCCTGAAAGCCATTGTTTTCAAGAACCAATCATAGAACTCCACTGTACCCACTGGCCAATACAGTATATACGATACCATATGTTTAGTATGCATTGTGATCCAAGTGAATAGAGTCTAGCTTTAACTAGTGCTGGGCACTTCTCTTGAAAAAATCAGTTAACTGTACTAGTCAAAGTTGGACCCACCTTCTAAATATTTTTTTTTATGTGTATTGATTTATTTTCGGCGGGACACGGTGGTGTAGTGGTTAGCACTGTCGCCTTGCACCTCCAGGGTCCGGGTTCGATTCCCGTCTCTGTGTGCATGGAGTTTCCATGTTCTCCCCGTGCTTGGTGGGTTTCCTCCGGGTACTCCGGTTTCCTCCCACAGTCCAAAGACATGCAGATTAGGCTAATTGGCGTTCCTAAATTGACCATACTGTGTGAATGTGTGTGTGTGCTCTGCGATGGATTGGCACACTGTCCAGGGGTGTACCCTGCCTCGTGCCCAGAGTCTCCTGGGATAGGCTCCAGGTCCTGGCAACCATAAATACAGGATAAAGCGGTATAGAAGATGAATGAATGATTTATTTTCTACATTCTAGAACAATTCTGGAGATTTCAAGAACATGAAATAACACACATGACATTAGGTAATTAAGCAACAACAACAATCGGTTGTTATTTTAAGACACAAATGTTCAGCTGTTCTGGAACACATCTTGCATGAACAGTACTGTCAAGTGCTTTAGCACAACCCAACAAGCACCATGATGAAACTGGCTCTCATCCCAGGAAAGAAAGACCAAGTAAACTTCCCCCTGCTGCTGAGTTCATTTAGAGCCTCAGAAATCACCAATTAACAAACTGCAGCTCAGTTTAGGGCCGTTATGAAGGCTTTGCAGATCAATTAGCAGTTCCAAGGAAGTTATTGAATATTTTGGATGATTTCAGTAATCAAAGACTATGGACTTAGAAGGTGTGTCCAACCTTTTGAATGGTAGTGTATTTATGTTTTAACATGATTTTCAAAATGTCCTAATCAAGGTTATATATGTTCATGTTCACATATGCACATATTTAAATGTTTATTTACAATATCAATACATTTTATTTAGAGGTTAAAACCAATACAAACAATAATTAAGTTTAATTAAATATATTGCTGCAGTAACAGTAGTTATTTTTCAGCAATAGGCTGAATTACTGTATGTCATTTCGACTTCAGTGGCCATTGACAGTCTAAGTGGGACATGATCATATTTGAGTTTTATTAGCAACGTGCTAGACAGAAAACTCAGACGATTGGTGTATATTTTCTTAATCAAAGCACAACCTGTAGTCTGTGTTGTTGATTTGAAATACAGTATGTCTGTGTGTTGATTAATATAGCCGCACATTTCTGTTAAGAAAGAACACGTCAAACACGTTCATATATATATATATATATATATATATATATATATATATATATATATATATATATATATATGAAGAAATATATTTATATGAAGAAATAAATGATTAATTGTTTAAAATATATTTTAAATATCCTTTATTTAAAGGACCATTGTTTGTTCTATTTCCAGTATATACATATAGTGCTGTTTTTATTCTTGCACACTTTAGTGCACCTACTGTAAATGAAGGTTGTTTGTTTTTCAAGACAGAATGGTGTGTGCTTTTATGTGCATTTTCAAAGTGCACATTTCTTAAATTATGGCCAGTTTGCAACACAAGTAATATTGTTCTTCTCCATTAGGCACATCTAGTTTCAGCAATGCGTATGAATATGTGTTTCTTATGCTGTAAATAAGGTTTATGTGAACACATCCTGAAATGGTGCAGGGAAAATATAAGCAAAAAATGAAGCAAGTTTTATCTTGTTTCACACATTAGAGCTTAATGCTGGTGTTTGTGTGTAGAGACCATACAGTAGATCTTACATACAGTACCTTAAATGAAGTTTAACCTGTGTGTATTGGTATAAATAGACACTAGAGAGCGCCATCTCCTTGTAAATACAGAGGGGCCCAATAAACTGTATACACACTTGAACAGTTGTTATCTATGCCCTTTTTTTTTTTTTACAACTTGAATTGAATTATGTGCAGCAATGTGTAGTGCAGTACAGTATATGTTTCCACTAAAGATGTCCCACCATCGTTAATACGATCATGTGACCGTCAGAAGCGAGGCATATACAGTATTTTAAATGACAAAGTGTGTATACAATTTTTGGGCCCCTCTGTATACAACGTATATAAGTGTTACTGTATGTGTTATGAACAAACTCAAAATAATGAATTTAAAAAAGGAAATTGTTATAATTCATACAAGCAGAGCTGCTCCAGATTTGTAATGGTATAAATATAAATAGGTATAAAGGTGAAGGATGGGACGACCAACAATACATTAGTTGACCATTTCCTTCTTCATGGTAATAAAGGAAAAGCTGTGAAACCTAACAGACAAAATGTACATCTACAATGTCTTCCTTATTTTGTCCATTCAAGATTGTAAAACCTAATAAGTGGTCAAATGAGTAATGTTTAATGTGTAATTAACATAGAATTTTTATTTACATTAGAGAATGCTGGGATACAAACACACTCTGACATCCAAAACAGCAGCTACAGCATTCAGACAGTAAATAACATGTCACGTATGTGAGGAATAAAACATTAGGGGGAAGCTGTTATACAGTAGGAAGTAGTAACGTTGATTATTTTCTTATAACAGGACAACACAAAGTTTAGCTTTCTTTTATACCACAGCATTTCACTATTGCTAATGATTTCAATTCAAGAATTATATAATATTTAATATATTTTATCAATTTATATTTAAATTTAATGTTATTGAACATCCAAAAACCTGGTTTGCTTTAGTTCCGCATCTCGTGTTACTAAGAAATGAAGTCTCTGTTTACTAAGTACTTGAACACAGGATTAAGCGGTATAGAAAATGAATGAATGAATGAACGCTACTTCTGCTCTGTAAAGACTTCATAACGCCGCTAATCTGAGGTACTATTAATTGGTCATTTTTCAGGCTGATAACTCTAAATGAACTTCTCGTCTGCAGCAGAGGTACGTAGGTTTTGGTCTCGCCCTCCTGGGACGGCCTTCATGAGAGACAGTTTCATTATGGTGCTTGATCGATTTTGCAAATGCACTTGACAATACCTGAATGACCTAATTCCATATGCGTTATTTTATAGTTTTGAAATCCCCAGCATTGTTGTAGAATGTAGAAAATAAATCACTAAACACAAACAAAGAAATTTACAAGTGATCTAAAACGTTTGAACATTGGTAGTGTATGTGCCAGCAGGTACAAGTGGGTACAGCAGTAGCTATTGTTTTCTTCCTCAGACCCAAAGACCCTTCTAATTTCACCTTCACTATTTCTGTTTATTCGTACCTGATAATTACATTTAAGGATCTCACAAGCTTTAACGCACAATGTACTGTAGTTGGGAGAAAATCTGAGGATAGTGGGCTCTCATGAGGTTACAGAAGGATAATCAGAGCTTTTGTATCAATCAAATTGGAGAATTAAGCAGTGCTGTGGTGTGACATACATACATACATTAACCATTTTTAGGGCACTTATTGGAGGCATGGTAGCTTAGTGTTTAACACTGTCACCTCGCACCTCCAGGGTCAGGGTTCGATTCCTGCTTCAGGTCACTATGTATGGAGTTTTCATGTTCTCCCTGTGCTTGATGGGTTTCCTCCGGGTACTCTGGTTTCCTCCCACAGTCCAAAGACATGCAGATTAGGCTAGTTGGCGTTTCCATATTGCTCGTTGCGTGTGAATTTTTTGCCATGGCAATGACAGCTATATCTCTCTTGTGGGAAGTATCCATTGTCAGATGTGCCTGGTGACACATGGATGGACCAAAATGGCAAAAAAAAAAAAGTCTTATTGATATACTTGGAAATTTAACATTTCAAAAATTTCAAGACTTTTTTTTATGTTGCAAATCAAAGTCGGTGAAATTATCATTCTGTATGGTAATAACTTTAAGTGCATAAAACCATTCACGAAAAATTATAATATATTTTAATTTGTGCATTCATTTCAATATAAAAGTGTGCAAAAATACTTTATATTACGTTTCTAAGTGTCTTTTTCTTGAGGTACTGATTCAGGCACTTGTAAGTTACCAAACAGGGTTATTTGTCCAATTAAGGGTCAACAGCAGTCATTTTCAAAAACTCAGAGTAGATAATAATGATAATTGCTTAACAACTCGTTGTATCGTGGCTTTCCTTCCTCTGAAAGATTTATAAGCCACATGTCAAGGTCTAGATGTAAAATTCTTTTGAATAATAATCTTCCAACAGAATCTCATTTCATCCAGTTTGATTCATTACGCTTCACCTTTACACACTGTGTGGGCAGAAAACTGGTCCAAACTAAGTAATTTATACATAAACATCCTATCAGTGACCTCTGTGTGGTCTACAGCTATTAATAATGTAACCTTTCGACCGATAGTTTTGGTTGCGAATTGTTTTACGTTGTTTGCGCAAGATCCTATCACCTTGGGGACCGATCGTAGAACTCGTTTTTTCCTAATATATCAAAATTTCAGCATGGTGATAAGGCGATTTGTTTACCCTGTTAAAAAGTATTGTTCTTGTTCCCAAATTAGCTTTGACAAATTAAGGCAGTACGTAATGAACTCTGGTTGCTACCGGGAGGACTGAGTCTCCTCTGTTTACTTTGGGTTCGGCCCATTTCGAAAGTATTCAAGAGGGATTTGTGAATTCTGAGACGCTCTACCTCTGACGGCCCGTGTGTTTCTTTCTTCTTTCTTAAATTCTTAAAACCTCCCTTTTGCTAAATACAGATCACACAGCTTTCCATTGCTTAGCACAATTTCACAATCAGATAGAATTATAAAAAAAAAACATCAAATGTATTTAGAGATGTATTGTGCTAGGACAATAACAAAAAGATAGAATAATGTTATGGTGCAATTTTCCACTGAATGCCTTTTTTTGCATTATCCCTTATGTTATAGTAACTATAAACAGATGTTCTTAGAGGAACGTTCTTTTTTCTCACTTAATACATACTCAATGTACATAATTTACACCACAGCGCTACGTACTTAATTTCCTCAATCTGATTGTTCCAAAGGCTCTGATTATCATTCTGTAACCTCATGAGAGCCCACTATCCTACAACTACATTGTGTGTAAAAGCTTGTGAGATCCTTAAATATACAGTATTAGAATACATTTCTAATATTTCCAAGAATATACAAATCCCTAAAAACCGTATATAGTAGAGATTCAAATTAGTTTGGAAACAAGTGATATGATGTGATGTGAGAAAAATAATTCTCAGTCAAAAATCATAGTTCTCTCCCACATAAAATACTGTTTCAAATGTTTTACTTCCAAAACCTCCTTGTATTTGTAATGCAGTTTAAAGGAATCGTTTCTCCAGGCGGCGCAGTGATGTCGTGGTTAGCACTGTCGCCTTGCACCTCCAGGGTCTGGGTTCGATTCCCGTCTCTGTGTGCATGGAGTTTGCATGTTCTCCCCGTGCTTGGTGGGTTTCCTCCGGGTACTCCGGTTTCCTCCCACAGTCCAAAGACATGCAGATTAGACTAATTGGCGTTCCCAAATTGACCATAGTATGTGTATGTATGTATGTGTGTGCCCTGCGATGGACTGGAACCCTGTCCAGGGTGTACCCTGCCTTGTGCCCGAAGTCTCCTGGGATAGGCTCCAGGTCCCCGCGACCCTAATACAGGATAAAGCGGTATAGAAAATGAATGAATGAGTTTCTCCAGGCTTCCTGAAGGTCTTTTCTGGCTCTCGTTTTCAGTGCAGTTCCTGTACCTGACCTTTTTCAGACCAATGTTTTTTGTTTGTTAAACCACACAATGACCTGTGAATAATTCAAGCAAAAAAATATCTAAATATCTATTTTAAGGTATGAACCAGTGAGAAACAGGTGCAGATGATGACAGACGATCAGGCTGCTGATGCTGGATGCTGAGTGGTTGGAACAGACACATAAACAACCCATTTTTAAACTGTATTTTAAACTGTATCTTTAGGCATTTGCAGCCTGTCGCAGTAAAGCATTTGTTCTCATTTCTTGAATTTAATCTAAACCATTTAATTACATGGAGAAAAAAATGTATGTGTGTGTGTGTGTGTGTGTGTGTATATGTGTGTGTGTGTGTGTGTGTGTGTGTGTGTGTGTGTGTGTGTGTGTGTGTGTGTGTGTGTGTGTGTGTGTATGTGTGAGTGTGTAGTTGGTTGTGAAAATGTCTGAAATGTCAAATAATGTGTATAGCTGTATAAAATCTATCATATCACTTGTCACTAATGTTCCACAGCCGAGGTAGTACTCAGATCATAAATACATCAGTACATGCTTAGGAATGGCTACAGATCAGACAGCTGATTTCTGGATTCCTCCTCCTGACAAAAAAACCTAAACATGCCAGCCTGCTGTTGAGAAACACCAGTGACCCCTTCACATATTACCCATGTTCATAAAAAAAAGAATCTTAAAAGCAGTTTAAATCAAAGGCCGGTCACTTAATTTTACACAGTCACCCTCTTTTACACCCGGAGATAAATTATGGCATGGTAGTGGAGATGCACGTGTAGACGCTTGGATCGTTTCTCTCTCTTTTTCTCTCCGTCAAACAGCCTCTCCACCTTCCACTGAGCCGAGGACTGGAAAACGTCCTCATTATGTCCGTCAGGTTGAGTTTACCCTAATAATATCAGTCACTTTTAGTGGCTGTAAAAGTGTGGAGAGGTTTAGTGCTGGCTTTTTACTTTGAAAGTGGAAGATATTTTAGGACTGGGGGAAAACGTAGAGACAGGAAATATAATCACCGGCATATCGAATACTGATCTATGGTGGATTTTTGTCCTTTTTTTTTTTTTCCCCTTTTTGCAAATTAAGAACTCAACAGATTCTAGGTGTTAAGAGAATAATGTGGGGAATTAAATAACACTTCTTAGCCCAAATGTAGTCAGGCTGGTTTAACTTTTTAGTTTTTCAACATGGCTAATTTAGTCTGTTAAGAAAATGTTATCTATAATCTCCAGCTGATTTATTAAGGTGGTTTAGGGCACAGTTTGACTTACTGTAATATATAACCATGAAAACAAACATTTGTATAGACGAGCATTGTAATATTATTTTTTTTATCCCCCCTTTAAAAGGACAAAGGTTTAACGTTAAAGACTCTCATCCTTCCATCTATGAAAAAGGTTGATCAAAAAAGCATGCTGAGATTGAAACTTCTGTTCCTTGCTATTTTTAAGCCATTAAATCATGCACATGCGCCCTTATAAGGTGTACTTATAAACGCAGCTAAAAATCTCGTAAAAATCTATGTAACAAGGGAACACATGTAATCTCTAAGAAGGTGTTGATTTATTGCCCATTAATGGAAGGAGTCATCAGTTTCAGAGATTTCTTCTAGGGATGTCTTCAGGACAGAGGGGTTTGTTCCTTCCAGTTTTTCTGTAACAAGTGCATTTTGTTTTTTTATTAAAATGAAATCAACAGATAACAAAAGATCAATAATTGAGGGAACAAGTTTATTGCTGTTCCAAATAAGTAAAAAAAAAATAGGAACTTACTTGCTTTACAGATGTTCAGTTACATTAGTAGCTAATTTACTGTATATTTACATATACAATATATACAGTACAGTACATATACAATATATATATATGCTGTATACAATATTCATTTGGTCTTGCTTTCCTGAGAAGGTCTTCATGAGAGTCAGTTTCATCAGGGTGCTTGATGGGTTTTGCAAATGAAATAGACAGTACTGTTTCTGCAAGAACTGTTCCAGAGTGTCTTCAAATAACTGACTGTTGTTGTTGTTGTTGTTGTTGTTGTTGTTAATTAATTACCAAATACACTATGTCTTATTTTTATGATTTAAAAAAAACCCACTATTGTTCTTGAATGTAGAAAATAAATGCAAACTTCAGTCTAAACTTTTGACTGGTACTAGCTTGCAATGCACCAAATTATTAAAATCTATAGACATACTGTATTACATGTATTAAGGGTGTAAGCAGTAGCCTCAGAGTCACTTCTACTTTATCTACTCCTCTGATAAATCATCACAGCAACAGGTCAGAGATGTGCATTTGTCATTCACCCACTCGTTCCCTTGACCCCTACCAGTGACTTATCAGTGCTTATCTCATGTCTTATCTCTCTTATCTAATCCAGTTGATGAAGAGCCTTTCTACCCCATCGTGCAGTTCGTAAAGGTGGGGCACTGATACAGCCAGCTGCTCCGTCTGGTCAAGCAGGCCGAGGTGATAGCAGTGCCGAATCGTCCTGCAGAGTTTACACTCTCACCTCTGCATGAATTCTTTGTCTATTAGCTCCACGCTGAGCTTCACTACAGGCCTGAAGACATTTTATAAAGTCATTATACTGTTGCAGTATGGGTTGCTTCACATCCACAGTGCTGTACTGTACATAACACTTTGGATTTCTAGATACTGTACAGAGTTTATAATATGACAGACATCAGGTTTGAAGATATTTGGGGCTGAAAAAACATTTTCATAATTATCATCATCATCATCATCATCAAGAAGAAGAACGCAACATGCTTTTGAGGAAGAAAGTTAAAAGAAGCAATGACTCTGCAGGATCTTTCTTTGAAATAAATAACCCAAATATGCACATTAGAATCTCTCTCTCTTAGAGATAAAACACTTGCGGCATGCTTTTTTGGGAAAATAATCAAGTTATAAACTTAGTAGTGCATGCAAAGCAGAGTTACTGTTACTACCCTGTAGCTGATTGTTGTCCAGTAACATATTTCGTAATGTTTTATTTATACATAAGCATTAAAATTTCATAATATATATATATTTTATATTTATTAAAGAATGACACAGTACTTTTTTAGGAGTAAAATAACACATAGTTTTTCACATTGTGTTTGCAGTTATTCAGTAAAAACAAATCTGACTTGATTTTCTTTAATTAGGTTTGTAGTCGTTAGTTGTATATTTTATACTTTATTATATTTACAATGTAAGTGAATCTTTTTCTGTAGCAGGTATGAAAATGAGAAGTGCTTCAGTAAAATAAAGAAAGAAAACACTGGATGGGGGTTAGTTTTGGCTGAGCCTCAAGGTTTGAGTGTGTGTCTTAGGGAAAAATGGTAACGTGCCAACCGTATTATAATTAACACATCAAACTGTAATAAAAATATTAGACGTATTTTACTTACTGTACATTAGAGGATTCTGATGTTATACATCATTCTGTAGTTTTTCTACTAATGGTAAAAGATTTACTGCATAAGCAGGATTGAACTGGTTTTAATCATTGGCATATTATGACTCTAAATCACGATTGTTTGGGTTCATACTGTAGGTCGAACAAAATAAAAACAGGATCTGTTTCCACCATCTTTCACAAAGTCCAGACTCTTTGCTTTTGGTCATTCCAAACTGTTCCTGCATGTTAGCATTTCATCTGCTCATCCACCCCCTCCGTATCTACATTTTGTCCATTGGAATATGACCAATGACTGCTTCGATTGAAGTGGCAAGATTTGAACAGAGTGTCCAGTACGAGTGGACTGCGACTGAGTTACACAAAGCAGCCTCCTCGCCTTCAAAGGCCAAGCAGGCCAAATCTGGGACAGAGATTAAGCACTGTCACTCTGAGATATAGCGGGGCTTTTCCTTCTGAGTAATAGGGTGGAGAGGCTCGCTAATTTACACAGCACCGGGGGCCAAGCAAATTGCTGAAGGAAGAGCAGAGCTGGACGTCCACACAGCTAGCGCTCTGGCTCGGGATGAAATATAATCAGAGAGAGCCGTACATTCCTAAAGCTGAAGTTTTAATGCAAAGTATGTGCTTTTGAAGAGAGCCTTTTGTTAGCGCTGATGTAACTCTGATGTACTGCAACTTTTCTGGGGTGTGTAAAAGTCACAGTAAAGTATTCTGTAAGTTAGAAAAACAACACTAAAATAGAAGCAGTTTCTCTTCTTATTGCTTCGCTTTGTTTCTAGTCCCAGAGCTGCCAAGAAATCCGAAAGTATTTGAGCAGAGATAAGGAAAACGGTCAATGATGGATTGACAATATTTTTTTTCTTTATTAGCCCAGTTATTATAATCCTGTGCTCCTTAAGCTTGATATGTGATTCTCAGCAGATGGAGAAAGTTACACTGGGTCTGAGTGCTTATAAAGGAATCTTCACTAAAAACTTCACCCGGAAAAGTCGAATCCAGGGAAACTGTACAAAGCAGAATGTTTTTCATTTAATCACCTCTTATTCATTCATTTACTTTATGAAAATAAAAGGTAAAAATACAACCGTATGGACACTTTCAGGAACATCTCCATTATTTTCATGTATCAGAATTGCATTCATTATGGCAGTGTGTTTTCATAGTGTAATCAAATGAAATAATTTTTTCTTTCTCAATTAGAGAGTAATTTAATCGCAGTCCTAAAGGCAACATTCGTGGACAGAACGCGGTAAAAGAAATTATAATAATATATTTTAATTATAGGCTGAATTTCCAATGGTTTAAATGGGATGTTTATGCTGAACTCATTAAATTTAATTAAATAAATCTACAGACTTCATTTATTGTAGTAAAATAAACATAATACAGTATTAATATGTAAACACCACACCAGGCTTTTTTTTTTTTTTAATCTTTCTTTGTTTTAAAATTTCTCTGATAAACATTTAGGATCAAACAAAAGCCCAAGGAAGATGATTGCTGGTTGTATCAGTAAACATTTCCTTTTTAGTCAATTATTGTTTATTGTTTATCGTATAAGCTAATTAGCTATCAACAACTAACTTTGGGGCATTACTTGTATGCAGATGTTTGCATCTGCCTGATACCTTTTAATCAATACTTTTGATGTGCTTTCAACTATTTTATTTCTATGAGGGGCGTTCAAGTCCAAACTGATAAAATGATATGATAAAATATCTAGTGAATGAACACAGCACTTCAAGCGCAGTACGGCGATGAGAATCTTAGTAATAGTCAAAATTTTATTTTAATTTATTCATTTTAGTTTTCACAGTAAAACATTTGAACAGTGCAGACGTTTTTGAAGAAGGCCGTATGTCCGTAAATTATGTTCCCGGTCAAGGTGGCTCGGAGCCCACTGCAGTTGTTCATGTGAACATTCAGCACCTGTTCCTTGTAAATTGAAAGATAACTTACTGGCAATATAAAGAAATCGTTCACAATCATTCACGAACACCACTTCCACTCTGGGATGGGAGTTATTACCACATTCCCCATACAGTCCTGACCTCACTCCAAGTCATTTCTACACATTCGTGCAATTAAAGGGGTTCCTGGGAGGCCAACGTTTCAGCTGTCTGATCTTGATGGTATTTAAGCACTAATGAAATGTAAGGGAGTTTTTACTCTCCTACCCGTGTTCTGTTATTCTGCGCAGTCAAATGTCCCGGTTTGACTTGAACACCTTCATGATTTCATTAAAAGAAAAGAAAAATCGCAGTGTATGTATGATACATGACTTTTTCCATTTTGACTCTACAGTACTATATATTATTATTATTATTATTATTATTATTATTATTATTATTATTAATTAACACTTATGCTAAAAACCCATTTTAATAATTTGATATACATGTATAAACATACCTTTGTAATTTTTTACCCTCTTACACACCCTCATCGTGGAATAAGCACATTATATGTCATTTATATTAAAGAATATAATATATGCAGGTTATTATTAAGGTTTTCTATTAAGGTTACTGTAAGTCTTTGCACCATAAAGTTATTAACCAGCAGTTTAAACGGCTTGTGGCCAAAAAATAAAAACACCCATGTAGCCTTTTCATTAACACTTTTAATGTTTTTTGTTTTTGTATTTCTAATTGTTAGTTTGAGACACACCACAGACCCATCGCCATTTGCTGAAATGACAAATCCTACCGTATCTTTAAATATTTTTTTTTTATGAAATACAATAAAATTTACAATGTTAAATTTAGCAACTAGATGCTTGGTGGCAGGTTTCCTATTTTGGGTTGAGGAATTCGCAAAGCATGTCTGCGTACACACACACATACACACACACACACATTTTTTTTTTTTTACTAGCATCAACATTTTAATTATATATATATATATAAAAAAAAAAAGTTATCAATTACATACTGCATATAGATTCATATGATACAGATAAAACAGAACAATCCCATCCGAGTAGTTTTCACATTTCCTGTCTTCGCTAACATGAGTCACATTTTCCGCAAAAACAAAGTATTTATTTCTTGTTCCAGCTGTGGAGCAATAGTAATATTTACAACTTGACCACAAACCATAGTCACATAGCCAGTGTGACCTACTCATAATTTAACTCCTGATGGTTACAGAGAGAGAGAGAGACTATTTACAGAGCAGAAAGACAAAAAGCTTCAGGGGTTATACCTTTATGATTGGTCCATGAATACACACATTGGAATTGTGATATAGTGAAGCAGGCTTCTGGATATGAGGGAGGAACTGAATGCTCAGTTTATTAAAAGAGATCTTCATTTACAAGGGGAAAAAAAAGTAATAAATTAGTCTAAAAATTCCTAGGAGCTAATATAGTAAATATAACGTGCACATATTAATATACATCTCAACAGCAATAGTGAGGGCACGGTTATGTCCTCTGTGAACATTAAAAAACAAAACGCCTTTCAGTGCCGGTACTGAAGCGTCCATGGAGTTGCGCTGTTGTGTCTAAGTGCCCTTCTAAGATTAACCTCCACTGCCCAAGTCAACATGATTATTATACAATTGGACTTATTAATAATTCAGCATTGTGCGTGGACATGAGCCCGTTCTTCTGGTATGTGACACTTTCAAATTAGATTTATAGATAATATTTACAATGGGGTGGACAAACCATTAGTGAAGCCAAGTTTATGTCCCAGTTGTTTGTTTTATTCCTTCGTTTTTTATTTTGAGTTGTTTGACATCCAGAGAAAGAAATGAAAGAGTGAACTCACTCACTCTGTCACTCATTGTCCATACCTGGAGCCTATCCCAGGAGACTTCGGGCACTAGGCGGGGTACACCCTGGACAGGGTGCCAATCCATCGCAGGGCACACACACATACACACACTCACACACCCAATCACACACTACGGGCAATTTAGGAACGCCAATTAGCCTAACCTGCATGTCTTTGGACTGTGGGAGGAAACCGGAGTACCCGGAGGAAACCCACCAAGCACGCGGAGAACATGCAAACTCCATGCACACAGAGACGGGAATTGAACCCAGACCCTGGAGGTGCAAGGCGACAGTGCTAACCACTACACCACCGCGTCGCCCACATATAACATTATCTAGCTTTTTTTTTTTTTTTTACCTAGTTAGTTCCTTTTTGGGTTTTTTTAGCTAACGTATTTATGAGTTGTCCACCCCATTGACATTTCTCTGCATGGTGAAATCTGTTTACGGTAAATGTTGACTGTAATGGGCATAATTCCAGTTAAGCTTTTGATAATAAATGTTTGAGGGAAATGTTTATATTTTAGTCATTTTTATCTCCTGCTCTCGCTGAGCATTTTTAACCTTTAGGGAAAAAAAAGACCAAACAGCTACATGTCAGCCAGCTTAATAATAACCTGAGTCATTAACTGGCAATACACCAATCGCCTGCCATATTTCTCTGTCACCTAGCAACAGCATTCTTGAGACCTAAATCATCTAAATGCCGATCTTATCAGGTGTCAAATACACACGTTTGTTTGTGAACATAAAGTTTGGACAGGTGAAGTGAATCTTTGAACAGCACAACGTTCCATCTCCAGTCATGGAGACAGTGCAGGCTGCGAACAATGCCGTTTATTACATGCTTTTCATTTACAGGATTTGATAGACGCCCTTATCCAGAGCGACTTACATTTATCACATTACACATACGTACGAGCAGTTGAGGGTTAAGGGCCTTGCTCAAGGGCCCAACAGTGGCGACGTGAACCTGGGACGTTCCAATCAGTAATCCAATGCCTGAACCACTGCTTTCAACTCATCATCTAAATACCATGGACTTCATGATACCTGCAGAGAGCACTGAGACCTGCAGGACTGGAATATATCTGACAGCAGATGCAGCATTTGGGAATTCAGGGTCTTTAGATGGCCAGCTGAAGTTTGGTCAGGTTCCTCTGGTGCATGTTGTGGTGCCGGACTAACTCGTCAGATCGGGCAAACTTCTTCTGGCAGTTCGGCCACCTGCAATTAAAAGGCTTCTCACCTGAGGGGAGAAGAGAGTAGTACATTAGATCAGAGTCAGAGCTTAGAGATCAAGGAAGATGTTTTTTTTTTTTAAAGGAAAATCTTAAAGTCACCCTTAGAAATGTTTTAAAGGTTTGGAATGATAATTTCTTGAAATGGTAGGTGTGCAAAAGATGGCATTAAACAAAAGGAAAAAAAGAGGCTATTTATTTCATCCATGTAATAAAAATGCAATATCAGTAAATACACAAATCTTGAATATTCTGTATGGCAAGGGTTCTCAACTCTAATCAAGTTCAGCTGTTATTTGTCACATACAGTATACACTACATTACTGCAAAGTGGAATTCTTTATTGTTCACATATCCCAGCTGTTTATTTTTTATTTTTTTTAGAAGCACAGGGTCAGACATTATACAGCACCCCTGGAGCAGAAAGAGTTAAGGGCCTTGCTCAAGGGCCCAATGGCTCAAACCACCAACCTTCTAATTAGTAACTTATGGCGCTTTTCCACTGCATAGTACGGCACGACACGGTTCAGTTCAGCTCACTTTTGTGGGGTTTTCCACTGGGAACAGTACCTGGTACCTGGTCCTTTTTTTAGTACCACCTCAGCCGAGGTTCCAAGTGCTCCGAACCGTTACCAAAACGTGGCGTGTAAACTCTGCTGGTCACTGATTGGCCGGAGAAAATCGTCATTACTGCGTCACTGAACTTGCGACACGAGACACAACAGAACCGCTATATTTAGAACAGCCAGAGAAGGAACGGGCGCACCTTTTTGTATTAACCGTCGGCCTCTTTTGAAACCAACTCCTTCGTCTCGCTGTTAAAAACATCCACATGCCGAGAATGAAGAACACCATGCCGTCGATATGCTCCATTGTTGTGTGTTTGTTTGTGGGGCGTTTACGATGACGTCACGGCAGTAGCGGCGCCGCAACTATAACGACATGTGAATAATCCCGCCCACTCTAAAGCGTTACTACACTGCAGTGGAAGCGCAAACCGAGCCGAACCGAAGTGAGCTGTACTGAACCGTGCTGTGCCGTACTATGCAGTGGAAAAGAGGCATTAGAGACATACAGTAACACTCTGAGTGGGATTCAAACCCATGCCCCTGAATAGACTGGAGCCTTAATCCCAGGCTTAATCCAATGCCTTTAGACTGCTCAGCCACCCTACCATACAGTACCCTGCCCAGCTCACTTTAGTGTTTTCTCAGATCCTTGCATGTCTAATTTAACTAATAAGCTGATTATTCTTAAGCATTTTCTTAACTGACATGGTTGTGATAGAGCAGGGAAAAGACAGTGTGTGAGAACCATGACTGCACAGAATCCACCCTTAACCCTTGTAATGTTTGTATTTGCATACCGGTACTTGATTGGCTCTTATGTTTTATGATGTGACATTTGACGTGACACTTTCCCGCACTTTCCAAACATGTTTTATGATGTTAAGGGTGACTTTAAGGAGGTCAAACTTTATAAAAGAAAACAGTAAATCATTTATTATTTAAAAAAATGGATTTCATTATTATTATTATTATTATTATTATTATTATTATTATTATTAAAGTGGTACTAATAAATTACTAAACAAAAATGTGACCTCTTGGATGACAGTTGAAAAGAGAGAATAAAGATGTGAAAAAATAAAAAGTTTTACGCACTTGTTTTACCTGTATGAGTCCGGGTGTGGGTCTTAAGATGGTCTGACCGTGAGAACTTTCTCTGACATGTCTCACACTGGAAAGGTTTAACGCCTACATGCATACACACACATAAACAGACACACACACACACACAAACACACAAAGAGAGAAAGAGTATAGGCTACAGTAGAGGCCAGGAGGGAACCCCTTCTAAGAGGAAGAGGGCTAGAAGAGAAGCATTACATCTCTCTCTAACACTGGATGGATGATGTGAGAGTGTGTCCTGCTAGTAGCAATACATCTGCAACAGGCAGTGAATCAGGAAAACGTCGCCGTCTTGAGCTCTGACACTTTCTCACAGACTTTCTCACACGTTACGACACATTTCTAAACATTCATGCAGACTGTGTTATATCAGCAGGTTAGACCGTGTTACGCGGCATCATCGTACTAGCGCAGGGTCGTTTGTATTAGCATTAATGGCTTACATATAATGTACACAAGTGCCATAAGGAATGAGTCATTGTGAGAATAAAATATGAGCTGCATATCATGGATACTTAATCTGTGGCTTGATCCGTGAGGACTGTGCTGGCTAGTATCTCTCCTCTTGGTGTAAAGAGCAAATTGCAAGAGGGAAGCAAAAGGAAAGAGAGGACAGGACAGATGAGGATGGATGAAGCAAACCTGTGTGTCTCCTCTGATGCCTCTTCAGCTGGTCTGACCGGGAAAACCTCCGGCCGCAGTCTGTGAAGTCGCACTGGTACGGTTTTTCACCTGCAACACAAGTGTGTGTGTGTGTGTGGGGGGGGGGGGGTTATTAGAAAAACTCTCACTGCCTGATACAAAACAGAGGGACTCACTCTTACAGTACCATCCCAATAAATACACACCCCAAAATGATTTTATTTAAGTACATTACATTTAGTACACATCTATCCAGAGCAACTTACATTTTTATTGAGCTACCACTGACTAGATGCCTACAACACTCGCCTGTGATTTTGTTTGCATGGAATTTAATTGCACACTCATACGCACGTATAAAAAATGTATAGCACCATCTTGTTGAATTTTGAGATGAACTAATCCATCCATCCATCCATCCATCTTCAACCGCTTATCCAAAGTCGGGTCACAGGGAGATAAATTAATGATTTTTTAATGATATAAGCAGCGTTTTCCATTTAAATGTCAAAGTAGCATATCTTCTCTTCCCATGGGTCGATTGAATTGAACCAAAGCCTATATGTTACTGTAATCTCTACCAAATACAGCTGGGAAAACCGCATTAAAATTAATTCAGTAGTTCTTGCGTGATGCGTGCACAAACAAATAGACAAACAGACAGAATTTTTTTTTTTCATCATCTTGATGTGTTCTATTACTCATCTTACCTCACCCAAAATAATTTTTCCGCAAATATCTTCAATGTGCAGGCACGCCAACTTTAGAATTTTATTATATGTGTAGATTTAATACAGAACTGATTTGTCAACACCAACAATTATTAACAAGGTTTGTGATAATAACTGTAGTAAACATAGTTATACATAGTACGGCAGTTAGTTCTGGTCAAACGATTTATTCTGAATTATTTCTGATTGGACAAGGCAGGGGCATTCCATGGGTGGAGATATCCTGGCACAACCCCGCTCAGACTCCCTCTTTATCTGAAGTTGGATAAAATTCACCAGTTGAATTAGAGGACATCAACATTCCATTCATTCAATGCGAGTGTGCTGGACGACAGCTATTTTTTAAAAACGTTTTACAGTTGACAATTGTCGAGTCACCAAATAAATTAGGAGGAATGCATGACTTAACATGAAGCATTCCCTTCATTTGAGTCTGCAAATTAATACAGCCGCTCAAAAACCTTCACTAGGGAGGGAAGAAAGTGTTGCTCTGAACCCTTTACGAACCCTGTTACTTTTTTGATTGAGGAAACAATATGGTGTCTTTAAACGCATTGTGTCTGTAATTGTATAAACCCAATATGACCCCAGTGATTGTGGGGTCATTAAAGGATATCCCCACACTACAGTATATCCCTAATAATCGTAGACCATATATATTTTGTAAGGATTAGGTCGATATGAATATGAACGTAAGGCGAATATAAGCCAAACTACTAGGCAGCTAATAAACGCATTTTCTGGTTTATGATTTGTAATAGGGCATTAAGTAACAGGGCAGGGGTAGCTGAGTGTTTAAGATACTAAGCTACTGATCAGAAGGTCCTAGGTTCAAAACTATCAAACTGCTACTGTTGAGCCCTTAATCCTCAAATGTGTAATGAGATCACTCTGGATAAGGGTGCTTTAAAAAAAAGATAATTTTTATTCCCAAATAGTTTTTTCTGATTCAAACATAAAATTGTGTTATGACAACACAAACACAACTACATGTTTAAAGGTATCTAAGTGTGTAATGTTGATCAGGTTGGAGCCATTCTACCATCTGGACCTGTGACTGAAGACAAAATGATTCCAGTTTTCCTGGTGTCAAAAGCATCAGTATGTTCTGGGATGATTAAATAATCGGAAAAGCACACAGCCAGCCCGACACTTTGGCTCGGTTTCTGGATCTGTGGCTAATCAGGATTACATTGGTCTTGATTATCTCACTCAGGCTGGGAGTTGGAGCTGAACCAAAGCTTGGAAGAATTTGATCTGGTATTTATGTGGGGAAAACACAAAATTATGCAGTACAGGGAAGTCTCTATCTATACTGGAGATACTGGGAATGTACTTTCTGTGCTAATGAGTGTTGTCTAGAACCGGGCTTCTCAAAAACTGGGTCTGGAAATTTTTCGATTCTATGACAGATGATCATTAATAATCAAGTAAAAAAATATATATAAATTGACAATGTAAATTTACATATTATAGAATTATTCATTATTTAAAAAATCTATAAAAGCATTAATGTGCATGTTATTAGAATATGCCTAAGTTGTCCATTCATTTACTTTACTTTTTTTTTTTTTTTTCAGAATAAAATGGTCTTTAAGGATTAAAAACTAAGAACCTCTGATTTAGGAAAAACCTCTCATGTCTCTTTCTGAAGGTCACGCTACCTGTATGTTTGCGACTGTGCATCTGTAGGTGAGAGAGTTTGAAGTAGCGCTTGTTGCATCCCGGATAGGCACACATGAACGGCCGCTTCTCGTTGGTCTCGGAGCGCACGATGGCTGGAGCGATGCCAGGCACCCTTCTGACGTCCTATAGTATCATAATCAACAAAGAAGAATAGTTCATAGCCCTTAAAGCTCAGAGCATTTTACCCATTATTTGTTTTTCTGTGTTTTTGAACATATATACATCTGTAGGGCTCAGGATTGTGCATATCTCTTTTTTCAACACAAAATAGCCAACATGATGAACTGAGCTTTAGGTCATTTTAACCTACAGTACTATACAAACATGACTGAGCAAAAAACAAAACAAAAAAAAAGGGTCACATAGGCAAAGAAATAGCCATAACACACGATCATATGTTTTTATTGTTGTTTACAAATTCTATGACCAAAATAATAAAAATTAATAATATTATGCTCTTTTTGTGAGTTCTAAACTTTTTGCGAAATTATTCCCATATTCCGTTAGTGGTAAAATAACTTTTGTTTTACATGACAAACCCAAAAACACAGTTAGATGTTTTGAAGTCTCCCTATTAACATACACCAGCATAGCTTCCATATAAGCATATATTTTCTATGCTGTGTTGCCGGGACCGATCTGTGCCATTTTAAGTTCTAAGGGATTTAACCACCTTATGGCTGAGGTTGACATGGTAAGTTGTTTCTTTAGCACTGTATTGTCCTGTTATGTTTCTCAGCTCAAAACCATTTGCTCACCAAGCGCTCATTATTGCAGAATTAGCTGTGAAATAATCACTGGGATTCACCCATGGCCACCGATTAAGCTCACCAAATGGGAGCTGTTAGTCACGGATGTTAGGCTGACCTTATCCCATGGCCGCTCTCCCCCACCCCTCATTTGCCCAACGTTAGGGCCCATCTGCTCTTAATTAGGTGGAGCTTACCATAATAGTGTTTTTTCTATACGCTGGTGCGGTAATGAATGTGTGGTAAACGCTATTGATAAGTAAATTACTAAAGTGTTTTATGACTGCGCTGCCAGTCTCGTCTGTCGACCCCACGGGAATGATAACGCGCCAGTCTATGACACGGTCACCAATGGCTATTGTATTAGTGATATCATTTTTTACAGTAAGGTCAGTGAAGTACATGCTTATACAACCTGTACTTTATTCAGTACTCATTAAGATTCATTATTATTATTATTATTATTGCTTAGCGTGAATGTCTGGTGTGTGATAAATTTACACAGCGTATCCACTACAGAACATTGTACACCTTCACGTCACTGCTTAATGCTTTAAACACTCCGGGTTTTTCTTTTTTAAACAATCTTCTCAATGAGACTCCAGCTCTGGAGAATCTCTCCTAGCACCGCTTTAAGATCGTTGACGGACATTAATTAAGACCTAATGATTTATTAGCATGTGGTTGCAAATGGAAACTGTAGCTTTGTTTCTAATGCAGCTTTTTTTTTTTTTTTTTTTGGGTGGGGGGGTTAAATTGCTCTTTTCTTTTCTTATTCAAAGAAAAGCCTTTTAAGTGACTCAAATGTTCTGGCAGGCTCCTGCTTCCTCTCACACAACCCCGTCGTTACGTCAGAGCCATTCTTTATTGGCTTTATTGTTATTTATTTGCTGTTCATTTCACCTACTCGGTCATTCGGGTCTGCTTTATCACTTGACGCCTTTTTAAGCATGCTCTTTTACGGCGTAGTTACGTTTACGGAGAGTGCGCGCGAGGACAAGTGTGTGCTTGTTGTTTTGCCCTGACCTTGGCCTTGTATTAGCAAATGGGGGAAAAAACCCAGTGTGTACTAGTTCGATCAAAGCGATATTAGATCGAAATGTATGTATAAGTGAACAGCACTCATACATACACTTCAGATATATACATAAATCTTGCCATCTCAGTGGCATTGCTGGACGCCAAGCTAACCAGGTAACATAACTGACTATTGAAATTAAAGATTCATCTTACGAGTGCCGCTAGTTAATATATGTACTGACACATTACACATAAAAAAAATGTAACAAGAATTTTGTAATATCTGTACATTTATGTTAATGTTTACATTATATGGCTATATGTTGTGCTATATGCATTATATATCTTGATATATACATGTAATATATTTTGAGATAATAATATTGCTTTGTAAACAATTACATCATCATTTGTTTGGGTTTGGAATGTTCTGATCAAGACTGCACTGTTCATTATTTTTTCTTGTGTGTGTGTGTGCTGACCTGAAGGCCTCTGAAGACTCCATGGGTGTGTATTCGGTACTGGGTGCTGCAGCTGTACATCATGGGCGTGCTCGGGTCATTCTCATAACCAGCTGTATGACTGTGTGAGGAGGAGACACACAATACTTTTCTCATTTGAGCTCGTAAAACCCGAATTATTGATATAACAGTTTCTTGTATTTATTAAACATTAAACATGCTGTTAAATGTTAAGCACACAATTAGCCAATCCATGCCATTGCATGTGCAGATCTTTATATACTAGCTTTATATTGAATTAAGATAGAGTACTGTGCAAAAGTCTTGAACCACCTCGCATTTCTTCATATTAAATTCAATTAAATGATAGATGGGAACAAATGTTTTACTGCGACAAGCTGCAAAGTGTCGAAAGATACAAATTAAAAGCTGGTTGTTTATGTAACAACCTCAGCAGCGACCTCATTTCCCCTCTTGTCTGTTCCAACCACTCAGTATTCAGCATCAGCAGTATATTAATCACTGGCCTGATCATCTGTCATCATCTGCACCTGTTTCTCACTGGTTCATGCCTTGAGTTGTAAAGAAACCTGTTTTCTTATCACTGAACGATGCCTTGGACAAAGTTGCATGGACAATTCCGTCCTTCCTATTTATATAAAGAGGGAAAAAATTATAAACTAATTCCCATCATTCATTTTTTGTTCTCATTTATATATAATACATTGTACATCTTATTTATTTATTTATTTATGATTTACTTTAAGAAGAAGAAACTTTACTGAAGAAACTTTAACCTAATCAAACTTTGTTATTGTGAAATATTTAGCTTTCTTGTCAAATTATGCCTATGATCAGCGTTCTTCTCTATTTTGTTGTGGTCATTACACTTGAACGCAATGTAGACTGCTAGCATTTTATCAGCAGCTGATGATACATTTTGTGGATTTATGGCATGTAAGGAATGTGCTGAAAACTGAAACACCAACACGTCACTATTCATTCACCACATAATAAAAACAACAGTGACTGTCACCTGTCGAAACGCTTTCCTACACACCTCGTTTTTGGTGTTTTGCCCCCCCCCTCCCCCCTCGTGTGAATAGCACGCATTCTTACCGCTCCTTGTGCTTTACTGTGTGACATATATAGGGCAAGACTGGCTATAAAACACTGAGGCTCATCTCTATAACTTATCTTGACATCGGGGCAAATTGCTCCCTGCTCCGAACTGCAATATATCCCCCTCAACAATCCAAGGTAGGGCCGGTTAGACAGACGGATGGGGAACGCAGGGCCTCTCGCTCTGTCCTGAATTTATACCTGAACCAAAGTGCGCTGGCCTTTTCTCTGACCCTGGATTCGAACAAGTTTCCTCTGTTTCACCCTAGACATTTCCCAACTCACGATTTATAAGCTGCATAGTCTCTAACCGCATAGTATGACCACATACTTAAAAGAATTTACTCCGTATTAATGCAAGCGGATTCCTATAACAAACCTTTTTTGAGAAATTGTACATAGATACAGTATGCATTAGCCATGTTCATTATCTGCAATTTGTTTGGTGCAAGATGGACAGATTTCTGTAAAACATGGTATTTTTTCACACTCTATCAGTTTGCCAGCTCCAGGGCTTTTTACTGTTCCACCCACACACACACACACACACACACATACACACACTGTTCATATTTTATGGTGTGACCCCAACAGATAGTTACATGTATATGGACGTTACATGTATAAATAATCTAGAATAGGACACAGATGAACAGAAGTCAAGATCAAACAGCGAGCACATCTTTGTTCAGCTTTCTACAAACAAATAACTAACTTTCACATTCCATAGTTGACATAATATAAAAAATCTTTTTTAAATTTTTTGTCTTATTTTTTTTCTTTCTCTGACCTCCTAAATATTAAAAAACAAATAAAAATTATCCTCTTACAGACGATGTCCTTTATTCCTCTTGAACTACAGCAATTTTCCAATATGAACACAATTGATATTAATTAGTCTTTATTAGTTTATTAGTCATAACATTTAACTTTTTAGAGCATCTGTGAAGCAATTTGGTTTCCTGTATGATTTATGATATTGTAGTTAAAATCATGCTTATCCAAACAAGCCTCTCTTCAAGTTTTAAGACAAAAGAAAATTTTATCTATGAAACATAAAGCACAAAATCCTCCGTCCTGGTCATCAGGAACTTTCACTTTTGCCTGTTCAACAAAATTCTGCATTTCTTCATATTGACGTTCATAAAAACGTAAAGATTTTTTAATCCCCGCGCCTGATTTACAATCCTTTGTGTAATATATTATGAAAGAAATTGTAACATATAAGCATTGGAAAGCGGAAACAAGCATTTACTATCACTGGCTTGAGATAACATAAGCAGGAGATACTGAGAACTCATTTTGCTGAAAGGAGTTAATTTTTCTTACTTTTTTTTTTTTTCCCTGCACAAGCCAAGGTTATTAAAAGACGTTTATATCCTGACTAAGTAAGGGTGAAACGGTAACTATAAAGCTCTCTTTGTCTGTCCATATGCAAAGCGAGCCAGACTGAAGGACAGTGCAAACCGGCATCCTGTGATAAATCTTCTCACAGTTCATTCGTTCACAGGCCCTGGCCGCGAGCTGAGAACGCTGCCTCTATGTCTATGTCTAGGTGAAGCTTTTCCAGGGATGAACAGATCAGCCGGATGGATGGATATAGGCTGAGATCATCTTTGGATAGAACAGCACCAACAGCACTCGTGTATCCATCCCCGCGGGACACACTGGGGCGTCAGATTCTTTCTTTCTTTTTTTTTAACTCCTGGAAGGATGGGGGCTGTGGATTTTTCGGCTGCGTCCCACAGGAGGCTAGACTGTCCCATTGTGCAGTGATGCACTTCCACTACTCCCCCAGAGCGCTCCTTTCCTCCCCATGGGCCGGCTCTCGGACGGCTCAAGGCTACGGTGCCACGGGTGAAATATATGGCCGGATATCACTCTTCGCCCAGACAAAACAGATTGCACACACACATACACACACAGACCAAGAGCACAGAGTTTTGGCATAAAAGAATTGCAAGGCTTTTTTTTTTTTTTATATATATATATATATATATACAAACATACCAAATCATATAATATTCAAATTGTTGGTTTGACTAGTTTGGAATATTGGACTTGAGCAAAATGTAACTTTAAATGAGTTGGCAAATTTTCTGTATCAACAATTCAAACAGTGCTACAGTATCTGCCAGTCAATGCTTTATATTTGTTAATTTGTTAATTATTATTATTATTATTATTAATAATAATAATAATAATAATAATAATAATAATAATAATAATAAATGCAATAATTCTTCTTGTTATTATTATAACAATAATAATAATGTAATAATAATTTAAAAATAGAATCATTTCCATAGTTATAGGGACATGCATGGTGGAGATGCTAAATAAACAGATTTTAAAGAAGAGATGTTTATTTTACATTTTTGTTAAGGAGTCTTCAGCGTCATCACTAATCTTGTAACAGCCTAAAGCTGCAACTTTAGGTTTTCCACAAGTCTTTTTAGTTAATGGGAAATTAACCATTAACAATTTTTTTATTAACATTAAAAACAAAACAAAAAAAAGATCAAGCATGGTAACCTGAAACAACTGTTTATAGCTGCTACAGTGTATGTACTTGACTTTACTTGTTCCATTGATATTTAAATAAATAAAAGTGTAATGTAAAAAAAAAGAACAGAAGACTTTTGGGCAAACTGCTATAGGAAAATAATCAATCCTCCATCTTGTCAATTATTATTGTACCATACGTAACACCATGCCCTCTTTGTGCTTTATACCTTGTAGCATTCTACAAAATAAAGTTTGGTTGATATAGAACTTTATACTCTTTTGTATTTATATATATATAATATTTTACTTAATACAGTACTGTGTCTTAGGCTCATGCAAACAACTGTTGTAGAGCAAGGACATCTTAAAAAAAATCTAATTTCAAAAACAATGCTATAAAAAGCATGGTGATAAGCAACTTATAAACAAAAGTCAATAATTGTTACATTTGTGCAGTTTTATAAGGAAATGAGCTACAGTTCTTTTGAGAACTTTGTTGCACCTGCTTCCTTTTTTCATGCAGGAAAACCCAGAAGCTCCTTTTTGTTTCCTTTTTTTCTGAAAAGTGGTCTTATACATAATAGCCTGCTTTATTTTCTGGCATATTTATTTATTTATTTATTTTTCCTGCAATACTAATGAAAATTACTTAGTCATAAAGTCATAAAATCTAAAATCCTAAAAAAAAAAAAAAAACCACACACACACACAACGCAAGTCTTTTGCACAGTGTCTGTAATGTCTAAACTTGGCTTTCTTTTAATTGCAGTAAGGTACTTTACTAGATTTTGATTTACAGCTCAACCCTATTTCAACTCAAAACATCGGCACTGTGAGCGAACTACCAGATATGCGGTTTAGTGGCACGCCCTAGTCATGCTTTACTTCTCCGAACTGACCTCGAGAGAAAAACATGCACTGATGCCCATGTGGATGAATTCCTCCTGTGATATCAATTCGCTTTCACGTACCTCTTGATGCTGGACGCCAGTGGGTTGACAGGGTTCCAGGGCATGCAGTCCAACTGGGACGCCATTTGGTATAAATTGTCACTGCTGGGGTTCAAACAAGCACAAGCGATACACTTAAGAAAATGTGTTTGACCAAATTATGTTTGCTGTTGTTTTACTGCATGTTTCTGTTATTAATGTGAATGGAGAAAATCCATTTGTTATGGAGTAGCATCAAAATCATCTGGACTACGGCAAATGGTTTTATAGAGGTTCATCCTGGGTAACAACAAATGAATCTCTTGGATAAACACACACACACACACACACACACACACACACACACACACACACTGCGGGTCACCTAGACCAGCAGGACTACCAGTTAATCAAATGAGACTTTTTCTCTGAGCGAGAAACTGCCATAAGTTATTGAGAGGTTGACTGGAGGACCATTAGTTACTCTGCTAGGTGCTTAACCAAACACTTAGTTTGGATTTATCTTCAGCTCGCCTGACATCATGGTATTGGAAGTGTGTACGCCGGTGTGTGCTGGTACCTGGCACAGTGTAACTACACAACCGCAGCGTTGACGTCATTATTGGAATGCACTACCTTAAGCATTTATTATGCTAGCAATATGTCATGAACTGTGGATACAAGAGGAGTTTTAATAGATGATGCATTTATATTTAATAGATATGCATTTATAACAACAACCAAGCCTTAATTGCAACACTCTTACTGTCCCTTATCAGTTTTTCTTCAGAAATCCTTGCAGTACAGAAGGGCAGGAGTTCATTTCTATGTAGTTTACACCAGTGACCCGTCTTTGGCTCTGACTTTGATTTGATAACTCGACATGTTTTTATTTTAACCGCCTTGAAACAGCTAAAAACAGCAGCTCCAACTTCAGACTGTATAAATACAGAGCTGTTGGTACCAGGCATTCGATTAGAAAGGAAAAAAAAAAACCCATAGCATTTTTGATTTGAGAATTCCCAGTTCCCTCTTAACTCCAGCAGATAGGAGTCTGTTTATTACAACATGCCGAACGGGAACTGGAAGACGTACACCAGAGCAGAATGAAAGCTCGCCTATCGGTCCCCTATTCTGCTGTTTTGAATCGTTATGTTCCCTCAGAGCTGCAAAACAACGTGTCCGAAATACTTCAGGAATTCCGCAGCTCATTCTTTGGACTGGTAGTAAGCGCACGGCCGTCTCAGGCCGCGTAGGGAACTCCTCGGAGAACGGTTATCAGGGGGAAGGAATTCAGGATTGGGTAAAAATGTGGAAGCCAGTGTTGGAAAGGACAGTTTATCTTGGCTTGGTACATTCTAGTATTCAGCACTTGACCTCTGGTGAGCTCGAGCTGCTGCCTGTAGGACGGAAACCCAGCCTTGATGTAGTAAAGTGCCATCGATCAAAATCGCGCTTGTTCTCGTTTAATGCTCGAAATGTTTATTTTCAGAACCGTGCTTGAAGAAAAGCTGATTTTCTCAGTACAATTCTACAGATATACTGTATACTCGAGTTGTTTTAATAGGACCTGTATGTTCTGTAACATCTACTACATCAGTAAACACTAACCATGTTGCTATTTTCTGATCTTTCCACAGAGTTTAATTCCAGTTTTAAGTTTGATCTACTAGAAGAGGATTAGAGTCACAATAAATAAATATTTTCTATGTATCATGTGACCATAAAGTCCATAAAAAAAAACATTTAAAGTAATCCTGAGATAAGGGTCAGAAATTAGCCCCCCCCCCCTCCCAGCGCCATATTTTTATAGTGTTTTTTTTTTTTTGTACTGGGTTTGTAATTTCTGCACTGAATGAACTAATCAGCTCATTTTCTAATCGCCATCTCATCTCATCCACAGAGGCTCAGCAAATCCTTTAAAATGCACAAATTTAAAAATGCACAAAGGGAAAAGAGCATAATATATATATATTTAAATTCATGTGTTTTTATAACACAGCATTCCAAAATCAGAATCTAATTTATTATATATGAAGCCGAACCATGATTTCTTCTTAAAATAATCATTTTTGTGCACTTGGCCAAAGTTCCTATGTGTTTCACTTACTCATAATTGACTTATATTGAACTATAACACATTTCTGTGTAAGTCCAAGGTGTTCATGATTCTTATTTATGTCCGATGGCATAATAGGAAATGTGCTACTGTAGGAATGCATACATAAAGGCCAAGTTTTTATTTAAGCCATTATTTGTGCTTGTTGTCAAGGTTATATTCCAACATGGTTATATAAAACTGATTAAAAATTTGAGCAATATAATATAATATAATATAATATAATATAATATAATATAATATAATATAATATAATATAATATAATATAATATAATATAATATAATATAATATAATAATAAGTAATTATCAACAAGCATTTTTCTGGCTCTGATATAAATCTGTATGTAGCATTCCTTTCCAAAATAAACCCTTAATCGCTCCTTTTTATATCACTTCCTTTGTCCTCTATGCACTGAGCATGCTCGGTGTTAGCTTGACCCTTTGAGGTTGAAAGAAAGCCGCTGATTGCAACCTGTTTGTTTTCCATCCTGTACTATTTACGGCCGACTGGAGGTGAGTTTCAATTTCCTGTCTTTACCGGTTACATAACAAACCTAATAACTCATATAATATCCTACACCATGCAGGGTTCTCATGTTTGCTGGGTTTTGAAAGCATTTTACTTTTGCGTTCGGTTTTAAGAAGTTTTAATGGTAAATGGATTAGCCTGAAGGAGAGTGTTTGTATAATGTAAGCAAGGCCCTTGACACGGGCCTGTAAATTTCCTACGCTCAGGATATATATCGCCTAGGCTTGACAGAAGCTTCTGGATATCTGGTCGGAGGAGGACGGTTATAACACTAGGTTTAGTGTTGAAAAGTAGTACTTTAACTGTGGTCAGATGAAACTGCTTGGACTTGGAAGAATCGGTTTCTGTTTTAATCCAAATCAGTGGCTGTGATAAATTTTTTTATTGGTATTATTTTCAATATCGCAAATGGTCACTTTGTAAAAGTAACTACACTCTGGATAGCAATAAACATTTGCTAGGTATGAAGAAAGACAGCAGGAACAGGCAGGGGTGTTCTTATTAATGAAGGGAAAAAAAAACTGTTGTTTTGGATTGTACCTGTTGTAAGGGTTTCTCAGGAGCAGCGCTTGGCTTCCTGTACAACTCTCTGACGGCGTGTGGCAGCCGTAAATAGGTGGAGGAACGGGATACTGCTGCTCACCTTGTAACACAACATACAGAGCTGTTAGAAATGGGAAATAGTCATCATAATGCTCGATGTCTTCCCATATGCGCACAGACATTCATCAAGCTCAAAAATAATGTGTTTGAAATCAGGCCTGTGGAACAAGTTCTCAACAAACAGTACAGTTCAGCCAATAGTCCAATTCGCTTTGGGGATTTTCATCTTAACAGCTTAAAACAATGTCAGACTTCCAGACCGCTCCCTCACTCGGCCCTCGAGGCTCTCACTCCTTGAAAACATGCTTAATTTAGAAAGTCAAGTCTTTTTTTTGTTACTCGCTTTTATCCCCCTAACTAATGAAAATGATTCCTTTGTGGTCACTTCGTATGTCTTGAGCCTCATGTGGTTAAAAAAAAAAGCTCTCGGCTGCATGCTTCAAGTATCATAACCTTGTTGTTCTAATGAAATGCATGAGCAAGCCTCTGTGTGTGTGTGTGTGTGTTATGAAGTCGGTCTAAGAGAGGGATCCTGAGCACGGGGAGGATTTGGGGAGATGCAGCCGAGTACACACTGCGCTTATGAAAACAGCGGTCTCGCTCTCTTTGAAGCCGTAAAGCGGCCCGACCTCTTGCTCCCTCTTCCAAAGTGCAAATGAGGAATCGGTGCCCTTACTCGGCCAGGTTCCGAAACACAAATGGGTCCCATGGTGGTTCTAAACTTGACAAAAGGGCTCTGACGTTGCTGCTCTGACTAGCCATCGGCTTGGTGGTCTCCGGAAGGATTTACAACGCTGGAATGGCCTGATAAGGTGTTACTTAAGGTGTTTATCTACGCTTTATGACAATGTAATGTGCACAAGACTACAGGAGAAAAGTGCACAGATTTACGGTCAAGGGAAGAGTCTGAGTGCAACTTGACCTTGGATTGATTTGGACAGAGCTTGCCCTTTGACTTTTGAGTGAAGGGAAAACACTCAGGCCCTCGCCGAGTACGTGCCGGAGCACAGAAATTGTCCAGATGAATTAACCTCTTAAAAGACTTTGTAAGGGGTGCTGATTTTTACCCATGTTGCTTTGCTGCGGAATGGGGTCTTCGTGTTTGAAGGGGTGGTTGGGGAACTGTGAGGCGTGGTGCGATGGTGTGTGTCCGTAGTTCGTGGCTCCGTCAGAGAAGGAAACCGCACTGTAACCTGGAGAAAGAGAAACAATTGAAGCTTGACTTCTAGAAAAGTTTTTTTGTTTTGTTTTTTAATTAAAATAATTTATTTGCTAATTTCTGCATAAAACTTGAATAAAACATATAAATGTCTTATATATGTAAAATGAGCTGCTTTAATGGTTAAGGTACTGACCCTCTCGTACCCTTATGACCCTTGACCCTCCTGACTCAGTGTTTGAGGGGGAACCACGAGCCGTGAGTGCAAACAAACGACGGGCATGACGATACAGTCTCGGAGAGCAGAGACTTGGATTAGGGTATGAATCATGCCTCAGGTGACCCCAGGTCACCTTCAGCCTCATAAATCACCACATCCCAATGCTGCCTTCATTAATTACATACAACCACTTTCACCTCGGAACGACAGAGAAACTCATTAAAGAGGGTCATTCCTCTTCCACCCCACCGGGCTTGCTGATGGGTCTGAAGACTGGGAGGAGCACCCAGAGCCACGGGGTGTGTGAGAGTCAAAGAGAAACATTCCTATAGTCACCTGGCTGTAACTACCTGTCATGTTAGTGTACTGTGTCACTGCTGTTCTTCATAATGTGTGGCAAAAAAAAAAAAAAAAAAACAGAAAAATACAATAAGCTCTTGTGTTTAATATTTGATTTGTTAATTATTTAAAACATATAGTGGTTAATACAGTGCATTTTACTACATACATTTTGGCCATAATGCATTCTGTTAAAGACAACGTTCAGTAAAAAAAAAGATAAAAAATTTTTAATTTAAAAAAATAATAAAACAAAAAAATTATCACACAAAGGATGTTTTTTTAAAAAAAGTTATGCTTCTTAGGTTTTGTTAGTGTTCATGTTATCCAACCACAAAAACGCAAAAACATTCTTATTTTTTTTCATTTTGAGATAAAGTAAATAAATAATTTAAAGAAAATTCTCTAGAATTCATTTAAAAAGAAAATTCAGAATTTTTACCATTGTAATTTTTTTTTTTAAGATTTGTAAATTTCTAATTGTGTTATTTATGTTATGCCTTTAACATATAATTTCTCTATTCACACTATACATATACCTGAGGATGCAACATTTGACACAATTGCTTATATTGCTAATAATTTTTGTAAAGACAGATATCCAAGGTTAAAATAGGAGTGATTGAGAAATAAAGAATTTGGAAATTATAAGCCGAACACTCCATTGCTGTTCGGACCTCGTGAGTTTTTTTACACACTCCATAACTCACTGTGATTTCACAATCTCTTAATGGTGGAAAACATAAAACCCTTGTCTTTTGCCTTATCCTAATTTACTTGCTTTGTGTTTATGATGATATATTTTGTAATGTATACAGGAGATAAAATGGAGGTTTGGGTTTTATACATAAGCATATGATAACGCAGCAGATCATAGGTAATAAAGTCAAACACATCAGTAGTGTTATTGTTTTGTCATAACGGTTGTGAATCAGATCTATTTTTTTTTTTTTAGATGAGCTGCAGCTAGAGGTTTGGCAGGTGTATGACTAAATTTGATAAATAGATGTTATAAGTGTTATATATTATGGTGTACCGGTTACTGTGGTGTTATAATGCAATAATAATTTTATTATATAGTGTTTAAGAATTGTACTGAAACCAATATGTGTTCAAAGAAATCATGAGCAGAGCATAATGTATTATTTACATAAATAATGTCTTTATTTATTTATTTTTATTTTGACATTGAAATAGTTTAGTGTGAATTAATTATTTTTATTGTAATAATTATAACATTATTATACCTATACAGTAGTATATAAAATTGTTATACATCCAGTAAGCTGATTGTGGTTTGTTAGGCTTATTAGCAAAAATACCGAAATCATATATTTGCTAAATTGGATAAACTTTAGATCTTCACATGGGCTCTTTTCCACCCAAACTGCATACACTGACATGAATAAACAAACTGAACGTGTGCTGGTAAAGGATGATACATGATGTGTAATTAACATTTTTCCTCCTAATACTACTTGTTTAAATATTGCAAAGTTTTTTTGCACAATAAAATCTATCATTTTTGAAGGAAATGGCTGTTTTCTTTCTGTACTCCCCAAATTTTATCAACACTCCCCTTGACCAAAAGCAACATGTCTAATGGTTTTTAATAAAAATTAAACATTAATCACTTTGCGTGCATCATTTCTACGCAACATAACACAATTTTGGTCATGATTTGAATTAAAATTTCAGAAAATATCCAAATGCTGTTTTATATCTATGGTCAAACTACAAAAAATTAACTTTCAATTATTTTAATTATTTGCCGTTCTTATAAAATAAATGGATATTATGTGTTTTGTTATGATACAGCATACAGGACAAGCATCTAAACAAGTATATCTATAGACTTCACAGGGCAAGTGTATCTACAGACCTGTGACAAACTATAGGAAAATAAGTAAATAAGAAAAATGAAGAAAATAAATGACTGAAGAAAACAAGATTCCCTCAGACAGAAGCACTGAAAGAAGTAGTCACAATATATGTCTGGCATGCACAGTATTAAAATGCTGAGGAGACCTAAGTAAACTTAATTTGGCATCCAAATGCTTACAAAAAGTCTTTCACAGTTTAAGAGGATACATGATTGGGTCAGAGCTTCAATCACAAACATTACATTTCAGCAGGAGCAGGAACTAACCTGATATCTGCATTCAGAGCACGTCAGTAAACAGAAATTGGAAATTGTTAATACTTTGTAATTGTTAATAACTGTGAAGTTTGTGCATGAGTCCATATACTAGAAGAATCAACTATTTTTTGAACTGCCTCAAACATTGCTGATAAGACAGTTAGCAAAACGACTAATTAAAAAAAATTGTGCCTCATTTAGAATAATTGTGTTTAATGTCCTTTTAATAAACATTCAATAAACAGCTTCTTTTTAATGCAATTTGTACAATTAAGTGTCTGATTTAAAAAGGTATTTTTTTAATAAAACGTAATAATCTTTAGTTTATTAAGGATGACTATAATAACACAATAGCCAATATAAAATAACCACAATAGATAACTTTAATAACACATATTTATGAATAATAAACAATGCAACTTTTACAAATATTTCTTATATTTTATTTGTTCAAGACAGTTGAATGAAATAATTTCTGACTTGATTGATAATGTAATCCCGTTAGTCACAGGGAATAGTTAATTTTAGCGAACTTGCATGATTATCTCAAACATTACATTTCATGCTAAGAAGCTCTGCGACAGAAACAGTGCATTGTGTCAAAGTGCGTAGTAGTTTAACAGGAAAATAATAATTTTATGTTTTTAACTCTACCTTGTTTGGTGTATTTTATTAGTCATTGTAATTTTAATGTATAGTTAGTCCACATAATGGAACCTCACACAAGAACTACATGAATACAAGAGGAACTTTCTGATTGCATTTGCACATGTGCTGCATGTTTTCTGGGTAAAAACTGTGACCCTAAAACATCAACAACAATAAAGTATAAAACACAGAGAGACCCAGGGAATATACTCGTGCAGAGAGACAGGGCATGTTTTATTATTATTATTATTATTATAAAAGTTATCCACAATTTGTTTCATTTCCACATTAAGACCTTGACGTATATCCTTGCATACCATATTGCTCAATAAGAATGACCTAGAAGCTAGACTGTAGAATCTTCAGTCTGGTCTTCTATGACTGTCGATAACACTAAGTATCTGAGTATTATTGAAATAAATAAGTAAGTATCTGATATTAAAACAGCAATGCGCATGTATGTGTTTTTATGTGATAGGTAGCTAAAGCTACAAGGATGATTTCATCCTCTTAACTATGATTTTCCTTACCCTGGTTCCTGGATCCAGTCTGACTGTCCATGCAGTTGGACAGATACGGGCTGTTACTGAACATCCGGCTCTGGCTGGTGGGTGTCTGGTTTGGTGTGGGTGCTCCGAATGCACCATACCTGCATGCCCCGGTACCTGTAAACTGTCCTGAGAAGTGGACGGTGAAGGCACTGAGGCCACAGTGTGGGTCCTCATGGGGGTCTGTGGAACCCCAGGTGGGTTCTTGCTTGATGAAGGAGTGGGAGCCCAGCGAACTATAGGGGGCACCAGTATGAAAATCCAGCACAGGTGCCCACTGAGGGGCACTGCTGACGGGCAGAGGGCAGTTCCCGTTGCCTGCTGGCAGGGCTGGCACTGGAGAAAGAAGGGTGTTGAGGTCGCGTACGTCTGAACCCATGTTGGCTGGCTCACACACCTCGGAGAACGGCTCCAAAACGGAAAGACAAGGATCAAGTGTGAGTTCAGAATCCGAGGTGAACGCTGAGTCAACAAAATCAAGTCCGGTGAAATTTCATGGCTGAGTTCTGAAGCTAAGAGACATGAACACCAGGATGAACGCTGCCTCCATGAGCGTGAGACTTTTCTTCTCAAGTAAATAGCAGACAGAGATCCTGATGGATGGAGAGTGAGGTACAAGAGAAAAACACAGAGACAGAAAGGACTTAGTGGGATGGTCTCTACAAGGCAGAGTTCTCTGAATGGAGAGAAAGGAAGCTAGGACGAGGAAGGAGGAGGTTAAGGAGTAGGAGGAGGAGGAGGAGGAGAGGTGTAGCTTCTTTACTCGTGTGTCTGTTTTCTTTGGAGGCCTGAAGGCTCAAATAGAGTCAAACGGAGGAGGCAGGAGGAGGAGCTAGAGCTGGGGATGGATGAGAGGAGCACTTCATTCATTTCCTCCAGGACCCTCTTCCCTGAGCACTCCACATCACACAGAGACCCTCCATAAGCCAGAGGGTGTGTTTATGATAGTCAAGTACAGGGATAATCATTTGTTTGGGTTTTATTTTCTTGCCTTGTTTTAAAGTAACAATGATTTTAGGTCGGATTCAATGTGACTTTTGTCCAGAGCCTGACATGACTGAAATATATATTCCCAAAAATATATAGAAAAACGAAAAATTATTATTTTCGGTCGGGAAAAAATGGAAAATAAATCTAGTGTTTAATGACGCGCACTGTTTAATTATTAGGTTAACATAATTATTTCTTAGTTTCCGACAATTAGAAAAATCTCATTCATTACACTAAATCGCCGACTGCTTTATCGGGATCTTCAATAAATTAGTTTAAAAACATTACAAAAGGAAAAATTTGTTGTAATTAACAAGAAATTCATTTAAAATCAATAATAACAATATAGGATAATTATTAGTTAAATTGTCGCTTGATCGTCGCGATACAGGTTTATTTAACATCGTCTTTCATATGATTTTAACACTTTTTAACGCTAGTGTTAAAATTCCCGCCTTCACTAAACCACGGAAATTTACCTGTTTATATAATGGAAGCTTAAATCTCAAATCTATTTTCGTTGAAGGAATAATCTGTCAATCCTCAAACTTTGTGGTCGTTCATAATTTCTAGATAATTTACGGGGTTTTGTAAAAACAATGGCGGGTCATATTCTACCCTTAAGACAACACAAACTTAAAAAAACAAAAACATTTTTAATAATTACTGTAACGTGCGACAATTAACCGCGATTGTTTAAGACAAGTTAAACAATAATTTAATGTTATTTCTGTCATTTCTGTCGCGGAATTTATAATAATAATAATAATAATAATAATAATAATAATAATACATTTCCGTGCATGTGCATATAACATTTCTGAAAAATTCTGAAAATATTTCGTAATTGTTAGTTTAAATGTCTATAATAAATAAAATAAAAACAAAAACGTATACATATTTAAATGCTAAATGTATGGTTATAAGTTATATATTTATATAGATGATAATATTATCATTAAAATATGATCATATTATTAATATTATATTAATATCATATAAATCATACTATTTTTATTTTCCTGTGTGTGTACATTTTGGCTGATACTTGTGTGTGTATGTGCATAAATATTTCTATATATATATATATATATACGCATCTTCTCCGAGTGCATGTGCTTTCCAGGACCCGACGGTGAAAACAAACTCTTTTATGCCTAATTAATATTTATAAACGCCTTGTTTAAACCTACCCAAATAGCTATAAATCAAACCTCCTTAACGAGATTGTTATTGAGATTGTTCATAAGAAAAGAATCGAAAAGAATAATTGACGGCTGCGGGAGGGAGGGAGCTGTCCGGACTCAAGAGTTCATCATGTTTAACTGAGAATCACATGTGTTCAATTAAACTTCAGCCAACATTCACATGTTTAAAAGGACACACAGCTGAAAGCCTGGGCGCTAAAAGAGACAACAGAGTTGGTTACAGTATTAAATAAATGTGCGTTTGAACATGAATTTTAAAGCTTATTAAAGTCTTATCCTCCTTTACATTTAGAAGAAAAATGATTAGAAAATAAAAAGCATGCATGAAGTTCAGACATGTTGTCACCATGGTATTATAAGGTTTTTTACCTCAAAATTAACACTGTCCATGATAATGCATTACATAAATGGTTGTATAATATTAATAAAAGCAGTCATTGCCTGAACAATACATGCTTATTACTGCTAACAATTATTTCCTAACTTATAATCAGGAAAAAAAAATGTCAAACTTGGCTGACTGTCAAAATCTGAACAATTTACAATATAATAATATAATCTTTTTATGCACAACTACCACATGGTCATAGCATCATATGCCATATATATCATATACAATAAGGTGATAATGTAAAGCACAAGGTATAGTGATGAATGCAAACCACAGTGTCCAGTGAGAAGAAGGGCACTTTCCTCCCCTAGCCTCCTCCGTCTAAGGGCTGCTTCACTTCGACGCTATTCACTAAAGGGAGGAACAACACTGGACATCATTCGCCTGTCCTCACTTACAGGCTGCTGCTGGAGCTTATAGATAATCATACATGTATACTGATACAGTGGTTCAGAGTTTTTTTTTGCAAAATTCACATTAACAAAGTGAACTGCAAGATTTGTTTGACATGGATAATTAGACATGATTAATTAAGCATTAATTAAACATGACTACTAGATTTAGTTAATTATTTTAGATCAGTATTTTGGCTCAGTGACTTATTTATTTATTATCTGGATACAAGTTCTTAGAATTCTTAGTGTGTTATTAGAGTGGCTACAAAAATTCTTTCATGCATTCATCTTCATTAAGCACTTTATCCTGGTCAGGGCCATGCTGGATCCACAGCCAGTTTCAATAACTCTGACCGCAAGTCATCATCCTGGATGGGACACCAGTCGATGACATGGCACTTTGGACACACCTTTACACCAAGTGTATGCAATCCACCTCTGTACATGTTCATGGAAGGAAACTGGAGAACCCTGAGGAAATCCACTGAGATGAACCGAACATTGATACTCCATGCACAACATCCCGAGCCCAGGATCAAACCCAGGACCGTAAAGCTGTGACATGGCAACATTTCTGACTGTGCAGGCATCCCATCTATCACTCCCATCAAAAAATAATAAAAATAAATTGCATGTGATTAATGTCATCTTAATGTCAACCCATTATGTTATATGTATGGAAACGTCAGAAGTAATTATAAGCAAAAGAAGAAGAAAAAAAACCTCTGGTGCTAATAAAGAGAAAAACACACAAACAGAACCTTTAAAACCACTTTGGGAATTTTAATGTGACTGTGCATTTTAAATGTCCTGGATTATATGTTTATGATCTATATTGTAAAGCCTAACAATCTGATATTCACAAAGGCCAGATCTTTGATTCCTTTTTAAAAAAGAAAAGCTTGTGTATTTTAATAACAAGAAATTAGTTTTTCTGTCAGTTGTGATACTAAAGCAAGATCTTAATAGGTCTTCTGTTAAGAATTAAAAAGCTCCTATGAAACATGCATTGAAGCAGTGAAAGTTTTGAAGACTGACTCAGTGTTTTTCAAATTTTAGTTACAGAAGCCAGTCACTAACGTCCTTGAGTGTTTCTTCTCTTTTGATGTATGATAACTTTAAAGGTTATCTTCACTGCCGCTTCTAGTCTTGCCAGGCCTTTTTTTTTTTTTTTGTTCTCATAGCAACAGTTACCCTACACACAAACACGGTGTCAGTGGAAGCCAGGCCACTTGTTACCTCATATCTAAAACCTGCAAACTTTTGAGCTTCACAACATCCTTGTCTGAATAATTACCAATCTGATAGATTGCAGCAATAACGCTCTTTCCTCTTCCTTCCCTTTCCCCTTTTTCTAATTTCTCAGAAGACAGCTTATTACTGCATGCCGTTAATAACAGACACATTTAGTCAAGATCAGAAAAGGTCATAAAACACATGCAGGAGTAGCATGCCCGCATTTTGCACACTGCATCTACGCTGTTCCCAGTTAGCTGAGATATATCTCAATTTGTCCAGCCGGAAGCGTTGGCCTAGGAGCAGAACGTGGATAAGCAGCGACAGCACGGCTCGTTAAATTGATGAGCTGAGATCTGCTCTTACTTCACCATCTGGAATTCTAGTCTGGGCTTCTGCTGAAAGCTGCTGACCCGGGACTCAACTTTTCAACTCAGGCAAAGAGAGCATGAGGAAGAGAGAGAAAAAAATCTGTTATGTCAGCAGAAGTCACTTGCTATCAAACCGAAGAGAGCGGTGTATAAGAGTCTGGTGTGAGGCTTCATCCGGCAGCCATGATGAAAGACAAAAATGGAAAAAGAGCGTATAATAGAAGTCCTATGTGGTAATCCTAAAAAAATGCACTTTTTCAACAATTAGTAGTTCCAGAAATAGCTTTTGAATAATCTTTGGTAAATACAGGCAATATTTGGAAAGCGAGGAAGCGGAACTGTTTTACTTTCAGGTCAAAGGGAGGAAGAACTCAAGCGTGTTTGTCTACACACACGATGTTTAATGCAAATTTGTCTTAAGAAAACATGACTGAGCACAGAACCTTAACCTTTCTAGAATATTTTGCTCTGCTTAAGTTCTTAAATATCTGTAAATGCATACGAACAAACCCCTTCCCCCGTCTGTAAAGGACCATAGGTTCCGCCGGGTTCTCCCAGGAGCTCGAAGGCATTCTGTAGATGTCTAATGCTGCTTTTCAAAAACAACAGCGCAGAAAAAGAATGACTCCCCTGGCCATTCGAATGCATTTTTCCACTTAACAAACAACAAATTATCTTAAAATAAAGCCGTGGACGACTTTTAGCCAAGTGCTCCCCAGGCGTAAGGAAAACACAGCGGTCCAGCTGACCCTGAAAATATTTTGTTTTTATAAACCCCGCTGTTGCATCAAAAGGCTCCGACTTCAAGGTGGAATCGCAGCCAACGTCATTTGCGCGGCAACTTTATTGATAGCCCCAAGTCGACTTCCGCTCGCGTGATGGATCATTCTTGGAAATCCAAGGAGAGCGTTTAAAGGAAATGAAAAATGTTATCATTCACCCCTGACAACGAGATGGCAATGTATACGCATGTAGCTTAGAGCTCTCACTCTAAACAACAGATTAAATGCAAACATGACAAGCTGTAATTAAAAGTCAGAAGAAATTAAAAGCATAAGGAAAACAATGTAGATCACAGCTAACACAGATGAAGCTTTGTGAACTGCAGATGTGCGGTCAAATGAATCATCGTCACTCTTATCAGTGGCAGCTTCAGAGAAATGCAGTCAATGTAACATCGCTTGGTGTGAAATTTCCGTTGTTTGCTTTAAAACAATGTCCCACTGTTCATGCTCTTAGCAAAAAAGAAGACACACACACACACACTTTCAAACACCCTGACACTTACACACACATATATATATATGCAGACCAGTAAATTACCCCCAAAATCCCAATCAGTCCCTACTGGTTTATGTTAGTCGCCTGTTTCAGTATCCTTCAAAGCTCTGAGAATGGACAAACTAGATAAACCAGGGGTCTCTGATACTACAAGCGAAGAAGAAGAAGAGCGTTTTTGTTCAGCAACTGAAACCCAGGAGGCCTCCATCTCTGTTTTATCTGCTGATACTAAGGGTTCACCATTCATGACTGGCCCTACCCTGTCTCACACATACATACCCATACACACATGTGCAACTGAAAACATGGTGCAAGTGTCTGGAGGAGCATCTTGTCAGTCTTCAGGGAGTCGCAATTCTGATAGATTCATCACCACAAGTGGAGAAAGACAGAGCAAGAGAAGTGGCCTTGAAGTAAAGATACTGTGAGACAAATTCCTTTAGCCCTTTACTGTAACACAAACAAGCAGCTGTTGAACTAGAAAACTGCTTTACTAGATTGAGAAGATTTAGTGGAATATCACCATAAAGTTGATTTGTTCTTGATTATTAATTATTTTATATATGTACTGCGCAAAAGTCTTAGGCACCATATTATATGCTGTACCAATTTTGTTATACATATGTGTTTATCATGTCTGCATAATTATGTACAAAATCATTCAGCACTTCCATATATAACTTAAAAATGTATAAATAAATTACATTACAGGAGATAACAGTACAAGACAGACCAGTTTTCAGATAGAAACAAAAAACCTAATCAACGCTCCCTGGGATTTGCATAAAATTAGAAAAACAGACTTTTGCACAGTACTATAAGTAAAATAGCTGTTAGGTTTTAATGAGCTTGCTGAAGAATATGAGTTCTTCTGGTAACTTTGTCACACTTGCTCCTTTCTACAGTATTTGTAAGCAAATTCCAGGAGCGCATATTAGGTTTGTGTGTGTGTGTGTGTGTGTGAGAGAGAGAGAGAGAGAGAGAGAGAGATTCATTACATGTAAAATATTTTTAGCTTTTTTTGTTGTCATTTTAATAATTAATATCAAAATATTAGAATATTTAATTTCAAATTTGGTTAAGTTACTATTCATACAGTATAAATACAGTGTATTTTACTGTACAATTCAGTATACACATTGTGACGACTGTTGACTTCATCGTCATCTTCCACAAGGACAGTATGCCACAGAAGGTGCTTTATTGAAGAATATTCATGAACAGTTGACTAGAAGTCCACAGAAGTCCATTATGACGTTTTTAGCCATCAGTGATATAGGGTGCCATGTCAGTTGCTGGTGTTGGTCCACTGTCTTTTATCGAGTCTAAAGTCAATGTAGCTGTCTACCAGGAGATTCTAGACTACTTCATGCTTATGTTTGCTGACAAGCTTTATGGAGGTGCTGATTTCCTTATCCAGCAGGACTTTTAACCTAACCACAGTGCCAAAACTACCAACTAGCTGGTTTGCTGACCATGACATTACTGCCAGCCAACTCGCCAGATCCGAACCCCATAGAGAATCTATTTACAGTTCTCACAGAAGAAGACACCTATACAGACAAGCTGAAGACTGCTATCAAAGCAACATGGCCTCCATGCCATGCCGATGCAGTAATTTATGCTAAAGGAGCCCTGATCGAGTACGAGTGCATGAATAAACATAATTTTTCACAATTTTTTTATTGCAAATCCCTTGCTAATTGACCTCATGAAATATTCAGATATTTTGAGATACTATATTTTGGATTTTCATGCAATCAATGATATTCAAATTGATGTTTGAAATATTCCGCTTTACATGTAAATAAAATCTAGGATATTTGAGGTTCATTTTTAAAATTAAATGACAAAGAAAGTTTTGTTTTTGACATCATAGTGTCATGATGCATATGATGCACTGTATGTTACAGCACATTGTTTTTTATTTGGAAAGTGTGTGTGGGGGGGGGGGGGGTGAGAGCACAGGGTGAAAAAACATATAAACAATCAAAAAAGAAAACCCGGATCCATGAAGGCTCTGTCTTGCAACTTACAGCTTTTAACAGACCTGTTGCTAACCTCTTGGTGCCGGGTCCCACAGCACATATTCGAGCAATATTGTACTGTTATGGCTGATTGTTGTTTATCTGATTTTAATAGGGCAACAGTGTAATACGTTGCTACACCATATGTGAAATTAACTTTTAACTAAAATTAGAGTCATGGGTATTTCTTTCACAATTTTCCTTGAATGCTGTCTCTGGAAGTGTATACAGATAGTGTTACAAATGTTACAATGTTACAAAGTAACAACAAAAAAGCAAATTTTGTAAACGAAAGCTTCTGAGTAAAATTTTGAGATTACCTAGAAATCTAAAGTCGAAACCTAATTGTGGCAACAGTCTATGTTACTTTCTGGTCTGAGTTTTACACATTCTCTCCTTGTTCATACACGTGCCCTCTGGTTTCTCCGGTTTTCTCCCATTACACATAGATGAACTGGAAACACTTGATCACCTCATAGCCCTGAATGAGTATGTTAACACATGTCAATGTATTTGGCGTGCAATCTTGGGTGAATTCTACCTTCTTTTGCAAAGTGTTCTGCTGAGTGGCTTCGGATCCACCATAACCAGGATAAAGTGAATACTGAAGAATGAATAAAACTGTTCTGTGAAAGCTAATCTTGGGCATTAATGCAAAAAAGTAAAAATCTCATTGAATTACATGCTATACACTTTAACATTTCTTTAAACGTCTGACTAAATAAATGTCTCTTTCTCAAAAGGGTAATTGGCTGATCAAGACTACTTTCTTGCTTATCAAGACTTCCAGGGAACTGGAAAATAATTTGTGAGTGAAAAAGTGTGGAAAGTATAGACTGTAAAAAATTTATTTTCCGAATTCAGTTTTTATTCCACAAAAATCAGCAATAATCCACAGTGTACTGTATCGTAATATAACCTCTGGCCTTGCATCCCGACAAACTTTCAGTAAGAATCTTGCACTATCCCAGGTTTAACAGTTTTGCTTTTTTTAATTCCCATCTTTGACTGGAACTTGGCCTTGCTGTGCTCTGAGATGCTCTTAAAATAATGTGCAGGTGGTAGTAGATTTGTGAAGAATGGTAGATAAGGCAAAGCCCAAGAATTGTCTGAGATCCACTAAAGTATTTAAAACACTGGCTCGCCTTCAAACGCCTAAATACGAAGAAATTCAGGCGGATGTGGGCTGCCTTCCAGCATTACTTAAACAGAGAGTCTTGGAGAGAGTGCAGGCTGAAGGGTATCGGAGTGGTACCACCAGCTGCAGAACCGTTCATTAATGCCCTATGGTATGCACAGCGCAAATCCTTGAACACGTGTGGGAATAAAAACATTCACCCTTCGACTTAATTAAAAAGCACAAGGACGCTGGGTATTGAGCTCATCCCTCAGACGTGCGGTTACATCTGGCACCGTTTCATGACAACTAAAGCAGCAGTTATGTATTACTTCTATACATAATCCATATATACTTGTGTTTTAAGTGCACTGTGATAGTTTTGGACTATGCGCATGGTGAAAGCTTCATATACGTTGTTCTACAAATAGCACACAATGGAACACTTAGAGAAATAGAGTCCTCGTATAATAAAAACTGAGACTTCTATATCCTAAGCACACACTATCAATCTTGGGAGATGAAATTTTTCAGTCTCCACTTGAGTTTATGAGGAGGAAAAACTTTCGAGGGCCTGGCCAAGCTCCAGAAGAGAGCAGAAATTATGTTTGGTCAGGACATTTCTTCAAAGATAGTATCTCAGTGTTTGAATGCTGCAGCATCGGTTTAGTAGGAATCAAATACCAGGCCTGTAAATCACTACAAAGTGCTTATCTCCTGCCAGATCCTGAGAGCTGAACTCCACGACTGAGCAGAGCTACATGTCAGGCCCGAACACCGCGGTGGGATCAAAATCTGGAAATAATAAATGCAGGGAACGGTTTGCTTTGATAAAAAGGCAAAAGAAGGTTACAGTGTTTAAACCGAGTATATCAGCAGCGAGGACAAGAGGTCACGGCGGTGCGAGACGTAAGGCTTGTTGTTTCTTAGAACAATGACTCAACTGGCGATACCACAGTGTCAGGTGAGTGTGCAGCAAGTGTTATTGTGGTACGCCACGCCGCATCACTGTCGTTTCAGCTGTATTCCACGGAGACATTTTGTACCTTTGCGTCATCGTGTTCTTAACACTTGACACCATCTTTAAAGCTCAGCAGTTAAAAGTGCTAATAGAGACATTTTAGTGCTGGGAAGTTTATAAAGGCCTGTCTTGCCAGATCATTTGGCAACAAAACTAACAAGAGTACAGTTACTTGAAAAGTGATGTCTCTGGCGGTGTCTGAGTTCACCGGCTGGTCAGCTCACGAGGGGCTTTCCACTAGTAAGACAGAACTGGAGGATATCATTATAAACTATTTTAAAGACCTCAATCAGGATCTGTAGAAACTGCAACAGCGCTGCATTCATTTACTGACAGAGAACAGGCTTTAATGGATGTGTGGTTAGCTTCATGTTCATGTTGTACTCAACAGTAACACGACAGTTAGACTGATTTCCAGTTGGACATTTGAGATCCTTGAAAAGCTAGTTGTTATTCAGCATGTAAAGTTTGTACAAGTAAACAGAGTGGAAAGGCTATGTTATACTAGTGTATGTTGTATCACAATATAATGTTCAGTCATGCATTTTGAAGAGATTTTATACTTGTACCAAATTACTCGTACCAAAAAAAAAAAAAAACTTTCCAAAGAGCTTTTCCAAATCCAATGCAATTACATCTAGAAGCATTTTCTTCCGTTTATTTTAGAGTTTAAAAGTGATTAACTGTTCAAATGATAAAAACATACATCTGTTCAGATATATAAAATAACCAACACACCAGGACCGGCTTTAAACGAGACCCCTTGGCCCTTGAAGCGTCACTATCGTTTTCTTTCAGCCAAGAAGCGTGGTGAGACAGTCAGTGAAAGCGCACTATATAAACACCACTCAGTGACTAGAAAGTGATCCATCAATGTGCACTGCCATTGTAATGCACCTAAGACTGATTAAGTCAAAGGCAGCTAAATCATCTGAATTCCTGCTGTGCCTTGGCCCGGCTTGGACTCTAGATTAAGATGAAAAGGTCTGCGCATTCCTTGTCTGATAATTAATGACGTAACTGTAACGGATGATTGTGCGACCACTTAATAGAGATTTGCTTTTCATCTCTTCTCATCCGAATAATTCTGGTCAGTGACTGTTCTATAGTGAGGAGATTTTTGCAGTATTTTTCTCAAAATTAATGCAAGTCTTGAAAGTCCTTGTAATAATAAAGTGCAGTCTCGCTTTCAGATTAACAGGAAGTTGTAAATTGTCTTTAAATCTTGATTCAAATCGCAACCGAAATAAATTGTCTCGGAAACCTTGGTCATTTTGTTATCGCTAAAGAGAAATGGAAAAATGTAGGCACTGGCACCAGAAAGCCAGGAATGGAACCGATTTCAATCTGATGACCTGTAACCTCATTTTTCTTGCAATCTGACAGGTCATTAAAGGGTGCACTGTTGGTCGTTAATCTGGCAGTAAGGGATAAATACACATCCCAGTTTCAAATCTCAGAAGTTGATTTACGCGCAAAATTCCATACGCACCCATCTTAATCTGGTGACTATGACAACACAACTTGGTATTTCTATGGGGAAAAAAATCGATAAGTAAATGAGTAGCCTACACTGTAGGACGTATATTAAAAATTTATAAAGAAGGAGATCATCTCTTATTATTGGAGTAAGCACAAAGAAAAAAGTGTCACTCGGGCTATTACGATCAGCCAACTTTGATGAGCAGCGTACGAGCCAGTGGAGCAAGTACAAGCTTTAATGTCGGCTTTGTGAGTCATGCTGAAATCCTGATGGAAAGCACCTGCCCAATGGCACCAGACACTCTGCGATGAACTCTTAAAGAAAAGCGCCCCATAAAATCAACCTCAGACTCACAAGACCTTGAGTTTCATCCTCTAGCATACCGGAGGTTTACTCAGACATGCATCTTTTCGAAGTATATGTTACAGAAAAGTGAGATGGAATGAGAAAAAGTGACAAGCAGAGGAAATCTGCACCATCCCCGTCGGTTAGACGATGAAGGAAGCACCATTTTGGTGCAGCTCCCGGAATTACGAAGATATTTTCAATTCACTTGTGAAGGACACGTTCCTATTAACTGCTAACTGAGAGAACTCTTGAAGACAATTATTCTGGAGCATAAACAAAAATGTGCTTTAAAAAAAACATTAGAAAAAGAGAGAGATGGATAAGGGTTCAGTAAAACAATTGAGATGTTCTCTTCATAAGTGAGAAGCAGTTAAGGGTAGCTGGGTGAGATTAATGGTGCGTGTCATTGAGGCCTTGTATAGTGGCCTCAATATCTATCTCATTCCCTCTGACTACAGTAACTCAAACATACACACCCATCACATCACTATTAAAAACAATGCTGATAAAAACAACAGCAAGTTTCGCTCATGAGTAATTGCTGACAAAGAGAGCACAAACAGCCACGGTCAGCTGCTTTCCAAACTTTTAGCAACTTCAGATAAAAAAAAATAAACACATTCATAAGAACTACACAATAAAATAGATTTAATCGATGGATTAATCGATAGAAATCCTACTGTAATATTCAACCTACATTTATTTACAACTAATGTAACATTTGAATGATAAAGGCACAGAGATAAAGATATCTCTCCTTTTAACATACAGTATGTCAGTCTTATGACTGGTTATAATTATACGCAAGAGAAACAGCTATTTGGCTTTAAAAAATACAAAAATAAAATAAAAAAACCCAATCTTTTTCCTTTGTAATTGAACAGGCCACCTACTCTTCATTAGCTGACACTGATTCAGTACTCCACAGCGCATTACTTTAAAACACCAAGACCTCGACCATCTCTCTGACCCTGTAAAAGTTAGTAACTAAATACATTTGTTGCTTAATGGATCTCAACATGTCATCCCCGCTCCGTGATTTAGGGCAAGCCGAGAGTGGAGAGTGCGCCGGGGTGGAGGCCGGGCTCAGAGTGGAAATCAGGGGCACGGCAGTTTTACAAGATCCCCTGGAGTGCACAAGCGCTCTCCATCATCCAGCTGGGGCGTCCCCCTGTGCGAGACTTACGGCCCAACACGTCAACAGGGACATGGATAATGCGGGACAGCGCGCGGGTTAAGACGGAGCTTTGGGGTCCACTACTTTTCAGTAACAGCTGAAACGGTTCATCCTTTATGAAGCGCGCTGTGCCGCTCACAGATATATAGACGTACGGGGGAGTACCGTGTACTCATGTGATCGCTCCTAACCTCCGCAGAATTAGAAACGTATGGCGCTCCCATGGTGGTCCTTGAGAAGCATAACTCAATCAAAAGCATTGTCCGTTCAGCATTGTTCACGGTTCTGGCTGGAAGAGGTGATATGATGAATCCTTGGTCAAAAGTGTGAGATAAAGAGAGGTAGAGAGAGAAAGTCAGAACTACGGGTTGGGGCTAATTTAGGGCCATATAAATGATGTGGACGGTGAACTTTAAACTGCGGTGACCTTTGACAGTACTGGGCAGGCAGAGATTATCTTCTCGTCTCTCAGTCAGAGGTAAGATGAGAAGGCTAAAGCGGAGGTGATTCACAACACAAGAGTGCCCTCCTCCATGTAGAAAGATGTAGGAGGAAACTTTTCGACAAAGAAACAAAACAAAACATAAGGTAGTTAACAATCGTTTAGTATTTAAAGCAATTGTTGTGGGCGTTCTATTAAAACCCTGCTGCGACCTTACGACTATTTGACATATTATGGTTAAGGATCACGCAACAAAACAAAACATTTCAAATGTTTATTAAAATTCTTAAACCTTACCTGACTCGGATATTGGAGTCATTTAAATATGATGGCTTGATGTGAACTACGTGCAAACACATTCAGTATAATTAAGTACTTTTTAACAATAGTTAAATATCTTTATTCTCAGTCAAGACAAGTCTCTAAAGATCTCAACGTGAATCTAATCAGCGTCTCCTCTAGCCCAGCGTGTTAGTGAGTGTTATTCTAGTGTTAAATGAACACTCAGGGTCCAGTGGAGCCCATAGGGCCAGGCTAATTTGCTGTGGCAGTCAGGACATAGTGATGGAATGTGAATGTCAGCAAGCTCTTTATTTACACTCTATATAAAACCGACTAGTAATTAACACCGGGGTCCCTCCCGCGCTCAAGTGTAATTGACTGTTTCAAAGGACCGCCACTTCATATTCCAGATTGTGTATTAAAATTACGCTTTTCATATTGCCTACTCCCTTTAAGGATAAGGGTCAGCACTGCTGGCACAGACCCTCAGAACACATCAGATTTCTTTATGAGGACATTAACATTTTGACATATTAATAATGAGTAAGTGTATTAAGCCAGACCTGAGAGGGACCTTGTGCCATCCTCAGGAGGTGCACATTTTCTTTCTGCAGTGTGGTTTTATTTCTTCTAAGGAGAATGATTTTGTTGGGGCCTTTAAACTGCTTTAATTTTAAAAAACGAACACTGATTTATCGAACAATAAAACAGAACGAAATTCAAGCATCAGCTTCAGTTCTATAGAATATGAGAAGAAGCAAAAAAAACGCACGCACTAACACACGTACATTATAAATCTTATCAAACTAAACACAAATATTACAACGATTGACACTTAAAGGTTTTCATTTACAGATTTTCATGTCGACTGAAAAGATCATTAACATCTGCTAATTGTTCTACAACATAAACTCGCTACTTGAGCAGAAGCGCCAACACGTTTTGTCATCTGTATCGCCCTAACATGTGCCCATATGTTCTAAACAACCTCCTTATTACGAACATAAACTTAATGAGAGAATCATTTGCATTTGCTAATTTGGGTTAATGTGCATTAATTGATTCCTGTTACTCAAATGTTTTAATTAGCACAAGTTATAGTTGGTGGCAGTTTGTGTTTGGTAAATTAAATGTCCTCAGAGGAAAAGACAGGCCATCCAGGGGGTAATTAGTGTTAATTGGCTTTAAAACTGCAATTAACATGTTTTATGTGAAGCAGCTCACCTTGTTTATCAGTAGGGTAAAGCATGGAGCAAGGATCAAAATGCATTTGAGTTAGACATCTTTCTGCGTCATGCTTCATATAAGAAACATGTTTGACACACAAAAAATAAATAAACAAAACCAACCGGAGCTCTAAAACATCTCAGATTTGAAAACAATAAAGATAACTCTTTTAATCAAAGCATTTGAAAAGCTCAGCATCGTCTACTTTACGTCTTTTCTGTGGTCTGAAACTTTCAGAAGAGAGCAACTGTTCGATCTTGGCGATCTGGGCCCTGATGTCAGATGTCTGATGGTCCTGTTTCTCAAGAGGCGTGGGCGTTCTTTCCTTACACGCGGCCTGAGATACTTTTCCCAAGCTGTGCCGTCTGGGAGGGGGAGTAACGGTGCAGTTCTGTCTCAGCCCATTACCCACTGAGCACGCCGCTGGGCTGCCTGACTGAGCTGAACCAAATGAGATGGGAATTCTGCTCTCCTGGTGTAACGAAACAAAAACAGATATAAAAGTGTAATATCCTGACTTTAAATAATTCTCATCTGATAGTGACTCTTTTGGATAGTGAGCTTTTCAGTTTAGGGTAATATAATGAATGAAAATCATACATGATCACTTTTAAACTGATGTACTGAGTTACTGCATGATGCTATAGATAATGAGGCAAGACATAATTCTACTATCATTTCCTTCGCTCTCAAAATGACCGGTGACATCAGCAATCACTAATAAAAAATTTCAAAAGCCCACCCTTTGTAATACCAGAAATAAAAACAGCATTTATGTCACCCTCTCTAGACAGTATAGCACCTGGGTCTAATAAAATACGAGACAACAAGTACTGGAGGTAGTGAAAGGTAGTCAGGCTGCTTGTAATTCAGCAGCAAATTTATAGTACAAACAAATATAACATACGCTTGAATGACCTTGTAAGGTAAGACAACTGTAAAGCCTGCAGTAAAGGTTCAGGCCAAGTCAGAAACCTACAGTATAAAGCAGCTTATGAAAGTCATATATTTCAATCACGTATATCAAAATATCTTTCCGGACTTTCCTGTTCTTTTCCATTCTCTTAAATATATATATTTTTAAAAATGGCGTGATCCTCAAAGATCTTAGCTGGCTTAACTTTGGAGAACGGGATACAGATGAATTTTCTAAAACATTAGTTAAAGACAGATTAGATTTCCCACATAGCCGCTCAGATTCCTTACAGACGTGTCACTGATTTATAATCTGTGATGTTTTCCTCAGGTTTCCAATCAACCTTTCATTGAGAAAAATACAAACTTAAATACTTTTGGGAATGAGAGTCATTTTAAACACACTTTGTGTACCATGTACATCTCCTTGACCTTTTTGCTCCATCCATGTTTGTAAAAATTACCTTTTCAGCAGAGATTTCATAAAATGTCTCTTTTATCGCATTCCATTCGCTGTGGCGATCAAGTTTCTGGATGTTTGAAGCATTCGCTTTGTCAAAAGGTCCACCTGAGTGACAAGAAGTTATGACTGTTCACAGAAGATTAATGGTATTTTAATGGCTCTATTTGTAAATAAACAACAAGATACCTTGGTTTCTTGGTGTGGACTTCGGAAAAACAGGGGTATGCCATGATCTGAAGAGGTCCTGGAAGCCCGAGGGCAGCACAGATTTTTCAGAAATGAGTCCTCTTGAGGGTGCTGAAGATTTGTTTGTTTGCTCCACCATGCCAGTTTGTGATGTCAATTGTGCAGGTGATGTTTCTGTCAATGGCACGTCCAATCCAAAAGACAATCTTTCGCTTTCGTCACTATAACCTGGTTTTATGGCAATAATTTGCTTTTCAGCATTATTTAGATGTTCATTTAATGTGGTATCAGTGTACACAGAATCTTTCTGTGGGATTGAGAACTGGGGATCTGCATTTTGCTCATGGTTCTGTGCAGATAAAGCGTAAGTACAGATATCGTCTGGTTTATTTCCATCAAGAGCTTTTGCTGTATTAGCTGTGATAAACACGGTGCATTGAGAAGATGATTCTACAGGACAGGAAATGGTGTTCAACTCCGTTTCTGGTATACATTTCACCTCTGTGACCCTGGTGTTGCTGTTTATATCTTCCAAGGTGTCCTGTTGATCAGGATTTCCTTGCAGCTCACTAAAAGATTTGTCAGAAATTGAGGCAACACAAGAACCATCTGACTCCTTAGGAATAATTTGTTGCTGTGGACTTGAATTGCATAGACCTAATTGTCTGTACTTCATAAGACTCTTGTTAGGAGTTTGTGCTGGTTCTATATCATCTTCCACAACAATGACTGGTTCATTCACACATGGTTTACTATCTCTATTTGGTGAGGCATTTAGAGCCTTTTTAATCTCAGGTGCTACAGTCTGAGTCTCAGTTCCTTTCAAGTTCACGTCCTGAGATGTCTCGGATGTGTGTTTATCTGGTGTCTGGCACTCTCGTTTTTTATAGACACACAGCCTCTTCTCTGCTGGCGTAACCCTGGGTTCAGACATCACTGGGTCACTGGCCACACCATAAACAGACCTGGTTTGGGGTTCTGATAGCTTAGCGAGGCAGCTTTCTGTATAACTTTGTACTGCATTTGAAGGGTTACCATTATCTAACACGCTGAGCACTGGTGCGCTTTCACTGACACTCGATTCTTGTTTGACAGCTGGATTTATCTGCTGATTTGTCACATCAGTTCCACCGACTCTCTCACTTGTCTCTGACTGATCTGGAGCCAAAGCATCAAGGCCTTCTGAAGGTGGAAGCGCCAGCGTTGTTCGATCAGTCTGTGAACGAACATTAACCTCGTCGTTTTCTCTGCCTAGTGCCGCTTCTTGACACTCGGCAGTACTTTCATCTACATGAGGAAATTAAATTCATGCATCATTACGGATTGAAAAATAATAAGTACAGGTAAGCTTTCTTGATGAAGATATTCTGTCAACCCAGGAACCCAACTCCCCCTGCATCACATCATTCTGTGCAAAAATATTAGTTTTAACGGCGCCCGGCTTGGCTGGAGAACAGAAGCCTGCATTCCTCTCACCTGGAATGTCTTCATCTTCATTGCAATGTCTCATTTTCTCACAATTATTTTGAGAACTGGTTTGACGGGCTTCTCCATCCTTGTGCACATCCATATCCCGGTTTGGGCTGGTAGGAGACTTTGTTTGGATGTCAAATTCATCCTTTAGGCCGGTCTGAAATAAAACAGTATAGTGAGTCCATACATAATGAAGCCATACTCCGTATGTGGCACGTCGTGAAACGATTTACAAAGCAATTTGCTAGTGATTCATTTCTTTTTTTAATGCTTTACATGCTTTTTTTTTTCTTTTTTTTAACAGTAGATGACAAATCATATTTTTTTTTTTTTTTTTTTACATTTGGTGCTTTATTTAAGGGGATGATAAGCTATAGGAGCTATAAATAATTCCTCACCAGCCTCTCTTTACATTCAGAAGACACGAAAAGCATTCTGTCACATTAGCTGAAAGTGTCCTCAAGACTCTTAAGTTACCAGTGAGATTTGTTAATTAAACATCTTAAACATCATAACTTCACGTTTTTTTTTTCTTTTTTTAACAGCTAGGGGGTGCAACAGATGACCATGAAAAACCTCATGGTTTTGATCATATCATGTTTTTTGTTCTATAAATTACAATATGGTCATATAGTACATTATATTAGTCATAATATGAGGCATGATTTATTTATTTGTTTGTTTATTCATCTGTGGACACAATAATAAAGAGGCTATTTTTATATCGTCCTGTAGTTTAAAGTAATTTATAGCCTAAAGTTATTATTTGGTCTTTTTTTTTCCATCAAAGAAAACTTGAACAGAAACAAGAGTATTGTATTAATACTGTACTGATTCTGAATCATAACCAACTGACCAATCAATACACATCACAAATAAACAATTAATCTAGATATTTTAATTCTAAGAACTTTCATGAAGAGTACAGTTAAATAAATGTGAGTCTTTGTTTTAATGTCAGCTAAATTAAAGCTTCAGAAATTCTCTAAAGACAAAGTGTTTAATTAATAACATTCATACCGCTAAGCTCTCCATATGTCTTTCTTGATGCGTTATACAAGAGGACATTTGTTGGTATTTCTCATGGAGATGATCGTATGCCTTTTTAACAGCTTTCAGTTCTTCCTGATCAGCCTGCGTCTTTGCAAGCAGACTCTGCATCTATTTGACAACACCACAAACACCACAACCACATTTCCTAAACAAAAATGATGATCCTTTCATAAAATCTAAAACATTCCTGTTTTATGCAGAATCTAAGGTTTTTCACTTCAGTACTGTACATACACAGTCGCAGAGCTGTTAGTAATTGTTCCATGCTTTTTTCCTTTTTCTTTTTTACTTTATTTTAGTCAAGACTTGACCTTCTTTTTGATAGAACAATAAAGCATTTCGCAGAACTACCTCTTTTTCTGCAGCGATTTTGGAATGTTTGTAGTCATCGATCAAGTGCGCAAGTCTGTCCTCTTTTTCTTTACTCCTCTCTCGGACCATTTCATGTTCTCGTTTAAGGACCTGCAATGAAATTAATCACCCGGAAAATTTTTAATGCAATTGTAAATTTTTATGTGTTTATTCAACCTGGACCGAGGGTTCTAAACAGACTGGGACACTCATACAAATCAGCAGGGTTTTGTCACGTTAATACTGGTTTTAATCAATGAATAAATATGCGAATTAAATGGAGGCCTGGAGCCTATAAAACAGCAGGATCCATAAATGGACAATAAACATGCTTACGAGTTTTGGGTTGCAAGTTGTTCTTCCTAAATGTGATTTATTTCTGATCTTATTTTGAAACACAGAATAAATCTAATTTATTTCTGATCTCAGGTTATTTTGAACTGTTGCCATTATTTTAAGAAAATATTTCAGATTAAAGATCAGACGGTTTCCATCTGCAGGATTCAGTAATTCTACTTCTTGAATAATTTTTATTTTCTATCTGAGTAACCTTTTGTGTTAAACGCAACTCCTCCGAGTTCACAGTCGAAACCAGAATTTTTGGCCAAATCAATTAAATTAAATTAACTTCAATTCAGTTTTATTTATTAAAAAAGTGTGAGGAGTCTCCTGGGATAGGCTCCAGGTCCCCCGCGACCCTGAACACAGGATTAAGCGGTATAGAAAATGAATGAATGAATGAAAAGTGTGAGGAAACATGTATAAATCATAATTATCAGATTGTCCCTAATGAGCAACCCGAGCCGGACTGTGGCAAGGAAAACCCCCCTGACTTAGTAATAGGAAGAAACCTTGAGTGGAGCCCGACTAAACAGAGAACCCATACTCGTTTAGGTGAAATTTGGGTGAATTCACAACATTTCGAGATTCACTAGAGTACCAGATGCTCTCTTACCTCCTGGAACTGACATGATGTTTTTAGGTGGATTTGGGTGGATTTTTTTTTGGATCACTACCGTGTTTGTAATAGCACACAAATGTTCTTCTTTTTTTTTACCCTGAAAAAAAAAACTGATGATGCTGGATGACAGACTAACCTGGTACTCCTCTGTGTGTTTGAGGAGCTGTTGCTCGGTTCGGATCACAGCCTGTGTTTGAGTCTGCAGCAAGCACTGGGCATGCTGAAGGGAGCTCATAAGCTCCTGACACAGAGACAGACATAGACACACACACAAAGATATATATATACACACACACACACACACAAAGATACATACAAAGCCCACTGAGTGAGATGTATTACCATCTTAAGGCCAGGATTACTATGAAATGTTACCACTGCAATTTTTTTAGCAGTAGAAAATCTTAAACCTATAAGAGTAAAAACATTCTCTGTGACTTGAACTTAAATTATGATTTTTATACTTTTCAAATATTGCACCTGGAAAAACAGTAGCCAAAACTTCAGTGCTAATAAACATACCTGCTTCTCAGCTCTTTCTGCAGCAATTTCATTCCTGTACTTCTTATTCAGTTCGATTTCCTACAAACACAGAGCTATCTACTGTAACTCTACAGTGACACACACTTACTTTACTCTTGCCATATTAAACACCGTTTTTTAAATGTACCATTATCAGCCTTTGTTTAAGTTCCTGTAGCTGTTGTTTTTTTAGCAGGTAATTAGCACTTTCGTCTCCAGAGCTGTAGATGGACACGACTTTGCTTTTCACCAGCTCACTGTTCAGCCTCTCCACATCCTAATAAAACAATGGTTTTGTGTCAGACTCCACTGATCGCCTTAGAGTTTTAATATCTACATTTTAGTTTGTTTTAATTATTGTTTTTGAGAAAGCTATTTTATCTTATCTTTTACTCTATCTCCTTTCATCAAGTTACGAGGGGCGTTCATGTCAAACCTGGACTTGTGAAGAGATTTCTTGTGAAGGAAGACATACAAGTGAATAACATTTACAGAAACTTCAAACACAGTACAGTGATGAGGCACTTAGGCCATGTCCACACATAGCTGCATATTTTAAAAAACTGAGATTTTTCTATGCGTTTTGGCCTTTCATTCACATGCAAACGCAGCTTTTGTCGCTGGAACGTGAGCTTTTGTGAATATTTTCCAAAACTCAGAAACTGAGAATTTGGCTTGTTGTAATGTCACCTTGTGTGCTGATGTTGTCATTGTCTGTGTTCCAGTCTCTTTGATTTGACATCAGCTTTGTTTATGAGGATATTTTGCGGCAATTGCGGACTTACATAAACTAATGACTGTGTTAACGCTGCTTACCGGACTTTTTACATGCATGCGCATACACGCGCCGTTACTCACACATTACGTTAGAGGTGTCTGAAGGTACTACGAAGTTCACTGCTGCTACATACAAAACACAGAAGACACAGACCCCACAGACACGGTAATGACGTTTTGTCTAGGCTTCTGATTGGCCCCCTGATTAGGGATGCTCCTTACAGCACTTAACAGGGCGTTTCGCGCTTTCGTGTAGACCAGTGGTTCTCAAACTTTTTCTGTCATTCCCCACTTAAGGGGGTGAACAAATTTTCAAGCCCCACTTGTCAACAAAATAATAACGAAATCTGCCAAGTTTACTGTTTATTGAAATATCAATTTCTAAACCAATAAGATCAAACAACACCAAGTTAAAAACAGATAAAATACACGTGCAATTGTTATAAAAGGCTTACGTTGTCACTTATCATTGCATAACTGACCCCATGTTTATTAGCTGCTCAGCAATCGTTTGTAGTTTTTTTGCACTGGCCAATACTGTATGCAACTTTGAATGAAGCCATTTGTGCTTTGCTGTCCACTGATTCAGATTTTACCATGCGATTCTCCTGCTGTCTGTATTCTGCCAGCTTTCTTTGAAAGAAGTCGAGTGGCTTATTAACGTGTGTTGTCTCTAAGTGTCTTCCTAATTTGTTGGGTCTCATGCGGTCTGCTGCCAGCGGTATAAGACACAAAACACACACAGGTCTCTCCTCTGCCCCCACCATCCCCACCATGAAGCAAGTTAGGCTTCATTAGTGGTGGGCGATATAACCAAAATCTTCTATCACAGTAGAAGCTATTTTCTACCTCGGTAACAATATAATCACAATATAGCAATTTGTATCTGAAAATGCATAAATAAAAATTCAAACACAAAGAAACTGTTTTACATAATGTAATTTTATATAAACTGTGAATTGCTGAGGTTTGCCGCATTTTTTTTACTTTGGCCATATTCGTTTGGATGCTTGGATTTCAGATGATAGAAAAGGTTTAACGTGTTTCCAGCACTTGTTAAAACAGTGAACTTGCGTACCTTGCAAATCAAATTCAAAAATTCTATTTAATTCAAACCTTTAAATAAAAGACTATGAATAGGAAATAAATATGAAAAATAAAATAGGGGGTAAATTTAACTAGGAATAAATAAAATATAAAAACTAAAGTTAAAATAAAATAACTGTGCAACAATACACAATATAGAAAATATATGAAGAATATGTGAACAATAAGAGCAGCTGTACGAGTAGGAAAAGAATGGTAATGTCCAGGGTTGTGCAATCCACATGTTTAAAGTGGATCACGTTCATCTCATTCGTATCACTTTTCTTATACCCAAACCAATTCCACACCACAGACGAGGCACCTTTTTTCTTTACAATCTCCTCGTTGTTGGTTTTGTCACATATAAGCAAGCTCACTGCTCGTCTTCTTCCATTGTCGAAGTGTATGTGAAGCCAAACACATCAAAAGTGGGATGAAACCGTGGCACCCGATTGAACCAAATATCTGTGCAAATACAGCGCAGCGCGACTACCTGAATAGCGCAGTGATGATCTGGTTTATTTGCGCAGCCCGGTGGATCGCGCAGCGCCGCTCGAATGCGACCCACTATGTTTTTATTTACAAACTATTTAAAATGTCAGGAATTGTTTATTATTGTTTCCGCCTTGCCATGCCTGGTTTGTATGTGCGCATCCCAGAAAATTTATTTTGATGGTCGGCGCGGTATATTTCTGTCAGAGTCGCGCAGCGCTGCCCAGTGGCTCGCGCAGGTTTGTGATTCGAGCAGCGCTGCTGAAGTTGGCCCGACGTTAAACCGTTATTGTTCCACTATGGTTCCACTTTTTCTCCCGGCCCACGACTGATGTTATTTTAAATTTACTTGTATTAATGATCCATTTATTTGTGTGTGATTGTTTAGTTTTGAGCGTACGCTCTTCATTATCAATAAAGAAAAGCATGAATTAGAATAGGTACTTTCCTGTTATTTCCTCCCGTTCATTGCGCCCCACCTGTCATGTCTGTATTCCCCACTAGTGGGGCGCGCCCCACAGTTTGAGAACCACTGGTGTAGACAAAGATATTTTTAACACGTAGGTCATGTGGACAGGATTATTTAAAAAAACTAAGTAGAAAAATCACAGCTTTTAAAAATACCTGTCTACGTGTGGACATGGCCTTAGCCGGTGTAGCTCTGAGCCCACTGCAGTAAATCCCGTGAACATTCAGCGAGTCGACCACATACTTAAAAATCAGTGGATAACTTGTCAACTTGCAGAAGAGATGCATCGGTCTGTGGGAACTGTACAGATAATCATTCACCAACACCACTTGCACATTACAGGAACTCGGATGGGAGTTATTGCCACATCCCCTGTACAGTCCTGACCCCGCTCCAAACCATTTCCACATGTTTGGGAAACATGTAAAGCAGTTCTTGGGAGGCAAGGGTTTCAGATCTGAGGCAGGCAGTCCGATCATGGCTCTGGCCTGCTGAGAAAGCTTTCTACCATAACGGTATCGAAGCACTAGTGAAACGCTGGGATAAGTGCATTAGTGTGGCTGAGGATTATATAGAATAATAGTGATGTTTAAGTCTCATTATTGTGTTCTGTTATTCTGCATAAGTCCTAGTTTGACGTGAACACCCCTAGTGCATAATTTAAGACCTGAAGGTTACTTCAGGTGACAATGGCAGATCAAACTATTATTATCATTATTATTATTATTATTATTATTATTATTTTAGGCATACACTATGATTTTAGACGTTTTTCTCAAATGGCCAAAATAAGAGAAATATATATAAGAATCTGTACTTGCAGATAAATCATTTATTTATGGAAATGTTAAGCCAATAACAAAGAATATATATTAAACATATTAAAGCATAACCTTTTTTAGGGCAGCAATTGTAGATTCTTGTTTTGTGTTGATGGAAACGACTTTCCTGTTAATCCGCATCGCCTCTTCGACTTATAAAAAATACAAAAAGAGGTTTATGCACATTATAACCTCATTAGCACACCGCAGCATTTTTCAACTGCACTAATGAGACATACTGAAACAGACCATACAGTCTGTTGAAGAGAAATCTCCCATAAACTGGTTGCCTTTAAAACCACGACTGCTTTACATAAATACTGATACTGTTGTTTAGAAGAAGCAGATAATAATGTTTATGATACCATCCATTTAACATAAACACTATTTAAACAGGACTTGACTAAATACCAGACAGGAACGATTACCTTTAATATGCAAACTCTCAATATCACTAGAGCAGATGTTTATAAAATAATAAATTTCATCTAGGATGTGGTGTTGTGAATAAAATAACTATCAAGTAGACAGGAATTTTATCCTGGATTCATCCACGCAAAACTGGCTGAGATCTCATGTTTCAAAATGATGGCCAATTAAACTGAGCTTTAATCTGGGATTCAACATAAACAGCTTAAAAACGTCACCCAAAAACTCAGTATGAAGACCAGTTTTTTTTTTAATTCCTATATTGTAGAATGAATTACTGCACAATGAATATTCTCAATCGGCAGACAGAAAGCTGAGAATACAGTACCTACACAAACACGCAATAGAAAACGCTCCAAAACTTACATACTGTATATCCCCCCCTGTTCAGCTAAAACAAATCTGCCATTTTCATATAACTGAGGAATAACAGACACGGGTGTAAGTTGTTTTAGTGAAATAATCAACGGCAGTTTGAAGCAGGGTGTTTTTACTCCTCTTATACAACTTTACACCTTTTCAATTATTATTTTTTAAATCTTTAATAAGATATTAAAGATTAACAGAAAGATATTATGAAAATTAGATAGCAATTCTGTTCTACCAGCTATAAATGATTCTTCATGCAGAAGTCTCTGTTTCATTTCTTGCAACTAAATGCAATTAATAGGCTAGTGTACTTTGGGAGATTTGTACTCTGTTCACCTACTAGGGATAGGGATCACCGATACGATAATATCAGGATACCTAGGTGCCGATTCGAATATTGTAAAGCAAACTCAAATATTGTGCTCCAACTACATGGGATATTGTGTTGTGTGAATCATTTACGCACACACCTGCTCACACACTATGCCGATCAGCCTACAGCACATGCCTTTAGACTGTGGGAGGAAATCTGAGTCCGTAAAAGAAGCCGACAAAGGACACAGACTCGACCTACAGTATGACTGACTCTAAAACCCCCAATCCTGCAGGTGTGAAGTGACAGTGCTTAGCACTAAGCCACCTTAGTGTAAATATTTCCTTACAGAAAGGAGGGCTGAGCAATGATTTTAAATCGGTATACATTTTCCAGTTAGATAATTTAAGGATTAAATTAATCCCATGGGATTACTAGAGACTTATATAACCATATAAATATAAATAGAGAATACATATAGAAATATATAGATATTTAACAATATTATTAATATACAAACGCGCAGTTGGGATGATATAATAACAATTTCAACAGCACTGTGCTGTAAGATGTTTTGGAGTGAGATGAAGACTGCATTTGAGTGTAATGGACTTCTTCTCTCTAGCACCTGGCCTACCATTCTGCTCCAGAGTCTCATGGGCCTGTCTGACAACAGCACACTGCCTTGATATCGTTCTGAAACGCTTCTTCACGTCTTCCAGCTGATTCAGGTGGCTGTCCTTCGCCTGAGCTTGCAGCTGCACCTTCTGCTCCTGTAAAGACTTTGCACTCTTACTCCCCCTTTTGGTGAAATTGCTCTACATTTAAAACAAAAAAAAAAAACCCTCTAACAATAGCATCACAGATCAAAACCGGGATCTTTCCTCTCTCTCTCCTTTCTCTCTCTATTTTTTTTAAAGGCATTTACAAAGGATCTAAATCATTAAGCACCGCAGTGGGGTTGTTTTCTGGGGCAGAAGACCTTTGTTTAACATCTTGGCTGAGTTTATCTCCTCCCTGCCAGATAAGGTTTTCATTTATACACATGCCTGAGGGACTTTTATGAAAACCCCCTCCACCCTACCCACTTTCTATCGTTACTTTCTGATTGTCTGTATCAAACAGATTTTCTCTCTGTCACTTGAAAGGTTAAGCAGAGCGAAGCTCTGATATAAAATATTTTAATGGTGGTATTTTCTCCGCTGCACTGGCAGCTCAAGTGTCACACACACTCCCTATCCGTTACTTGTGATGAGCCACTCTCTCCTCCCCACATCCTCCTCTTTAATTTCTCCCTCTCCCACTCGCCTCTCTCAACAATTTATTTAATTGTAAACCCTTACCAGCTCGCTTAGTTTCTTCTCCAAACTGTACTTGAACAACTGGAAAACAGTAGTAAAAGAAAAAAGTTTGAGAAAGTGCATTTTGACCTCTAAGTGAACTTAACTATACATACAATATACTGTACAAGGTTATTCCTTCTGTTGTCTCCCACTTACCGTTCACTTTATTAAAAGCACACCATTACATTCCTCCTCCACCGTTTTTGCTGTTTTCCATTCTGCCAATTATGTGGCAACAGCACTGTGCATCAAATCATACTGATACAGATTGAGAGCTTTGCTCATTAGGCATTATAATAAAGAAAAGCAAAGTGTGATTTCAGAAAACTCCTGGGAATAGTCTCTAGGCTCTGCTGGCTGACATACTTTGTTAATGAGAATGATCAGAGGAGGATGACTAGACTGGTCTGCGCTGACAGGACATCTATGGTAACTCAGATAAGCACTCTTTACAAACTTGCAGAACTGAAAAGCAGCACATCAAACTGTGAAATGGATGGCTACAACAGCTTCATCAGATTCAGCCAAGAACAGGGATCTGAGACTATCACGAGAACAAACTCGCCCAATCTGAACAGTAGGAGACTGGAAAAAAAAAAGGAAATTTTTTTTTTCTAATGGTGTAATGTTCTACACCAGCATAATCTCAAACTTAAGGAAAGTCTTTTGAAAAAACTGTTTATTGCTCCAGTACAGGTCTACAGATTTGAGGAATCAATACCACGGTGCATTAAAACTGTTCTGCAATAATGGGGCGGCCCAACACCCTTTCTACATCATTATAAATTTCATTGAAACAATCTCGCAATACTACCAAACACAAAACAAGCATCATTATCTCTTTATCGGTGCTTGAACAGAGAGTGCACTGAACACTGAAGACTGCATCCATCACCAATAGTGTGTAATTTCTCTGAAAAACTACCAAATGGACTCTCCACTCAAAAGGTAAGCCATGAAAAGCAGACTTACTTCACAGATGAGTTAAAAAAAAGAAAAAAAGTTTCAAGGGTACAAAATAGAACATCATGGCTGCTTCTGTACGTATCTTGCATGTACCTGCAGTGACTTCAGCTCCTCCTTCAGGCTGGTGATTTCTTTGTCCTTTAATTCAGCACTTAGTTGATGTTTGCCCTTGCAAATCCATTAGCACATCATTAGTCACATTTGCATATTACTACACATACTATTACGTACTACACTAACACAAGCTTTAGATTGTTTAGAAAACCTACCTTGCCCGCTTCTATTCCTTGAATCTGAGCCTGAAACTTAAAATTGTATTTACTCTTTATTGCATCCTAATGTTTATAATATATTCAAGATTCAAGATTCAAAGAACTTTATTAATCCCAAAGGGAAATTGCTTAAATATATCTATAAATATATATGTACTGTAAACATTATATTAGCTGAAACATTAAAACTGTTTAGGAAAAAGGCTAAAGACAGACCTGCTTTTTAACTGCGTCAAGAGATTTGGATTGCTCTTTCGTCATCCTGTTGATCTGATTTTGTAGTAACTCCTAAAAATATTATGAAACATTTTAATATATCAAAGAAAGCCTTAAAAAAAATGCAATTCAGACTCATGTACAGTATGAAATGCACACCTTTTGCCACTCTAGTTCATGCTTCTCCAGGACGAGTGAACAGATCTGAGCCTCGTGACGTGTTTCAGCATCCTGCAACCGTTCACACATGGAGGTTCTCAATGTAAAAAAAAAAACCCTTTGTAACTGGAAATTGCCGATATTTACAATAAACCTTACGCTTTACACAATACTCTCTTTTTAAAAAAGAAACAAGATATACACAAATCACATTTTAATGGCTTGTGCGGCATGTTTGGGAAACCAGCGGTGCATTAAAGAGGAGATATTAGCACAAAGACTTCCTCATCCTCCTACAGGAAAGGTAGAAGTCAATGGCTTTCTACACGGTCACTTTTTATTTGGATGTAGGAGTTTATTTATATGTTCCCATTAAAGTGTGTTACAGCCATAGCGCATACTTGAAAATACACACCAGGTAAAGCTAATAAATTCATTCGAGATTTTGGCCAGAAAAAAAAGAGAGAGAGACAGAGAGAGAGAGAGGACATTAAATTTGTTCATCGAAGTAAATCTTAAAAGGAGAAGAGTGGATTTATAAGCTGAAAATATATGAAAGGGTTTATGAAACTTAATACTATAAACTATATAATACTAAAAAGAACTAACTGCAAAAATTCTTAGGACAAAAAAAAAAAAGAGTACTCATGGCAGATTATTATTCAAACAGATTAAATGATCCAAGTTGAATTTCCGCTCATATTTGTACCTTAAAAAAAAAAAAAAGTACTTAATTTACATTAAAAGATGCACGATGTTATACAGCCAAGTAAGACGAACCTGACAGGCGTCCTCTGCCTCAACCTTCAGCCCAATAAACCAGAGAACTACAAAGTGTTAGTTTAATGGCATGCCTGAGGAGCGGACTGATTTAATGCCTTTGTTCCCTAACAGCACGATAATAACAATAAAAAGGAGAGCGAGTCGATGCTTAGTTTTGGTCCTACAACCTTTACGTGTACAGTGTCAGCGTTTAAGTGCTTGCTTGAGGGAAAACTGTTTTACAAGCATGAAGACATGAATGTGGCAGGTCCTGCTTGCATGACCCAATGCTGATATAAATGCACTCGTGTACAAATGGACGGAAAAAGTGTTGCTATTGTTTTCATTCAAAAACCCATAAGACCCCCACCCCTCTCCCAAACATATTATGCCATTCTGCTCTATCTATCTATTTAACTGAACAGAGCTGTTCTATAACTACGACTATAACTATAACTGAAGGGCATGGGCAGACTTGCAATCTTAAAATATGATGACATTTATTGCATGGAATCATCTTCCTATCTGTAGATATCATAAAACTCAGAAAAAAAACTCTGTTTAAGATGTTGTGCATCTTGCTTTGTATGTGAAAGGAATTCAATAATTTTCTATTTAATGCAAAAAATACAGAAAATCAAAAAGCTAAGATGTGCCTAATCATTTAAAGAAGAAACCAGACCTTTATAGTTTCTGCGTGCTGAGTCACTATAAGACCTTACCAAAAACCAATTTCATTAATAATGACTAAAAAGAAAGAACATGCTGTAAAAATCATGGGCCATACCCTGTGAATATGCAATTCCTCCACTGCTTCAAGGAGACACGTCTTAAATTCGAGAAGTTGCCCTGAAATTATTCTGCTGTCTGAATCAGGAACAATGTCTGATGACTTCAGTTCGTAGTTATGACATTCCAGGTCAATCTAATTGTTTTTTAAAAAGAACATATCTATGGCTTATTATATGAACTTATGTGAATGATGTATTATAGCTAATACTTTTCTCTACCCACCTCAGACTCAGAATGATCAGCGCTAAACTCCATTTGTTGCTGAACAGAGCACCTGCGAAATCACAAAAATGCAGGATAATTGTGCAAAAAAAATCACATACAATAAAACTGTTCAATCATTTCAAACATCAGTGCATTGTGCATTGGGGCTTGATTTGGATGAACCTCTGTAACCCATCAAGGTAAAAATGATGCCAGGCCGGGACCGTAATAGGGGTCATAGCTATAAAACTGAATGGACAGATTGCACTGTCATTGGGGTGGAATTATACAAGTTATTTAATCTGACCTGTGGTTAGTCCCCTGTATCCTCACCGTTCATGACTTCAGAAGTGGGAGGTCTTCACATTGCCTGATGCTTTAATAGAAGGAAGGCTTTTGTCCATTTAGCCTGCACCGTTATCAATCATGTGCAGGAATTAAATGATCCCATTATAATTTGCTACTATCACAAATGACCTGGGTGGGGGGTTGGGGGTGGGTGTCTTTATTTGCTTCTTCACTGATTCACTTCAGCAGATATTAAACAATTTTATAAGCCATGAAAGTCAAAATTAAAAGCACACCATCCATAAAATGGGATAATTCCCTGCCTAAAGCATGATGGTTTGCATTACTTTCGGTGAACGGTTTCATAACTGGGTGCGTCGGCATGATGTGGTCACTTGATCAAACTGAGAGCGGGTAAAAATTGTTTATAAGTCTGCATGCCTGAATTACTTGAATATTTACAGGAAATGTCTTCAACTTTCAACATTATTCAGTGTGTGTCTAGCAAAACGTACTTACATCCTAGAAGCCAATGAGAGGATCAAACTCACGACCTTCAGATTATGAGACTAATCATTACATACTGCGCTAACAGACACAATAAAGGTCAAGGAGGGACAATGTGAATCAATAGGAAGACCCTATAATGGAGTCACAGCTAATTGTACAGTAACCTACCTGAATTACTTGTGTGTGTCTGAAGCAAGATAACTATACAGTTATATTAACTTCAATCTTCACAGGAATTGTCTTCAACTTTCAACTTGCATCAGTTTGTGTCTGGTGGCACGACAGATATACATCCTAGCTACTACCTACCACACTAACGAGGCCACAAGAAAGGACGAACTGGACTCATGTAAATCGATAGGCGGAACCTATAGCAGAATATAGCAGAATCTCAGGAATCTCAGGTAATTGTAAAATCCCCTGCTGGAATTACAGGAAATGTCTTCAACCTGCTTCAGTGTGTGTCTCGTGGCCAAACAAAATTATGGCCTAGCTGCCCAGGCCCCATGTGAGGTTTGAACTCATAACCTTCAGATGATGAGATTGATGCGCTACATACTGCGATAACGAGGCCACGAGAAAGGTCAAAGTGGACACGTGAATCGGTATGCAGACCCTATAGCAGAATCTCAGGTAATTGTATAGTGACCCAAGTAAAAAAAAAAAGTATGCTAAGTATATTAAATCCTAGCGTGCCAAAGCATACTTAAATGTACTTGCAGCCAGACTAATGACTAGTATACTTGAAGTTTGCTATTTTGGAACAACTAATTTTGTACTAAGTGTATTTAAGTTGTAATTAAATTGTAGAAAAGCACAATTTTAAGTGTATTAAGTATACTTGTGTGTGCTAAAGTGGAACAACTTTAAGTATACTTTAGTACACTTAAAGTATATGGCTGTGTGTGTACTAACGTACATACCTGACAGTATTATTAATACAATTTAAGTATATATTTAATGTATTATAAGTACATTACAGCTATTTTTACTGTATTACAAATACATGATTAATACACTATGAGTATATTCTTATTGCAGCAGTAGCATGCTGTTATACTTCTGGCCAATTACAAATACTAAAAAAAGTACACTTTGTGGTTAATACAAATATACGTTATTGTATCATACAGTACACACAACCTTCTATAATACTGTAGCGTTTTTCGACGCTAGCAGGGAACTTGGAGGACGAGTGAGTTTAGTGGCTACACAATGTAATGACACACCTATTCAGCTATTAGCTGGAACTGGAGAACGGTAGCAGAATGCAGCACATACACACGTAGAGACAACACACATGTACACGTACTCACACTTGGCCGAAGCCACTAACCTAAACACACGTCTCAAACAGGGTGAACACAAAAAGAACACCTCCCGCAAGGCACGACGGTCGCAAACCGCAGCCCCGCCCACGCCACAATACTGTATTGCAAATGTGTTACCAGTACATTAAGTGTTTAGGATATGCTAAATGCATTTTCTACACAATAACATGTATTTGAAAAGCATTACGTCAGTAATTAGGAGGCAGATTTTATTCATGAGTTCAACAGATTTAATTTGCACAAGGTTACAAAAAAGCACTACTATAGTTTATTTGTGCTCAACAAAACATCAGGTTGTCTCACAAACACACAAACTAAAATTTAAACTGGTGTGTGAACACAGACAGACATTAGTATTAGAATCTACAGGACAGTATTAGTTTAAACCTGGTGTGTGAACACAGACAGACATTAGTATTAGAATCTACAGGACAGTATTACTTTAAACCTGGTGTGTGAACACAGACAGACATTAGTATTAGAATCTACAGGACAGTATTAGTTTAAACCTGGTGTGTGAACACAGACAGACATTAGTATTAGAATCTACAGGACAGTATTACTTTAAACCTGGTGTGTGAACACAGACAGACATTAGTATTAGAATCTACAGGTACAGTATTAGTTTAAACCTGGTGTGTTGATTCTGTTACACAGAGACTGAAAACAGGCCGAGAGCTACAGAGCCATTATACCACAAGCAAAGTACACAACACATTAACAACAACACGTTAGACAATACAAACTATAGATTAAAGTATGTACTTAATTTAAAACCGTTAAATTTACCTTATGCCGATGAAAATAAAATAATAACGATACGAACTAATGCACGCGATGATGCAGCTTCAGCCGTTAATTCAAACGAGAAGTGGAGAACTGGGGAGCCAATCAGAGAACGGACAGTCCGAATCTGCCCGCCTCTAGCTCTGATTGGCTGGTGGGGCGCCGTCTAGTCTCCGGTTGGCTGGAATAGTCGCAGAGTTTACAACGCTGCTGCAGTTTGTGTGTAGCTTTATGACAGTGAGCGGACAGAAGAGTGAGAGAGTAAAAACATAAATTATCTTGAACGGCAAAAGTGATTTTGAGCGCGCATGAACGAGTTTGAGATCGCGCGCGCGAGGGAAAGATTCAGCGTGCAAAAACTAGTCTAAAACCGCGCACGCACGAGAGAGTAGTGCACTACATATAAGTACATTTATTATAAAATAATATATATATTAAAATTTGTATTCTAATATATATTTTCTGTACATTTGTACAATGATTATTTCGAGCATATTTAAAAAAAATATATACCAAAAATATATTGAAAAACAAGTTTAAATAAGTATACTTTGGAAATTAGACCAGCCTTTCACTTAAAGTATATTTTCCAATAATATATCTTTGGAACGTGTACTATAATACAATAATTTTGAAGTATATTTAAAGTTTAATTCCAAAATTTGGTAAAAGCATGATGTTAGTATACTTTTTATATATTAACTGATGGTACAACTTTTTGTTAGTATATTAGCAGTGTATTATCGAGGATTTCAATATATTTGTAATACACTAAAGTGCATTTTTTTTTCACTGGGGGACCTGCTGGATTTACATGAATCTTGAGACTGATGCACTAACGAGGCTACAAAAGAAAGATTCTATTAACCAACAGGCTGACTCTATAGCGGAACCTCAGTTAATTGTAAAATAACTAGGGTTGGGTATCGTTTGGGTTTTAAAACGGTACCGGTGCCAAAATGGTGCCTGAACCGATACTTTACAAAAGCCACAAAAAGATTGAATGCTTAAAATTGAGCAAGATATTAAAAGTCTAAAGTATATATGAATATATAAGTAAATACAAAAAAACAACAATAAAACATAAGCCACCTAACCCAACTACAACAACTAAATCGCTTCAAATTTTATATGGGGTAAATAGGGTTACTGTTGTAGTACTATTAGTACTAGCTGGAAAGCCATAATTATAAACAGAATACTTGTTACATTAGTATTTTACAAATCGTTTGCCCCTTATCGCAATGAAATTAAGAGCCCTTTATCTCAATAAAATTATCACTGACAATAAGCTTGACATTTTTCTTCTCACTGAAACCTGGCAAGCTCCGGATGATTTTATTCAGTTAAATCTTCTGGCACCTGAAGGATATAAGTATCTCACCCGACCTCGACTGCATGGCAAAGGGAGTGGTCTTGCTGTCATTTACCGGGACAATCTTCATCTGAAACAACTTGATTTCCACAATACAAAGTCATTTGAATACATGGTTTTGAAGGCTGACTGTCTAACAATCATCTTACTCTACCGTCCTCCTAAAGCCCTGTCAAGGTTTTTTTCTGAACTCAGTGTACTGCTACCCCTTGCCAGCTCGTTGTTATTTCCTATTCTTCTGCTAGGTGACTTCAATATTCACGTTGACACAGTTTGCCCCAACACTACCCAATTACTATCTGTTTTCTAATGTTTTAATTTGACACAGCATGTTCGCATTCCTACCCATACTCGTGGTCATACCCTTGATCTAATATGTACTTCAAGGGGGGATATTACTTCTATTTCTGTTTCTGACACCGGAGACAGAAATAGAAGTAATACCATAAACTTCTTGACTTTAGCCTTAATCTGCCTATACACTCTAAATGCCTTAAAACTGTTATTTCATACTGTAATTTGAAAGCAATTGATACTGTTTCATTTTGTACTTCTATTGTCTCTTCAAATCTCTCTGATGTCATTGATATTTCTTCTCCATCTGTGATGCTATCTAATTACAACTCTACAATTTCTGAAATCCTACAGCAGCATGCTCCTATAAAGACCAAAAATGTCCTATCCACTCACTCTTCTCCTTGGTATACGCCTGAGCTCCGTATTCTTAAGGCTACTGGCAGACGGCTTGAACATCTTTACAGGAAAACCGGTCTTACTGTTCATTATTTGGCTTTTCTAGATCATCTTAAATGTTATAAATCCGCTCTCTTTTCAGCCCGCTCTAACTTTATCTCTGCCACAATTAATAAATCAAGCAACAGGCCAAAAGCATTATTTAATACGATAAATAAACTTACCAACTGCCCACCTCAGGATGCTCTAGTATCCAATGATTATTTTGGATTATTTGCTTGAGAAGACTAATGCTGTCCACTAGAGGTGTGCATTGGCACTGCCCTCACGATTCAATCCGATTATAATTCACCAGGTAACGATTCGATTCAATACGATTCTATGATGCATTGCGATCCATCAAAATTCTACTGCACACAAGGCACATTTTTTATCAGTCATGAGGCAATACAAGCAGATATTAAACAACTTTTTGTTGAACCTAACTCAGGATGCCAACGATCAACATGGTTCGTGAAGTTAGTGGTATTGCCAACGTGCTTGATTTTAGTGTGGCAGATTTTACACACCGCGTAAGACTTGTCTAGTTTCCCCATTCATTTCATAAAATCCGAAATGTGCCCAGATGTCCGCTTTCCAAGCTTTGGGTGCGTTTTTAATAACCCGTCTATCGCGCTAATCTCCCTCCGCTTCAGCCATCTTGCTCGTTGTTGTCGTTATTCCCCCGGAACCGGAAGTATTTGAAACTTCACAACTTTATTTTCCGCCAGAAAATAAACAGTGACATAATCGATTATGGCACTTTGCCGCATCAATGCTGAATCGTTCATGCCCCGCATCGCGATGCATCGCCGAATCGAATATTGTTGACACCCCTATAAATGTCCAATAAATATTTCCCTACTGACACAGAGATCAGCCATCCTACAAATCTACCCAATCAGTCTCTGTCTTGTTTTTCTCTGACGACCCCAGATTCTGTCTCTAAGCTAATCCTGAAATTCAACTCTTCAACCTGTCACCTTCAAGTTCAAGTTCAAGTAGGCTTTATTGTCACTTCAACCATATACAGTTATGTAAGCATATTTTAATTAAATATATTTGTGCACGCAGTAATATGACAGATAACTATCTTATCTTATAGAGATGGGGCAAGGAGAACAGAGTTGAGTCAAGGACAAGGTGGTGTCACAGTAGCAAGGACATCTTAGATCGTGTGCAGTATGAACTCAAATGAACTCTGGATAGGTTGCCATCTTAGGTCTGAGATGCTTAGGTCGCCATCTTAGAAGTCTGATGCTTAGTGGACAGAGTGTACTTTAGAACATATGATGTAATCTTTGTACCCAAAAGCACCTGAACTAAAATGACCTCTAGATATGCTTAGTGGACAGAGTGTACTTTAGAACATATGATGTAATCTTTGTGCCCAAAATCACCTGATAAGGGAAAGTCCCTGGACATGATGTAATGTCAGCTGACTCATGGGGTGATCTTAACTGTGAGGTCAAATTAAAGGAACACAGACAAATAACCAAAATGTATAAGAAAAATAAGCGCCACCCCTATATATTTAAAATAAACAAAGTGAAAAGGTAATGGAAAGTTATTTGCAATAAACATAAGTTATAATGGGAAAAATATGGAGTCAGATGACGAGGTATATGATGTAACGAAACAAGGTAGAGGAAAGCATGATTGTAATGGGTTAATAATTTGGTAAGAGATGTACAGAGGAGGGGACAAGGTGAGCTCCCCTCCCCTTGAAAAAACTGTATAAAAAGGCATGTACGGCACTGCCAGATCAGTCTGTCCTTGGTGATGGCTGGATTCATAACCTAGGCTGGCTCACTTTGTTTTTATTGCTGCAATAAAAACTTATCCTTACTTCATCTAGATCTGCACGGAGTCCGAAGTCTTTCTTTGATTTCTTTTACTAAAAGTTACAGTATTTGGTTAATGTTTTAAATTAGGGCAACTTCAGTGTGGGGAGAATAAAAAATCCACCACATTTATTGGTGACCCCGACGTGATTGCCTTCACGGAGGGCTTCTCCGGTGACCGGGACCAGCGCGACCTGACAGACCATCAACTGGCGCCATTATAGACAAAGGTAAGCAGAAACCTGTTTTATCGAATTCTGCATTAGATTCATGGTCTGTTAGGAGTGCGTGCTTCCAGCTGGAGGAGGTAACTCCCAAGGTATATTGAATACAATAATTTTAAAGTTGCCAAAATTGATAAATTGAATTGATAAATTAATTGCTATATTTACATTAATTGCTACATTTTTATTATTATATAAAAGACTGGATGAAGTAACGAAACATTAGGAGATCTCCATTTTGTTTTATTTTTGTGTAATTTTTTGTTTTATATTTTCTTTATTATTTTATAAGTTGTGTGATATCTGAGGTAACGCCACTGTGTTTGGGCTAGAGCCAACAAGTGGGGCTGGACCAAGATGGTAAAAATTCCTGCAAATCACTAAATAGGGAACTTTATTCGTTACCCAGACGTGGCAGGTGGTAAAAAGTCCTGTAGCAAGACGCTGAGTATAGAACTCACTGATTTGTGAGCTGATACTAAGACGCGGAACTGGGCAGATGCTTTTCAAGTGTTTTTCAGATTTTTAAGTATTTATTGTGAAAAAGTCCTGTAGGTGGTTGTGCTGTAATCTCGAGTCCTAGGGCTAGAACCCACTTGTGTGAGGTATCGCTAGGAGCAGTACTGCAATCAAGTTTCCTAGGGCTAGAACCCATATATATATATGAGGTATCGCTAGGGAACGAAAGGTGATTGCTATTTGAAAATTCCTACAGGTGGTATTGAAGTTTTCTGGGCCCAGGTTGTGTTGTGTGATAAATTGTTATATTGTAAAAAATTGTTTCGAGTACTCAAATTCTTTAGATTTTTGTAGAGAGCGCTTGTGCCGTGTGTCGATTGTACGTCTTGTATGTGTGTCTCTTAAATGTGTGTGTGTATTATACTTATGTGTAAAGTCTTTTGTTGAATTTATGTGTATGTGTAAAATATAATGTATAGATAATAAGAGATACGGCATTAGAGATAACCTAATAAGTAGATAGAGAAATCCAAAAACACCTTTTTTGGATTTTCTGACTTGCCATAATTAATAATATGTATAAATAATAGTGTATAAAATAATAGCATAGAAGTGATATATATAATATTATAGTATTAAAATATACGTGTGGTTATGGTACACGCTGTACTCACTGTGACATAAGCTTCCTCTGTGACACGAAAGTGGTACAGGTATTGAATGTGCCAGCATAGTAGTATTATAAAATATTAATGTCTTTGGATAAATGTACATATGTGCAGCAACATATTAGTTATTAAACATAAGATTAAGTAAGATATAAAAGGTACCTTTACGTGTTGTGTAGTCGACGACACAATACTACTAATAATAAACATAGTGCATAAAGTAATAAATGCACCTAGGTTACACATAAAACAAATATTAAATATAACAAATGGAGATCAGATGATAAGTGGAGTTAGAGAAATTAACGGGGATGAGCAGATAAGAGAAGAAGGAGTTTTAACTAAGCGCGAACGGGAGTTTAGAATTTTGGAGTCAGATCAGAGTGAAAGATATAGATGTTTATTTAATAATCCAGGAAAGGATTTACTTTTAGAAAAAGAGTGTGACATGGGAGAGTGGATACTTAGGTGCTCACTAATACCCGACATGTTAGATCCAGACGGCAACACACACACACACACTTTATTACTTACATTTCAGAATGGAGAAATTAGTTTTTTTGTTGGATTAGTTCCTAGAGAAATTCGTTTAAAAGTAATAAATAGAACGATAGAGTTTGGAGGAATAAGTGGACCCCCCTCCGCTTCCTTGTTTAACTCCGCTCATTTCACTGCTGCAAGCATACCCAGATTTTGATATATTGTGTTTAGAAGAATGCGCGGGAGGTTGGAAAGTAAAAAGATAAAGACTAATAAGAGCAGACGCAGGTCCGGTAGTGCTGAGTTGTATGTGGGTTGTTGATAACAATAGCGAATTTGTGTTAATAACTGTGGGACCAGACGGGAGAATAATTTTTCAGACCCGTGACAAAATAGTTACGCCTCTGATATTAACACCAGTGGAAAATTAATGCTTAAAAAACATATAGGAAAAAAAAAACAGCTGTTAAAGATCGGCAGCAGTCATAAAGTACACAGAAAGAGTGCTATAGGAAAGAGGCACAGGAATTCACACTATAAATCAAAACAGAAGTGTGTAATGGTGAAGCTATTCTGCTGTAAAAAAAAAAAAAAAGAAAGAAAGAAAGAAAACTGCATGGCCAATGCCAGCGACACCTGCAGGCACAATCATAGTTAAACATAAAGAGGATGAAAAAAAAATATTAGAAAGTGCATGATAAAATGGCATGACAGGACATGAGGAGAATTGCAATGGCTTAAAGACAGAACCTTTAAAGAAGAGTAAAAGAATAAAAAAAAAAAGAAGTAAAAAAAATAAAATAAAATGCTCAGATACAAAACTAAAGAGAAGGGTAGAAAGGGAAGGATTAAATTAGGACCAAAGCTAGAAATTGTAGAATGGTTTGAAAATAAAGGAAAAGAGACAAATTGAAGAATAACAGAAAACTGTCAGAAAAGAAGGATCAGAAGTCAGAAGGGAGTGAAGACAGGAAAATAAATAAATAAAGAAAAATTTTAATAATAATAATAATAATGAATAATAAAAAAAAAAAATTTATAATAAAAAAAAACTTAGAATTAGAGAGACCACCACCATACACTAAGGAACACATACAACAGGAGGGTAAGGGGAATGTACCCACTACAGGAAGCTGCTGAGTCAATTGCAACCCAGTTATACACAATACAGCTGGGGGAAAGAAAAAAAGGTAAAATGGAGGAATGAAAAGGCCAAGCTCAAGCAGCAGTAATGGTGCCTGAAAATCAGACACCACCACCCCCTACTGGACCAGTACAGCAAACACAACAACCAACAGCAGCTGAAGCCCCTCCAACTTATGTGCACCCTGGAAACCAACAAGTACAAAATCAACTTATGAGGTGGCAAGGACAGGGCCCCAGGCCTTATGGAGGCAGGGGACAAAAGGGAATCATACCAACAGCAACCAAGAAGACAACAATTCAGAATGAATGCCCCAGGATAAATAGGCCCGAATTCTCAAGTCATGCAGTGCTGGCAGTGTGGAGGAGCAGGAAATGTTAGAAGAAACTGCCCACAAGTAGCATGGGAAATTCAAAATGGACTCCAACCTCAAAGACCATATGGAGCATGACAGGCACCTCAAGGTGGAACTGGAACATGGACACAAGGACAACCCCAAAATCAAGGGGCAGGTCCATGGATGGGACAACAAAACCACGAATTGAAGCCCAGAGGAGCCAGAAAGGGAGCAGGTGCAGTACGTCTCAACAAGGCATCCACAAAAATAACCAACTGTAATGGTATCTATAAATAAAATGACACAGGTGCCACATACACATGTATAGGACGTGAAGGCTCACAGCTCCCTCTCTCAAGCAATATGATAAAAACCACAGGCTTCTCGGGACATTCACAGATATTGCATTTTACAGAGCCTCAAATAATAACATTAGAAGACACCACTATAACAGCACCTTTACTATTTTCACCTACTACTCCAATCAAAAGGACTATGTGTAACAATAGGACAGTTCTTACAGATTACTGAGAAACAAAACAACTCAGATACAGTATACTGGTTACTGTGCGAGGGCAAAGGAGCTCACCATGCACAGAGTTTATGGGAAGAATGGATTATGCAACGACGACCAGACTGCAAAAGAGTAACTTTACCATTGCACTGTACCATGCACTACAACCAAGGAAGTCAAGATGAAGAATTGACAATTATGGTCAGATGTGATGGAGAACAGTCTTTGACGTGAAACTTGGAGACATAATTGTAGGTGCTCCAGCCATCTCTGTACAACTGACTGAACAAATGGAACACTGGCATCAAGTATCTCCACATTACTTTATTAGTGGGGGAAAAGACACAACCCAAAGAATTAGGACTGATGATCAAACAAGCAGCTGAAGTAACTGATTGGGAACAAACCTCCGATCTTTCTGTACATATTTCACGAGATCAAAGATTTTTGAAGATAACATTTTTAGGAATAGATAGAATGAGGGCTACACACACAGAAATAGATGGGAACATGACGTTGTCAACACACCCTCAGAGGGGGATGTGTAACATGCCGTTGTCATCGCACACACAAATGTTAGTTAAGATGTTAGAGCAGATAGATATGAGAGAGTTAGAGGAGGAATTACTTGAAAATAAATCCCAGAAATACTATGGACAAAACATTCCACAGATGTAGGAGCAGTCAGGTCTGGAGGACAAGCTTTAATAAAAATAAGACCAAATGCAACATTGCTTTGTCAAAGATAATACCCATTGACACCTCAAGCTATAGCAGGGATTAAACCTACTATAGATGGCTTATTAGAAGCTGGAGTATTAACGCCTACTAAAAGTCCTTGCAGGACTCCTATATTTCCTGTCAAGAAGCCCAACTCAGATAAATGGAGACTTGTGTATGACTTACAAGCCATAAATCAAATTGTAGTAGCAGAATTGCCTATAGTACTTGATCCACACACATTGTTGTCCAATACACCAGAAGATACAGTACACAGTAGTACACTGATTAGTGCTCAGCTTTTTTAGTAAGCAGACTTGTTAGAAGTCCTGACCATACTAACTGAAAAATGGACATAAAGTTATTAGAAAAAAGTTGCAATTTTGTAAACAGAAGGTAGAATATCTAGGCATGGTAGGATTTAGTAGGGACTGGATATGTGACTTTGCATTAAAAACATCACACTTGAGAGCAATAGTCAAAGTAGCTGGACAAGCAAAAATAGTGTAGTGTTAGGATGGACACCTGAAGCACTAAAAGCTTTTGAACAGCTGAAAAGAAAACTCTGTACAGTATCAGCACTTTCTAGCCCAGAGTATAATAAACCATTCCACCTGTATGTCTCAGAGCGTGGCGGTTTTGCCACAGGGGTTCTGACCCAACAACAAGGTCCTAGCAAACAACCAATTGCATATTATAGTACAGCGCTTGATAATATTGAAAAAGGCATGCCTCCCTGCTACCGAGGAGTGGCAGTGGCAGCATTTGCTTATGAGAAAGCAACATCAATTACTATGGGACATCCAGTAATGCTGTTCACCACCCACACATTACACGCACTCCTGACCAGTCCATACTTTGTAATTACTAAAGCTAGAAGAACAGGATACGATGTAATACTCTCTGCACCTGAATTGACCATACAAAGGTGTCAGGCTGTAAATCCAGCAAATCGTTTAATGACCCCAGCAGAAGGAGATCCCCACGATTGTTATCTAGTGTCAGCAGAATATCTAAAGACACGCCAAGATTTAGAGAACCAACCTCTGTCACATCCAGATTGTATATTTTTTGTAAATGGGTCATGTTTTAGAGATAGGGACAGCAATAAATCAAGGCTAGCCATAGTTAAATGTACAGCACATAAAAAAGATGGTACTTTCATTAGTAATGGAGATGAAGCAGGAATAAAAAGCAGCAGTAAATCAGAATAAATATTACGCCAGAAAAAGCAGCGCAACCAAAACCTAGTCCGCAGAGAGATAATGAACCAAGGTCACCAGAATCAAGCACTGGTTCTGATGAGGAACCTGACTCAAGTCCAGAGTCAGAAAGAAAGGTTATTACTTGTACCAGAAGACTATGCGCCACCCACACCAGATTTAACCTCATTAGCAGACATGCAAGCAGCAGCATCAGGAGAAGAGATTCGTAAATTGATCAAAAGAGGAGCAACAAAAAATAATGATACTAATGTGTTACGAAGTGCAGATGGCGTTTTGTAGCTCCACAAAATTTTCTTGTAACCCTGATAAGACAAGTACATGGGAATGATCACTTAGCAAGAGGGGAAGTGATAAAAAAGAATCCAAAAGGAATGGTGGTCGCCTTATCTAGGTCCTATGGTTCATCGTACATTATCACAGTTTTGCGAGATCTGTGGTAGATTTAACATTGGAAAGCACTTCACATCGCCAATAGGACACATCCCAGAGCCAGATGGGCAATTCAGGCATATAATGTTCGACTATGTGGACATTGCTGAACCTAGGATACAAGGAAAACGATACATCTTAGTGGTCGAAGACAGGTTTAGCAGATGGGTAGAAGCTGTAGCGACGGCTAAGGAAGGTGCAAGGGCAGTAGCAAAATTCTTGTGTAGAGAAGAGATACCAAGATTTGTAATCCCAGACACAATCAGTTCAGATAATGGAAAACATTTTTACAAATAAGTACAGAAAGTAACTTAAAGGTTAAACATCAATCATAGGTTTGGATGTGTGTATCATCCCAATATCAGGGGATGGTAGAGAGAGCGAATGGAGTTCTAGAAATTAAATTGGTTAAAATATGTGCAGATACAGGTATGAATTTCCAAGCTTTGCCGTTAGTCTTAATGGGCATGAGATCGCAAACTAACCGCAACACGCATCTAACCCCGCATGAAATGCTTACTGGCAGACCTATGTTTACTTCCTTTACTCGCAGGCCCTATAAAGGCCCCACACTCGAACAACTGCAAAGTGAACTTGATCATTATGTGAAACACTTATCTGAAATGCACAAAGTTATTTCCCAACAGGTTAAGAGAGCAACAATACAACACCAGACAGAGAGCAGCTGATCAAACTGAGGACACAGAGGCAGAGGATATAGACGAGAGAACTGTACTGCCTGGTGATTGGGTGTTTATTCGAGTGTTCAAAAGAAGGTGGAACCAAGCTAGAAGGGAAGGACCATACAAGTTGGTGTTGGCAACTCCAACTGCTGTGAAAGTTAAAGGTAAAGACGTATGGTACCATTTAAATCATTGTTGCAAGGCACCAAATCCGGACCAGGTAAGAGACAGGGCGCCCCAGGAGGACACTGAGTCTCCAAGAGCAGGACCTTCAGGTTTGCAATCAGATTCTCAGAGAGACGACAAAAGACCTAGACAACAAGCACCAGATCCATATGAACACACTGAAGGGTTACCATGGATAGAACAGGAACAACAAGGCTACTGGCCAGAGTGGCATCAAGAAGATATACAAGAATGGGAAGCTGAACTTGAAGAAGAGGAAGCAGAGGCAGAACAAGCCGGACCATCTCAAAGAACAAGAGCCTAAATTAGACAGTGAGAAGATTATTAAAATTGTACTAAAATTGTACTAAAAATTTACTAAAATTGTGATAAAATAGTGATTAAATTATTTAAACCAACTACAGTAGAGAGAACATTCCCAACAAAAAACACTCCAAGAAATATATTGTGTAGATTATTTGGCCATAGACCCATGTGTCACCATTGTGATCCAAATGGAGAAACCATCCTTTTATTGCCCCCTAAAAGACAGAAGGAAATCCATGGTTATAATAATATTTCTAATGACTGGCCTAATTGATGGTAGGGCCGCCAGAAGTGAGAAGATCAAATCAAAATGGAACACTGAAAAGAAAGAAATACGTTGCGTACTAGCTACAATAACTAGAGCAAAAATGGTAGCTGGCTTATCAATGTGGGAAAGAACAGGAAATTGGGAAGGAACTGTTCAGATAGAGGTAGACACGTCACGACCCCAAGAAGAACAAGTGCGAATTTATGTAGAAATAGAGAAAACTCCTGGATCAAAAATGATGATTGCGTTAGATGGATTGATTGAGGCAATACCAAAGTCCAATGAGTGGTGTGCATTTAATAAGTCAGCAAACGGCAAAATACAAGTAGTATGTCTAGTACGACCGCATTTGCATGGTTGTACAGCAAAAATACCAGGCCAACCTTGCGTATCAGATGCTGAGTCAGCAACCTATGTAACGATAATTCCAGAAATAATAAAAAAGGTACCTGGAAACAAAAAAAAATCTGACCAAACATGGAAAAATTATATATTCTACCCATGGATGAAATTCATAGCAAATATCTTTAACAAATAAGGACTGCATAGTGTGTCATGATAGAAGTAATAAGCCCCCAAAAGTGGTAATAACACAAAGGAACAAGGGAATGTATAGATGATCCGGAATATAGTGAATCACGATTATGCCCTATCAGCTGTCTCTTGCATTCAGCTGCAATAGATTATGGTCCAGAATGGATGAAGAATATAAGTAAATCAAGTATGAACCTGTAGAAACAATAGATGCTGTCCACCGAGAAATAACAACTGTTTAACAGACCTATTCTCTATGCATCTGTTCAGATGGAAGTATAGAAGAAGGAAATCTATCATCAAGTTGCAACGAAACACAGCTATCAGCAGGTTTTTCCATAGAAATGAGACAGATATTTGACAATAAAACAAACAATATTGTAAAATATTGTAAAAAAAACAACCAGACTTGTAAAACTAGGCACAATTGTTCTGATAGTGCTGGAAACCCTACTCATCGTATCTTGCTGCGTTATTCCCCTGGCTAGAGAAAGTATTCATAAAATGGTAAGACAGTATACAGTTGATGTGGAATATCACTACCAAGAGACGCCATTTGAAGATGAGGAGGAAGAGTCCATTTACATGAAAATGAACTGAAAAAATGACCAACCACTCCGCATGATGGACAATTGACTATATACATATTGATCACATGTATATTGAAAAGTATCTAGTGTAACCACATATTTTAATCCAACACATTTGATCCATGTTTTAAGTAACTAGATCAGAGAGAAAGTAGTATCAGTAGAAGAAGTATGTTTTGTATTTTGTTTCTATGTTTGTGTCTTGTTTCTGCTATACACGTATGTATTGCAGGAAGGAACCTGTACCTGACCCAAGGTGGATAGTTTCCTGTACCATCTGCTGTAATGCATGGAAAGAAGTGATGGAAAAGTCCCCAACGAAAAGATGGGCAGAGTTGAGACATGATCTAGCTGACTGGCATCCACAACGCGCTATAGGGGACAAGGAATTCATCACCAATGCCAATGTCTTGACAAAGGACTTCGAATGGATCAAAGCAAGGACACAGGAGACTTTCAACCTTGACATGAGCACAAGACTTCGTCTAGAAACAACTTCATATCAGCTTGGGAGACATCTGAAGCTAAGCATCTATAGAGGAATTGGGATCGAAGAAGATTGGGCTGCATATGAAACCAGTGGAATAGTTGAATTTGAAGATGTGTACATGGCAGCAACTAAGACCATAACCAAAGTAATGTTGGAGGATGACATCTTATGGAGAGATACACCAATATCCCTGCAACGTGCGCTGGATGCTTTTCCGAAAGCAGATGAACCGTGGTTAGACTTTTTGTGCTTAGAGACGAGCAGAATAAACCGAATTCCACTATCACAGCTGGGGAACTTTAAGGACCTGTATGTAATCGAATCAAGTGATGAGGATCGTACGACATGGACTGAAGAGGGGACTGAAAATCTTGACACAACATCCTTAATCTACACGGACCCTAACGGACTGCTTAAATGGCTTTGATGGCTTCAAATGTTTTTGTCATATGTGTCATATTAGTATAGGGAATGAGGTCCTGGTGATGAATACACTGTCGAGCAAAAAAGCTGGCAAGGTGTGGAATTTTTCCTTCTGAATTGGCTGTACTGAAGGTTTTTTCACCCACCTCTGGACTCATCATATTATAACCATTGTATGCTTATTTTATTCCCATATATATGTTTATGCTTATATTTACTCATTTTCAATTGTCTTTCCTAAACTGGTAGTTTGGTGAGGGGGTAATATGTAAGATTTAAGGTTTAAAGCTAATATGTAAGGTTTAGGTTTAAAGCTAATATGTAAGGTTTAGGTTTAATTAAATTTAGGTAATATAATTTGGGTAATATGTAAGATTTCTTTGAATTTCTTTTAATTTGATTTAAAATTTTCCCTAATATAGCTTAAGGTTAATAGTTCAAGGTTTATTTCTTTGTAAGGTTAATAGTTCAAGGTTTATTTCTTTGTTTTTTCTTATTCTGTGAGGTTTGATATTAATATGTAAGGTTTATTTCTTCTTTCTGTATGTAAGGATAATGTTCATAAGTTAGTAATTAAGCGTTATTTTCTTTTTCTTTACTTTCCTTTATGCTATTTTATGTGACTTAAAAGTCACAGAGGGGGAAATATGTAAGCATATTTTAATTAAATATATTTGTGCACGCAGTAATATGACAGATAACTATCTTATCTTATAGAGATGGGGCAAGGAGAACAGAGTTGAGTCAAGGACAAGGTGGTGTCACAGTAGCAAGGACATCTTAGATCGTGTGCAGTATGAACTCAAATGAACTCTGGATAGGTTGCCATCTTAGGTCTGAGATGCTTAGGTCGCCATCTTAGAAGTCTGATGCTTAGTGGACAGAGTGTACTTTAGAACATATGATGTAATCTTTGTACCCAAAAGCACCTGAACTAAAATGACCTCTAGATATGCTTAGTGGACAGAGTGTACTTTAGAACATATGATGTAATCTTTGTGCCCAAAATCACCTGATAAGGGAAAGTCCCTGGACATGATGTAATGTCAGCTGACTCATGGGGTGATCTTAACTGTGAGGTCAAATTAAAGGAACACAGACAAATAACCAAAATGTATAAGAAAAATAAGCGCCACCCCTATATATTTAAAATAAACAAAGTGAAAAGGTAATGGAAAGTTATTTGCAATAAACATAAGTTATAATGGGAAAAATATGGAGTCAGATGACGAGGTATATGATGTAACGAAACAAGGTAGAGGAAAGCATGATTGTAATGGGTTAATAATTTGGTAAGAGATGTACAGAGGAGGGGACAAGGTGAGCTCCCCTCCCCTTGAAAAAACTGTATAAAAAGGCATGTACGGCACTGCCAGATCAGTCTGTCCTTGGTGATGGCTGGATTCATAACCTAGGCTGGCTCACTTTGTTTTTATTGCTGCAATAAAAACTTATCCTTACTTCATCTAGATCTGCACGGAGTCCGAAGTCTTTCTTTGATTTCTTTTACTAAAAGTTACAGTATTTGGTTAATGTTTTAAATTAGGGCAACTTCAGTGTGGGGAGAATAAAAAATCCACCACAGTTAGTACACAGTGAAACGAAATACCGTTCCTCCAGGCCCAATGTGCTACAGTACATGCAACATAAATTAACAGAAAGACTAAACTAGCTAACTAAGAGGCCAAGTTAGCTGGCTAGCAGAGACAAGACAGATTGACCTAACATACTGTAAATTACAACATAAATTAACAAAAACTAACTCGCTAAGGAAGACTATCTACAGGGTTTTTACAGAGAACAGACAACATAAAGTGCACATGCAAATGTGCAAACAAAAGCAACAAAGTGACGGTGCGACAACATAACATAATAAGGTGTTGTGGTGATGAGTTGAGGTAGTGGAGAAACAGTAAACATTTCTTAACTTAACGTAGCAGCAAGATTTAAGAAGTTAAGAAGTTAGTGCAAAAAGTAGTCCAGTAGTGAATATTGTAGTGAATATTGTGCAAAAGAGCATTTACAGGGTGGTGTGTACGATAGTTTGGTAGTGTAGATCAGTGTGTTTGCGCTTGTGTTGATAGTCAGTCCAGTCTCAATGTTCTGAGATACAGTGGTGCGAAAAACTATTTGCCCCCTCCTGATTTCTTATTCTTTTGCATGTTTGTCACACAAAATGTTTCTGATCATCAAACACATTTAACTATTAGTCAAAGATAACACAAGTAAACACAAAATGCAGTTTTTAAATGAGGGGTTTTATTATTTAGGGAGAAAAAAAATCAAACCTACATGGCCCTGTGTGAAAAAGTAATTGCCCCCTGAACCTAATAACTGGTTGGGCCACCCTTAGCAGCAATAACTGCAATCAAGCGTTTGCGATAACTTGCAATGAGTCTTTTACAGCGCTCTGGAGGAATTTTGGCCCACTCATCTTTGCAGAATTGTTGTAATTCAGCTTTATTTGAGGGTTTTCTAGCATGAACCGCCTTTTTAAGGTCATGCCACAACATCTCAATAGGATTCAGGTCAGGACTTTGACTAGGCCACTCCAAAGTCTTCATTTTGTTTTACTTCAGCCATTCAGAGGTGGATTTGCTGGTGTGTTTTGGGTCATTGTCCTGCTGCAGCACCCAAGATCGCTTCAGCTTGAGTTGACGAACAGATGGCCGGACATTCTCCTTCAGGATTTTTTGGTAGACAGTAGAATTCATGGTTCCATCTATCACAGCAAGCCTTCCAGGTCCTGAAGCAGCAAAACAACCCCAGACCATCACACTACCACCACCATATTTTACTGTTGCTATGATGATCTTTTTCTGAAATGCTGTGTTACTTTTACGCCAGATGTAACGGGACACGCACCTTCCAAAAAGTTAAACTTTTGTCTCGTCGGTCCACAAGGTATTTTCCCAAAAGTCTTGGCAATCATTGAGATGTTTTTTTTTTTAGCAAAATTGAGACGAGCCTTAATGTTCTTTTTGCTTAAAAGTGGTTTGCGCCTTGGAAATCTACCATGCAGGCCGTTTTTGCCCAGTCTCTTTCTTATGGTGGAGCCGTGAACACTGACCTTAATTGAGGCAAGTGAGGCCTGCAGTTCTTTAGATGTTGTCCAGGGGTCTTTTGTGGCCTCTCGGATGAGTTGTCTCTGCGCTCTTGGGGTAATTTTGGTCAGCCGGCCACTCCTGGGAAGGTTCACCACTGTTCCATGTTTTTGCCATTTGTGGATAATGGCTCTCACTGTGGTTCGCTGGAGTCCCAAAGCTTTAGAAATGGCTTTATAACCTTTACCAGACTGATAGATCTCAATTACTTTTGTTCTCATTTGTTCCTGAATTTCTTTGGATCTTGGCATGATTTTTGGTCTACTTCTCTGTGTCAGGTAGCTCCTATTTAAGTGATTTCTTGATTGAAACAGGTGTGGCAGTAATCAGGCCTGGGGGTGACTACAGAAATTGAACTCAGGTGTGATAAACCACAGTTTTTTATTTTTTAACAATATTTTTTTCACACAGGGCCATGTAGATTTTGAGTTTTTTTTGTCCCTTAATAACGTAAACCTTCATTTAAAAACTGCATTTTGTGTTCAATTATGTTATCTTTGACTAATAGTTAACGGTTTTTGATGAGCAGGAACATTTAAGGGAGACAAACATGCAAAAGAATAAGAAATCAGGAAGGGGGCAAATAGTTTTTCACACCACTGTAGTTGAGTTAAGCTGAGTGATAATGTTTGTGTGTGTGTGTGTGTGTGTGTGTGTGTGTGTTTATCAGTCCAGTTTCTTTTTGTTAAGAAGACGAATAGCAGCTTGTGGAAAAAAGCTGTTGAATAGTCTGGATGTGTGTGCCCGAATGGTTCGGTACCTTTTTCCAGATGGCAGGAGTGTGAAGTGTGTGTGAGAAGGGTGTGTCCGATCAGCCATAATGCTGGTGGCTTTGCGGATGCAGCGTGTGGTGTAGATGTCCTCAATAGAGGGGAGAGAGACCTCGATGATCTTCTCTGCTGTCCTCACTATCCGCTGTAGGGTCTTGCGGTCCGATATGGCACAATTCCCAAACCAGACATTGATGCAGCCGCTCAGGATGCTCTCGATAGGTCCTCTATAGAAGGTAGTCAGGATCGGTGGTGGAAGCTGTGCCTTCCTCAGTGTTCTTAAAAAGAAGAGACGCTGTTGGGCTTTCTTGTGTAGGGAGCTGGTGTTGAGGGACCAGCAGAGGTCCTTCTCCAGATGGATGCCCAGGAATTTGGTGCTTTCGACGATCTCCACAGAGGAGCTGTCGATGCTCAGCGGAGAATGGTCGCCTCCTAAAGTCAACAACCATCTCCTTTGTCTTGTCAACATTCAGAGACAGGTTGTTGCCTTTACACCAGTCCGTTAGCCTCTGCACTTCCTCTCTGTATGCTGACTTGTCGTTCTTGCTAATGAGACCCTCCACCTTCGTGTCATCAGCGAACTTAATGATGTGATTCGAACTGTGTGTTGCTACACAGTCGTGAGTTAGCAGTGTGAACAGCAGGGGACTAAGCACACAGCCTTGTGGGGCCCCAGTGCTCAGTGTGGTGGTGCTGGAGGTGCAGTTCCTGATCCATACTGACTGAGGCCTTCCGGTCAGAAAGTCCAGGATCCAGTTGCAGAGGGAGGTGTTCAGGCCCAACAGGTTCAGCTTCCCGATCAGTTGTTGGGGGATGATAGTGTTGAATGCTGAGCTGGAATCTATGTACAGCATTCGAACATATGTGTCTTTCTTGTCCAAGTGTGTGAGGGCAAGATGAAGTGTAGTGGAGATGGCGTTGTCCGTTGAACGGTTAGGATGGTACGCAAATTGCAGTGGGTCCAATGAGGGAGGCAGCAGGGTTTTGATGTGTCTCATGACGAGCTGCTCGAAGCACTTCATGATGGTGGTTGTAAGTGCAACGGATGGTAGTCATTGAGACAGGACACAGAAGAACGTGGGAACGACGGCGCTACTCAGAGAGATGTTGAAGATGTCGGTAAGAACATCTGCCAGCTGTTCAGCACATTCTCTGAGCACTCTGCCTAGGATGTTGTCTGGTTCAGCAGCTTTACGTGGGTTGACTCTGCGTAGAGTTTTCCTCACATCAGCTGTAGTGAGACACAGCACCTGGTCATTCGGAGGAGGGGTGGTCTTCCTTGCCCCCACGTCGTTCTGCCTGTCGAACCGAGCATAGAAGTTGTTCAGCGCATCTGGGAGGGAGCCGTCACCGTCACAGGCAGGTGATGGCGTCCTGTAGTGAGTGATGGCTTGTAAGCCCTGCCACATGCGCCGTGTGAGATTTCACCTGTGAGATTGCTGGCTCTCACATCAAAACATCTACTTCTGTCAAAAATGTAGGAGTAATCTTTGACTCCACACTCTCCTTTCAGCCTCACATACCAGTTTTTCTCAATTGCTAAAACACAATTTCTGAAACCTTGCTCCATTTTCTGAAACCATTAAATGCAAAACCTCACCTTCAAGCTCAGGGAGAAGCAAATTTTTAATCTCAATGTTTTGGGCCATACAATTTGTTCATTGTACAGTAAACAGCATATAATGCACTGTACTACAGTATACAATACTAAAAGGGACAAAAATCAAAGGAGTAAATGTGATCAATTGGCTTCTTCTCGTCATCGTCTCATTGTCAGTCCATGGACAAGAACATAGTCTATGACTGTTGCTTGAATTTCATCAGATATTTCCACTCTTTGTCTTCCTCTTCCTCCTCCTCTTTCTTGCCGCCCTCCTCCTCTTCCTCGCCCTCCTCCTCTTCCTCGCCCTCTTCCACTTTCTTGTCCTCCTCTTCTTCCTCGCCCTCTTCCTCTTTATTGTCCTCCTCCTCCTTCTCATCGTCGCCCACCTCGCATACGCACTCGTCCTCTCACATTGTTTCTTCTATCCATGCTCAGACTTTCTCTTTTCTACCTTCACCAACCTGTTTGCTCTCTGAACTAGCTTATATTGGTTTGTCACATCATTTAAAACAAGTGACATCAATTTTGAGTGGTTGTGTTCAATCAATGACATGTTTTCTCTAAATGTATTTGAGCATTGCTCCTTGTGATTACCAGTATGGATGAAGTGTAGAATGTGTATTGGGAATGAGAATGTGTTTAGAGTTTTGCTGAAAAGTCTAACTAAGATCTGCATATTGTGTTTTACCATGTGAAATGGTTTAAGGTATTGACAACAGACTGCACAATTAGCTAAATGAGGTCAGGCAACTGAGAACTTTATTCAGCCAATGGGTTTTAGTGTTTTAGCAATTGAGAAAAACTGTAACTCTGTCACTAAATCTGCATTCTTTCATTTACGCCGCATTGCCCAACTGCATCCCTTCATCAGTATCGAAGATGCTGAAACTGTCATCCATGCATTCGTCTTATCATGCATTGATTACTGTAATACCCTTTTAATTGGTCTACCTGCCAGCTCCATCTCCAGATTACAATATATTCAAAGCTAATAACAAACGCTCTGCTCATATAACCCCAATCTTGTCTGATCTCCATTGGCTCCCAGTCATCTACCGTATCAAATAAAAAATTCTTCTCCTTGTTTTCAAATATATAAATGGCTTAGTTCCCACTTATCTTTTTAATCTGCTTGCCCCCTACATTCCGACTCGTTCACTACGTTCCTCTGATTCTGGATTTTTTGTTGTCCCTCGGTACTGCCTCTCTTCAATGGGCGGCAGATCATTTAGTGTTATTGCTCCCAAACTTTGGAACTCTCTACCACACTCTCTCCGTTCTGTTAAAAACATCTCCATATTTAAATCGTTACTCAAAACCCACTTGTTTTCCGAATGCTACCCCTGAATCCACCTATCCTCTGCATGTCTGTTTTTTTTTTTTTGTCTGTTTGTTGAATGTTTTCTACCCATTGTAAAGTGTCCTTGAGCTCTGGACAGGTGCTATATAAAATAAAATAATAATTATTATTATTGTTTGACCATTTGTTAGCATGAATGCAAGATTTGCATTTTGCAATTAACATAACATTAGCCTACTAATAATCAGCGGAAAGGCTGCTGTCGTCATCATAATCGGCGGACTCCTTTTTGCTAGAGTTGGTATGCCTGCCACCTCTGAGTGGCGCAGTGGTAAAGTGCTTGCCCTTTCATCCAGAGATTGCTGGTTCGAACCCCAGGTGATGCTGTTTTCCTCTCACAGAAGCACAGAGAGAGCTGATTGGCCGAGCTCTCTCAGGGGGGAGGAATGAGAGGTACTTGCGCTCCCACATTTATCAGGGCTCTACAGCCAATCAGGGGCGTCTGTGAGCTCGGCCATGCGGAAGGAGCGGCTAGCGCTTTCCTCCGAGTATGTTACTCCGCCCCCAACGGTGCGTGAGCAAGCAGTTCGAAAAGATGTGGTCGGCTGTCGTCACACAGTTCATAGGAAACTCTTGATAGTCGTTGACCTCCCGACTGAGTGGTAGTGGTAGCCTTAATGTAGGAGCCCCCTAGTGATGGGGAAAAATTTGAAACACCCCTGCCATAAATACGAAAGTGCATATATGAGCATATATTTTCTGACATAGTAGAGGAAGCTGAGCTTCCCTTGTAGTAGTCGCCACTGATCCACACTGATAGTGCCAGCTGTTGTCCACAAGGTGTCAAACAAAGTGTATCCCTCTGCTTTTAAGTTTATTCTGTGTGCTTCCGTGAGATTTGATGTTTCCCCCTACACGCAACTGGTGTAAAACATTTGCTGCATGTCGCAGAGTCTGAATCCTTTCTTGTGAAATAGAGCCACACTTTCAACCGATTTTAGTTTAGTTTAGTTTTAGGCATTTTAACGAAAGTTGTTTAATTTATAAAGCTAAGGTATCGGTAGACCACATGTTGGAATCAGAGCAAGTGTAACATTAGTTGCTGCATTGACGCACATCTAGGATGTTCTCTCATTTCCTGATGATTTGTGCTTTTAACTTTTTAATCTAATCTAATAAACTATTAATCTACAAAAATAAAGTGGAGAGTAACATTACTGCAAAAATGTTTAGGATTTGTATTATCAAAGCTTTCCGAAGAGGACAGGGGAATCGGTACGCAGACCTTATAGCAGAAATTCAGGTAATTGTGGCCTGCTGGAATTACATGAAACTTCTTCAACTTGTTTCATTGTGTGTCTGCTGGCAAAATGGATTTACATCCTAGCTGTCCACGCCCCATGTGAGGAAGTAACTAATGACCTTCCGATTATAAGACTGACGCACTACCTATTGCGCTAACGATGCCACAAGAAAGGACAAGGTGGACAGATTGTGTGTCTGGAGGCAAAATGGAGTTACATCCTAGCTGCCCATGCGAGGATTGATCTCAGTACCTTACGATTATAAGACTAACGTGCTAACGAAACTACAAGAATGGATGAAGAGAACACGTGAATCGGTACGCAGAATCTCAGGTAATTGTACAGTGACCTGCTGGAATTACATGACCTTCAGAATGTGAGACTGACACGCTACCTATTGCGCTAACGAGGCCACAAGAAAGGGCAAAATGGACTCGTAAATCGGTACGCAGACCTTATAGCAGAAATTCAAGTAATTGTGAAGTGACTATGAGACTGACGTGCTACCTAACTTCACAAAATGGACTTGTGAATCGTTACGCAGACATTATAGGAGAAATTCAAGTAATTGTACAGTGACATGCTGGAATTACATGAAACGTCTTCAACTTGTTTCAGACTCGTACAAGAAACATCTTGAACTTGCTTCATTGTGTGTCTGGTGGCAAAATGGACTTACATCAAAGGTGCCCATGCCTCGTGTGAGTATCGAACTCACAACCTTCAGATTATGAAACTGACACGCTACCTACTGCGCTAACGAGGCTACAAGAAAGAGCAAAATGGACTTGTGAATCGGTACGCAGTCCTTATTGCAGAAATTCTCATAATTGTAGAGTGACCTGCTGGAATTTCACGAAACTTCTTCAACTTGTTTCAGACTCGTACAAGAAACATCTACAATAAAGAGCAAAATGGACTTGTGAATCAGTAAGCAGACCTTATAGCAGAAATTCAAGTAATTGTACAGTGAAATGCAGGAATTTCATGAAACTTCTTTAACTTGTTTCATTGTGTGTCTGGCGGCAAAATGGACTCACATCGAAGCTGCACATGCCTCATGCAAGGATCGAACTCACGACCTTCAGATTATGAGACTGACGCGCTACCTACTGCGCTAACGAGGCTACGAAAAAGAGCAAAATGGACTTGTAAATCAGTAAGCAGACCTTATAGCAGAAATTCACATAATTGTACAGTGACCTGCTGGAATTTCACGAAACTTCTTCAACTTGTTTCAGACTCGTACAAGAAACATCTTGAACTTGCTGTCTGGTGGCAAAATGGACTCACATCGAAGCTGCCCATGCCTCGTGTGAGGATCGAACTCACGACCTTCAGATTATGAGATTGATGCGCTACCTACTGCGCTAACGAGGCTACGAAAAAGGGCAACATGGACTCGTGAATCAGTAATCAGACCTTATAGCAGAAATTCAAGTAATTGTACAGTGACCTGCTGGAATTACATGCAACTTCTTCAACTTGTTTCAGACTCGTACAAGAAACATCTTGAACTTGCTTCATTGTGTGTCTGGTGGCAAAATGGACTCACATCGAAGCTGCCCATGCCTCGTGTGAGGATCGAACTCACGACCTTCAGATTATGAGACTGACGCGCTACATACTGCGCTAACGAGGCTACGAAAAAGGGCAACTTGGCCTCGTGAATCAGTAAGCAGACCTTATAGCAGAAATTCAAGTAATTGTACAGTGACATGCTGGAATTACATGAAACTTCTTTAACTTGCTTCATTGTGTGTCTGGTGGCAAAATGGACTCACATCGAAGCTGCCCATGCCTCGTGTGAGGATCGAACTCACGACCTTCAGATTATGAGACTGACGCGCTACATACTGCGCTAACGAGGCTACGAAAAAGGGCAACTTGGCCTCGTGAATCAGTAAGCAGACCTTATAGCAGAAATTCAAGTAATTGTACAGTGACATGCTGGAATTACATGAAACTTCTTTAACTTGCTTCATTGTGTGTCTGGTGGCAAAATGGACTCACATCGAAGCTGCCCATGCCTCGTGTGAGGATCGAACTCACGACCTTCAGATTATGAGACTGACGCGCTACCTACTGCGCTAACAAGGCTACAAGAAAGAGCAAAATGGACATGTGAATGGACATGAAACATCTTGAACTTGCTTCATTGTGTGTCTGGTGGCAAAATGGACTCACATCGAAGCTGCCCATGCCTCGTGTGAGGATCGAGCTCACGACCTTCAGATTATGAGACTGACGCGCTACCTACTGCGCTAACGAGGCTACGAAAAAAGGCAACATGGACTTGTGAATCAGTAAGCAGACCTTATAGCAGAAATTCAAGTAATTGTACAGTGACATGGTGGAAATACATGAAACTTGTTTAACTTGTTTCATTGTGTGTCTGGTGGCAAAATGGACTCACATCGAAGCTGCCCATGCCTCGTGTGAGGATCGAACTCACGACCTTCAGATTATGAGACTGACGCGCTACCTACTGCGCTAACGAGGCTACGAAAAAGGGCAACATGGACTCGTGAATCAGTAAGCAGACCTTATAGCAGAAATTCAAGTAATTGTACAGTGACATGCTGGAATTACATGAAACTTCTTTAACTTGTTTCAGACTCATACAAGAAACATCTTGAACTTGCTTCATTGTGTGTCTGGTGGCAAAATGGACTCACATCAAAGCTGCCCATGCCTCGTGTGAGGATCGAGCTCACGACCTTCAGATTATGAGACTGACGCGCTACCTACTGCGCTAACGAGGCTACGAAAAAAGGCAACATGGACTCGTGAATCAGTAAGCAGACCTTATAGCAGAAATTCAAGTAATTGTACAGTGACTTGCTGGAATTACATGAAACTTCTTTAACTTGTTTCAGACTCATACAAGAAACATCTTGAACTTGCTTCATTGTGTGTCTGGTGGCAAAATGGATTCACATCGACTCTGCCCATGCCTCGTGTGAGGATCGAACTCACGACCTTCAGATTATGAGACTGACGCGCTACCTACTGCGCTAACGAGGCAACTAAAAAGGGCAACATGGACTCGTGAATCAGTAAGCAGACCTTATAGCAGAAATTCAAGTAATTGTACAGTGACATGCTGGAATTACATGAAACTTCTTTAACTTGCTTCATTGTGTGTCTGGTGGCAAAATGGACTCACATCGAAGCTGCCCATGCCTCGTGTGAGAATCGAACTCACGACCTTCAGATTATGAGACTGACGCGCTACCTACTGCGCTAACGAGGCTACGAAAAAGGGCAACATGGACTCGTGAATCAGTAAGCAGACCTTATAGCAGAAATTCAAGTAACTGTACAGTGACATGCTGGAATTACATGAAACTTCTTCAACTTGTTTCAGACTCATACAAGAAACATCTTGAACTTGCTTCATTGTGTGTCTGGTGGCAAAATGGACTCACATCGAAGCTGCCCATGCCTCGTGTGAGGATCGAACTCACGACCTTCAGATTATGAGACTGACGCGCTACCTACTGCGCTAACGAGGCTACGAAAAAGGGCAACATGGACTCGTGAATCAGTAAGCAGACCTTATAGCAGAAATTCAAGTAATTGTACAGTGACATGCTGGAATTACATGAAACTTCTTTAACTTGTTTCAGACTCATACAAGAAACATCTTGAACTTGCTTCATTGTGTGTCTGGTGGCAAAATGGACTCACATCAAAGCTGCCCATGCCTCGTGTGAGGATCGAGCTCACGACCTTCAGATTATGAGACTGACGCGCTACCTACTGCGCTAACGAGGCTACGAAAAAAGGCAACATGGACTCGTGAATCAGTAAGCAGACCTTATAGCAGAAATTCAAGTAATTGTACAGTGACTTGCTGGAATTACATGAAACTTCTTTAACTTGTTTCAGACTCATACAAGAAACATCTTGAACTTGCTTCATTGTGTGTCTGGTGGCAAAATGGATTCACATCGACTCTGCCCATGCCTCGTGTGAGGATCGAACTCACGACCTTCAGATTATGAGACTGACGCGCTACCTACTGCGCTAACGAGGCAACTAAAAAGGGCAACATGGACTCGTGAATCAGTAAGCAGACCTTATAGCAGAAATTCAAGTAATTGTACAGTGACATGCTGGAATTACATGAAACTTCTTTAACTTGCTTCATTGTGTGTCTGGTGGCAAAATGGACTCACATCGAAGCTGCCCATGCCTCGTGTGAGGATCGAACTCACGACCTTCAGATTATGAGACTGACGCGCTACCTACTGCGCTAACGAGGCTACGAAAAAGGGCAACATGGACTCGTGAATCAGTAAGCAGACCTTATAGCAGAAATTCAAGTAACTGTACAGTGACATGCTGGAATTACATGAAACTTCTTCAACTTGTTTCAGACTCATACAAGAAACATCTTGAACTTGCTTCATTGTGTGTCTGGTGGCAAAATGGACTCACATCGAAGCTGCCCATGCCTCGTGTGAGGATCGAACTCACGACCTTCAGATTATGAGACTGACGCGCTACCTACTGCGCTAACGAGGCTACGAAAAAGGGCAACATGGACTCGTGAATCAGTAAGCAGACCTTATAGCAGAAATTCAAGTAATTGTACAGTGACATGCTGGAATTACATGAAACTTCTTTAACTTGTTTCAGACTCATACAAGAAACATCTTGAACTTGCTTCATTGTGTGTCTGGTGGCAAAATGGACTCACATCAAAGCTGCCCATGCCTCGTGTGAGGATCGAGCTCACGACCTTCAGATTATGAGACTGACGCGCTACCTACTGCGCTAACGAGGCTACGAAAAAAGGCAACATGGACTCGTGAATCAGTAAGCAGACCTTATAGCAGAAATTCAAGTAATTGTACAGTGACTTGCTGGAATTACATGAAACTTCTTTAACTTGTTTCAGACTCATACAAGAAACATCTTGAACTTGCTTCATTGTGTGTCTGGTGGCAAAATGGATTCACATCGACTCTGCCCATGCCTCGCGTGAGGATCGAACTCACGACCTTCAGATTATGAGACTGACGCGCTACCTACTGCGCTAACGAGGCAACTAAAAAGGGCAACATGGACTCGTGAATCAGTAAGCAGACCTTATAGCAGAAATTCAAGTAATTGTACAGTGACATGCTGGAATTACATGAAACTTCTTTAACTTGCTTCATTGTGTGTCTGGTGGCAAAATGGACTCACATCGAAGCTGCCCATGCCTCGTGTGAGGATCGAACTCACGACCTTCAGATTATGAGACTGACGCGCTACCTACTGCGCTAACGAGGCTACGAAAAAGGGCAACATGGACTCGTGAATCAGTAAGCAGACCTTATAGCAGAAATTCAAGTAACTGTACAGTGACATGCTGGAATTACATGAAACTTCTTCAACTTGTTTCAGACTCATACAAGAAACATCTTGAACTTGCTTCATTGTGTGTCTGGTGGCAAAATGGACTCACATCGAAGCTGCCCATGCCTCGTGTGAGGATCGAACTCACGACCTTCAGATTATGAGACTGACGCGCTACCTACTGCGCTAACGAGGCTACGAAAAAGGGCAACATGGACTCGTGAATCAGTAAGAAGACCTTATAGCAGAAATTCAAGTAATTGTACAGTGACCTGCTGGAATTACATGCAACTTCAACTTGTTTCAGACTCATACAAGAAACATCTTGAACTTGCTTCATTGTGTGTCTGGTGGCAAAATGGACTCACATCGAAGCTGCCCATGCCATGACCTTCAGATTATGAGACTGACGCGCTACCTACTGCGCTAACGAGGCTACGAAAAAGGGCAACATGGACTCGTGAATCAGTAAGCAGACCTTATAGCAGAAATTCAAGTAATTGTACAGTGACATGCTGGAATTACATGAAACTTCTTTAACTTGCTTCATTGTGTGTCTGGTGGCAAAATGGACTCACATCGAAGCTGCCCATGCCTCGTGTGAGGATCGAACTCACGACCTTCAGATTATGAGACTGACGCGCTACCTACTGCGCTAACGAGGCTACGAAAAAGGGCAACATGGACTCGTGAATCATTAAGCAGACCTTATAGCAGAAATTCAAGTAATTGTACAGTGACATGCTGGAATTACATGAAACTTCTTCAAACTTGTTTCATTGTGTGTCTGGTGGCAAAATGGACTCACATCTAAGCTGCCCATGCCCCGTGTGAGGATCGAGCTCACGACCTTCAGATTATGAGACTGACGCGCTACCTACTGCGCTAACGAGGCTACAAGAAAGAGTAAACTGGACTTGTGAGGATCGAACTCACGACCTTCAGATTATGAGACTGACGCGCTACCTACTGCGCTAACGAGGCTACAAGAAAGAGCAAAATGGACGTGTGAATCAGTAAGCAGACCTTATAGCAGAAATTCAAGTAATTGTACAGTGACATGCTGGAATTACATGCAACTTCTTCAACGTGTTTCAGACTCGTACAAGAAACATCTTGAACTTGCTTCATTGTGTGTCTGGTGGCAAAATGGACTCACATCGAAGCTGCCCATGCCTCATGTGAGGATCGAACTCACGACCTTCAGATTATGAGACTGACGCGCTACCTACTGCGCTAACGAGGCTACAAAAAAGGGGCAACATGGACTCGTGAATCAGTAAGAAGACCTTATAGCAGAAATTTAAGTAATTGTACAGTGACATGCTGGAATTACATGAAACTTCTTTAACTTGTTTCAGACTCGTACAAGAAACATCTTGAACTTGCTTCATTGTGTGTCTCGTGGCAAAATGGACTCACATCGAAGCTGCCCATGCCTCGTGTGAGGATCGAACTCACGACCTTCAGATTATGAGACTGACGTGCTACCTACTGCGCTAACGAGGCTACGAAAAAGGGCAACATGGACTCGTGAATCAGTAAGCAGACCTTATAGCAGAAATTCAAGTAATTGTACAGTGACATGCTGGAATTACATGAAACTTCTTCAAACTTGTTTCATTGTGTGTCTGGTGGCAAAATGGACTCACATCGAAGCTGCCCATGCCCCGTGTGAGGATCGAGCTCACGACCTTCAGATTATGAGACTGACGCGCTACCTACTGCGCTAACGAGGCTACAAAAAAGGGCAACATGGACTCGTGAATCAGTAAGCAGACCTTATAGCAGAAATTCAAGTAATTGTACAGTGACATGCTGGAATTACATGAAACTTCTTCAAACTTGTTTCATTGTGTGTCTGGTGGCAAAATGGACTCACATCGAAGCTGCCCATGCCCCGTGTGAGGATCGAGCTCACGACCTTCAGATTATGAGACTGACGCGCTACCTACTGCGCTAACGAGGCTACAAGAAAGAGCAAACTGGACTTGTGAGGATCGAGCTCACGACCTTCAGATTACGAGACTGACGCGCTACCTACTGCGCTAACGAGGCTACAAGAAAGAGCAAACTGGACTTGTGAGGATCGAACTCACGACCTTCAGATTATGAGACTGACGCGCTACCTACTGCGCTAACGAGGCTACGAAAAGGGGCAACATGGACTCGTGAATCAGTAAGAAGACCTTATAGCAGAAATTTAAGTTATTGTACAGTTACCTGCTGGAATTACATGCAACTTCTTCAACGTGTTTCAGACTCGTACAAGAAACATCTTGAACTTGCTTCATTGTGTGTCTGGTGGCAAAATGGACTCACATCGAAGCTGCCCATGCCTCGTGTGAGGATCGAACTCACGACCTTCAGATTATGAGACTGACGCGCTACCTACTGCGCTAACGAGGCTACGAAAAAGGGCAACATGGACTCGTGAATCATTAAGCAGACCTTATAGCAGAAATTCAAGTAATTGTACAGTGACATGCTGGAATTACATGAAACTTCTTCAAACTTGTTTCATTGTGTGTCTGGTGGCAAAATGGACTCACATCGAAGCTGCCCATGCCCCGTGTGAGGATCGAGCTCACGACCTTCAGATTATGAGACTGACGCGCTACCTACTGCGCTAACGAGGCTACAAGAAAGAGTAAACTGGACTTGTGAGGATCGAACTCACGACCTTCAGATTATGAGACTGACGCGCTACCTACTGCGCTAACGAGGCTACGAAAAAGGGCAACCTGGCCTCGTGAATCAGTAAGCAGACCTTATAGCAGAAATTCAAGTAATTGTACAGTGACATGCTGGAATTACATGAAACTTCTTTAACTTGTTTCAGACTCGTACAAGAAACATCTTGAACTTGCTTCATTGTGTGTCTGGTGGCAAAATGGACTCACATCGAAGCTGCCCATGCCTCGTTTGAGGATTGAACTCACGACCTTCAGATTATGAGACTGACGCGCTACCTAGTGCGCTAACGAGGCTACAAGAAAGAGCAAAATGGACTTGTGAATCAGTAAGCAGACCTTATAGCAGAAATTCAAGTAATTGTACAGTGACATGCTGGAATTACATGCAACTTCTTCAACGTGTTTCAGACTCGTACAAGAAACATCTTGAACTTGCTTCATTGTGTGTCTGGTGGCAAAATGGACTCACATCGAAGCTGCCCATGCCTCATGTGAGGATCGAACTCACGACCTTCAGATTATGAGACTGACGCGCTACCTACTGCGCTAACGAGGCTACTAAAAAGGGGCAACATGGACTCGTGAATCAGTAAGAAGACCTTATAGCAGAAATTTAAGTTATTGTACAGTTACCTGCTGGAATTACATGCAACTTCATCAACGTGTTTCAGACTCGTACAAGAAACATCTTGAACTTGCTTCATTGTGTGTCTGGTGGCAAAATGGACTCACATCGAAGCTGCCCATGCCTCGTGTGAGGATCGAACTCACGACCTTCAGATTATGAGACTGACGCGCTACCTACTGCGCTAACGAGGCTACGAAAAAGGGTAACATGGACTCGTGAATCAGTAAGCAGACCTTATAGCAGAAATTCAAGTAATTGTACAGTGACATGCTGGAATTACATGAAACTTCTTCAAACTTGTTTCATTGTGTGTCTGGTGGCAAAATGGACTCACATCGAAGCTGCCCATGCCCCGTGTGAGGATCGAGCTCACGACCTTCAGATTATGAGACTGACGCGCTACCTACTGCGCTAACGAGGCTACAAAAAAGGGGCAACATGGACTCGTGAATCAGTAAGAAGACCTTATAGCAGAAATTTAAGTTATTGTACAGTTACCTGCTGGAATTACATGCAACTTCTTCAACGTGTTTCAGACTCGTACAAGAAACATCTTGAACTTGCTTCATTGTGTGTCTGGTGGCAAAATGGACTCACATCGAAGCTGCCCATGCCTCGTGTGAGGATCGAACTCACGACCTTCAGATTATGAGACTGATGCGCTACCTACTGCGCTAACGAGGCTACAAGAAAGAGCAAAATGGACTTGTGAATCAGTAAGCAGACCTTATAGCAGAAATTCAAGTAATTGTACAGTGACATGGTGGAATTACATGAAACTTCTTTAACTTGTTTCATTGTGTGTCTGGTGGCAAAATGGACTCACATCGAAGCTGCCCATACCTCGTGTGAGGTTCGAACTCACGACCTTCAGATTATGAGACTGACGCGCTACCTACTGCGCTAACGAGGCTACAAGAAAGAGTAAAATGGACTTGTGAGGATCGAACTCACGACCTTCAGATTATGAGACTGACGCGCTATCTACTGCGCTAACGAGGCTACGAAAAAGGGCAACCTGGCCTCGTGAATCAGTAAGCAGACCATATAGCAGAAATTCAAGTAATTGTACAGTGACATGCTGGAATTACATGAAACTTCTTCAACTTGTTTCAGACTCATACAAGAAACATCTTGAACTTGCTTCATTGTGTGTCTGGTGGCAAAATGGACTCACATCGAAGCTGCCCATGCCTTGTGTAAGGATCGAACTCACGACCTTCAGATTATGAGACTGACGCGCTACCTACTGCGCTAACGAGGCTACAAGAAAGAGCAAAATGGACTTGTGAATCAATAAGCAGACCTTATAGCAGAAATTCAAGTAATTGTACAGTGACATGATGGAATTACAAGAAACTTCTTTAACTTGTTTCATTGTGTGTCAGGTGGCAAAATGGACTCACATCGAAGCTGCCCATGCCTCGTGTGAGGATCGAACTCACGACCTTCAGATTATGAGACTGACGCGCTACCTACTGCGCTAACGAGGCTACGAAAAATGGCAACATGGACTCGTGAATCAGTAAGCAGACCTTATAGCAGAAATTCAAGTAATTGTACAGTGACATGCTGGAATTACATGCAACTTCTTCAACGTGTTTCAGACTCGTACAAGAAACATCTTGAACTTGCTTCATTGTGTGTCTGGTGGCAAAATGGACTCACATCGAAGCTGCCCATGCCTCATGTGAGGATCGAACTCACGACCTTCAGATTATGAGACTGACGCGACGCGCTACATACTGCGCTAACGAGGCTACAAAAAAGAGCAAAATGGACTTGTAAATCAGTAAGCAGACCTTATAGCAGAAATTCAAGTAATTGTAAAGACGCTAACGGCGCTAATGCTAACGGCGCTAATGCTAGCGGCGCTAACGGCTGCAGACAGGAAGACACAGCCAGTACCGGGAACGCGCTCATCATCTCCGAGCACGACGTGAGGAGAGCCTTCAAGAGAGTGAACACCAGGAAAGCAGCAGGACCAGACGGCATCTCAGGTCGTATTCTCAGAGCCTGCGCAGACCAGCTAGCACCTGTGTTCACTGAGATATTCAACATCTCTTTATCTCAGTCGGTGATCCCCACATGCTTCAAAGAGTCCATCATTGTTCCTGTTCCAAAGAAACCACATCCTGCTTCTCTCAATGACTATCGCCCTGTAGCCCTCACCTCAGTAGTGATGAAGTGCTTTGAACGCCTTATCAGAGACTTCATCATTTCTTCACTACCCGACACACTGGACCCACTACAGTTTGCATACCGTCAGAACCGCTCCACAGACGATGCAATCTCTCATCTCCTCCACACATCACTCACTCACCTGGACACTAGGAAAGGGAATTATGTTAAAATGCTCTTCATCGACTACAGCTCTGCTTTTAATACCATAATTCCCTCCACACTCACCACCAAGCTGGAGCACCTGGGACTGAGCTCATCTATATGTCAGTGGATCTCCAATTTTCTGACTGGCAGACCACAGGCAGTAAGGATGGGCGGACATGTCTCAGCTACACTCACTCTCAGCACTGGAGCCCCCCAGGGTTGTGTTCTGAGCCCCCTGCTGTACTCTTTGTACACCCACGACTGCGTGGCCACTACCAACTCCACCTCCATCATCAAGTTTGCTGACGACACCGTCGTGGTCGGACTGATCACCAACAATGATGAGTCGGACTACCTAGAGGAGATTGGAAATCTGGAGAACTGGTGCCAGAGGAACAATCTCCTCCTGAACGTCAGTAAGACAAAGGAGCTGATAGTGGACTTTAGTACAAAGCAGGAGAGGAACTACCAGACCCCCGTCATCAACAGGAGCCCAGTGGAGAGAGTGGACAGCTTCAGATACCTCGGTGTTCACATCACGCAGGACCTGTCATGGTCCTGTCACATCAACACCGTGGTGAAAAAAGCCCGGCAGCGTCTCTACCACCTCAGACGCTTGAGAGACTTTAGACTGCCCTCCAAGGTGCTCAGGAACTTCTACTCCTGCACCATAGAGAGCATCCTGACGGGAAACATCACGACCTGGTTTGGGAACAGCACCATGCAGGACAGACGAGCTCTACAGAGGGTGGTGCGATCAGCCGAGCGCATCATCCGCACTGAGCTCCCTGACCTGCACTCCATCTACAGCAAGCGGTGCTGGACTAAGGCCAGGAAGATCATGAAGGACCTCAGTCACCCCAGTAATGGACTGTTCTCTTTGTTGCGGTCTGGGAAGAGATTCCGCTCCCTAAAGGCCAACACAGAGAGACTGAGGAGGAGCTTCTTCCCGCAGGCGATAAGGTCTCTCAATCACACCTCCACACAGGACTAATAACATCTTTTAAGCTCACAACACTGACTGGACAATCATGGACACATTCATACACACTTGCACTAAATACTCATACATCTGGACAATTGCACATGTCACCTTTCATGCATATTTGCACAACCACTGACACTTTAATTCTATATACATATATACTCTACCCTATATTTCTATATTTTTGCAATATTTTATTATGCCCTTATTGTACAGTTAATTTTACTAGTTAAAATTATTTCTTTAGCATTTCCTTTTTATTGATTATTTTACGTACAAGCTTTTATTTTCTTTTTTTAAGGTCACTGGCGGTCGTATAAAGCATTTCACTGCATATTATACTGTGTATGATTGTGTATGTGACTAATAAAATTTTAATTTGATTTGCCATCTCCACATCATTGCATTCAGTTTTTATTCACAATTTGTTTAGTGTCCCAACTTTTTTGGAATCCGGTTTGGATTTGCCTTTAATGAATGGTTACAATCTTGGTGTCAACAACAGAGATTACCCTTCGTTGATAACTGGAATGTTTTCTGGGAGCGTCCTAGGCTCTAGCACACCGATGACCTGCACCCTAGCAGAGCTGGAGCAGCAGTCCTTTCTGACAACATCTCCAGGACACTACGAACCATCTGACTGGTGGTAAGTCATACCTTAGATATTAGGCACGTTACAACACACCATACTGATAGACGCACACACATAGCTTGTCCTATAGGAATTGTGTCTTCCCCGAATAGTGAGAAAAAAGAATACATTTGTTAAATTTGCCCGAAACAATCTGATAACCATAAAAAAAGAATACATTTGTTAAATTTGCCCGAAACAATCTGATAACCATAAAACCAGAAAAAGGCCAAATAAGTAATCAAAATCTACATGTAAAGTTTGGACTTCTCAACATTAGATCCCTTGTGCCTAAAGCACTTATTGTTAATGAAATGATCTCAGATTATTGCCTTGGCGCACTCTGCCTCACCGAAACCTGGCTTAAACCAAATTAATATATTGGTCTGAATGAGTCTACTCCGTCAGGATATTTCTACAAGCACGAGCCCCGTCTAATTGGTCACGGTGGTGGTGTCGCCACTATCTACAATGATGTACTCACTGTTACTCTAAAAATAAGGCCCAGGTTTAATTCATTTGAAGTGCTTATCATTAATGTTGCACTCAATGAAATACATAATAAACCCTTGCTATATTTTACCCTGGCCACCGTGTACAGACCCCCGGGGCCATATGTCGATTTTCTTAAAGAATTTGGACATCTGTTATCAGGCCTGTTGGTTAACTCTGACAAGATGTTGATAGTAGGAGACTTTAACATTCATGTAGATGATGCTAACGACGCTTTAGCACTCGCATTTATGGATTTACTAAATTCTTTTGGGGTTAAACTAAATATAAATGGAGCAACTCACTGCGTTAATCATACACTAGATTTAATTATATCCCATGGTATAGATTTCTCTATTATAGAGATCTTACCTCAAAGTGATGATATCACAGATCATCACCTCCTGATATATACTCTACCCGTAGAACAGATTAGCTGCGTCTCCACACATTATCAATTTGTTAGAAATATGAATACGACTACTAAAGACAGATTCACAAGTAATCTGCCCGATCTGTCCCAATTTCTTATTAGACCCCTAAATGCAGATGATCTAGATGAAGTCACTAGCAGCATGAGCACTATTTTTACCAGTACATTAGACACTATTGCTCCCATCAGATTAAAAAAAGTCAGAGATAAAACACTTGCACCATGGTACAACAGTCATACTCGCACCCTAAAGAGAGAAACCCGTAACCTGGAGCGAATATGGAGGAAAACTAAATTAGAAACGTCCCTAAACCTTTCAAGTTGGCAGTTATTAAGCCGCTTCTTAAAAAATCTAATTTGGACGCGAATTAAATAAATTACAAACCGATTTCAAACCTCCCGTTTATATAAAAAATATTTTAAAAAGTAGTATCAGCTCAAATATGCACATTCTTGCAGGAAAACAACACCGTTGCCAGGTTTCAGGCCCCACCATAGTACAGAAACTGCACTAGTTAAGATTGCAAACGACTTGTTTTTAGCTTCAGTCCAAGGCTGCATCTCAATACTACAGTATTCTTACTTGCTCTTAGTGCTGCATTCGACACTGTAGATCATAATATTCTCATAGATCGCTTACAAAATCGCATGGGTATTCAGGGACAGGCATTAAAATGGTTTAGATCACACCTGTCTGATCGATACCATTTTGTAGATCTGAATGGAGAACTGTCTGGTGTAATGCCAGTGAAATATGGGGTCCCACAAGGGTCAGTATTAGGACCTCTGCTGTTCTCAATATACATGCTTCCCTTGGGTAACATCATTAGAAGACATGGGATTAGTTTCCATTGTTATGCTGATGATTAGGGTTGGGTATCGTTTGGGTTTTTTTCGATACCGGTGCCAAATCGATACTTTGAAAACGGTACCGGTGCCAAAACGGTGCCTGAACCGATACTTTTAAGCCAAAAAATTATAGTGGATGACTCAAGAATGAATTTTTATTGAAAAAAAAATTTTATGCTTAAAATTTAACAATATATTAAAAGTTTAAAGTATATATGAATATGTAAGCTTCAAATTTTAGCAATTCTTTTGCAGAAATTTCACCATATTTGCCTTTTCTGTCAAAATACGACTCCTTTCCTGACTTATTGCCCTGCACAGAACATGCAGAGCCTTCTTTACAATGGTAAATGGGGTCACTGTTGTAGTGCTACTAGTATAGGCTGGAAAGCCATAATTATAAACAGAATCCATGTTACATTAGTATTTTACAAATCGTTTGACTATTTGTTAGCATGAATGCAAGATTTGCATTTTGCTATTAACATTACATTATCCTACTACTAACCTGCGGAAAGGCTGCTGACGTCATCATAATCAGTGACTCCTTTTTGCTACAGTTGATATAACTGGGACTGGAGTCGTCCACACTGATAGCGCCAGCTGTTGTCCGCAAGAAAACACGGTGCCTCCGTCTGCTTTTAACTTTATTCCGTGTATTTATTCTGCTTTTGACTTTATTCCGTCTGCCCTCGAATGTTTCATTAGATTTGACGTGTTTCCGCCTTTACACGCAACTGCTGTGAAACATTTGCTGCACGCCGCGATGTCGGAATCCTTTCTTGTGAAATACAGCCACACTTTCGACCGTTTAGTTTTAGGCATTTTAACGAAAGTTGTTTACTTTAGCATGCTAAGCTATCGGTAGATCGCCTGCTGCCGTCAGAGCGAGTGTAACGTTAGTTGCTGCATTCACGCGCATGTCGGATGGTGTCTCATTTCCGGATGATTTGTGCATTTAATTTTTTTATTTAATCTAATTAACTTTTAATTTACAAAAATATATGAATCTAGAGAACAAATATTTCAATCGACAGTTCAGGCATTTAAGTGGCACCGAAATGAGGCACCGAAATTCGCATTCTGTTCCGGTCCGGTACATACCGGTTCTATAGGTACCGGTGCCGTATTGGCACCGGGTTTCGGTACCCAACCCTACTGATGATACCCAATTATATATCGTAACAAAACCAGACGAAATACCTAAGTTGTATAGATTAACTGAGTGTGTCCAGGACATAAAAGATTGGATGACCAATAACTTTCTTTTACTAAATTCAGATAAGACAGAGATATTACTTATCGGCCCAAAAACCAGCACACAACAGCCTGCATTTAGAAGGATGTACTGTTACTATCAGCTCGACAGTAAAAGACCTGGGTGTAATATTAGACAGTAACTGCCCTTTGAAAATCACATTTCAAATATCAATTCAAAAACAGCCTTTTTACATCTTAGAAATATTGCAAAACTTACAAGCATCTTATCCGTATCTGATGCAGAAAAGCTAGTTCATGCATTCATGACCTCCAGACTGGACTATTGTAATGCATTACTAGGTGGTTGTCTTTCATTCTCAATAAACAAGCTTCAGTTAGTCCAAAATGCAGCCGCCAGGCTTCTCACTAGATCAAGAAAATGTGAGCATATAACCCCAATATTATCATCCCTGCACTGGCTACCTGTTCAGTTTAGAATTAATTACAAAATAGTATTACTTACATACAAGGTTTTAAATGGTTTAGCTCCCACATACTGTACCTAACCAGTCTTCTGATACGCTACAATCCACCACGCTCCTAAAGATCACAAAATTCCAGACTTCTATTAGTTCCCAGAATTTAAAAAAATACAAAAGGGGGTTGGGCATTTTCCCCTACCCCCTTTTAGCTCCAAAGCTTTGGAATAGCCTTCAAGACAGTGTTCGGGGAGAAGACACGGTTTCCCAATTCAAAAGTAAACTCAAGATGCATCTCTTTAATCTGGCATACACGTAACTCATCCCATAATCTCATACTCCAGTACACATATCCTGAATGGCAACTACGCTAATTCTCTCCATCTGTTCTGTATTTCTCTACCCACCCCAAGGCATCGGGAGATTGTGCCAGCTTCAGTAGACAAAGGCCAACCCTGCGAGGTTTCTGAGGCATCCAGAGAAGGACCAGCTACAGCTGGATTCAGCTTTATGATGGTTGGAGCTACACATGCTGCTCCGGTGCTTCCAGTGATCCAGACCTCATCTGCCCTCTGTACCTGACTCGTCCCTAAGCTGAACTGGTCTTCATGTTAATTTAAAGAACTTCTGTTATATTGAACTTTCACCTGCACAACACACATGATGTTATATCATCTCTATCTGTTATCACCCAAATGAGGATGGGTTCCCTGATTGAGTCCGATTCCTCTCAAGGTTTCTTCCTAATGCCATTTCAGGACGTTTTTCCTTGCCATTGTCGCCATCACCCTTGGCTTGCTCATCAGAGACATTTCATTCATTCATTCATCTCATTATTATAGACACATTTTTCTCACACATACACATTTCCAAATATTTTCTTTCCTAAAAAAAGTTGTTTTTTTTTTCATTTCTGTGAAGCTGCTTTGAGGCAATGACCATTGTTAAAGGAGCCATACAGACTAAATTTTGCATAAGTTAATATGATTCTTTAGGGTCCTAATGAAAAGTTTGTAACATACTTTAATTAAAAATTCTCAATTGTTGTGTAAAAAAAACATTACTTTTACCTGGTAAAAAGTAGCTCTGTTCTCAGCAACCTGTTTCAGTACATGCTCCTTTAAATGTTAATGACCTCTACTGAACCCGCCCCCCAGTTCTGTGGGGCGTGTCTTCATAATACAAGTGGGGTATAGCTTTGACAACAGTTAAAAATATTTAAAAAACAGTTAAAAATAATTTTACATGATGTTAGAATTATTTTATATATAAATGAGTTATTTCTACTCTCTTGCTCTCTTCCTCATAGATCTGATATTAACGTGTTAAATCTTCCCTGCTGCTATCTTCCTGTCTCCTCTTGCATCTGTTCATTCATGCTCACCTTCCCATACTCTGTCTCTCTCTCTCTCCCTCTCTCTATCTCCTTCCACTTATCTTCCTCTCCTTTGATACAAATTCAAATTTTATTTGTCACATACACAGTCATACACAGTATGATATGCAGTGAAATGCTTATACGACAGCCAGTGACCTTAAAAATAAAATAAAAGCTTATACGTAAGGAATAAATATCAATAAAAAGAAATACTAAAGAAAATAAATTTAACTAGTAAAATAGTTGTACAAATATACAATGTACAAATGAGGGCATAATAAAAATCTTACAAAATATAGGGTGTATATATATATATATATAAAATTATATTCATCTTCTATACCGCTTAATCCTGTGTTCAGGGTCGCGGGGGACCTGGAGCCTATCCCAGGAGACTTCGGGCACTAGGCGGGATACAGCCTGGACAGGGTGCCAATCCATCGCAGGGCACACACACATACACACTCACTCACCCAATCACACACTACGGGCAATTTAGGAACGCCAATTAGGAACGCCTAACCTGCATATCTTTGGACTGTGGGAGGAAACCGGAGTACCCGGAGGAAACCCACCAAGCACGGGGAGAACATGCAAACTCCATGCACACAGAGACGGGAATCGAGCCTGGCCGGGGAATCGAACCCAGACCCTGGAGGTGCAAGGCGACAGTGCTAACCATTACACCACCGCGCTGCCTTATAATTATTATTATTATTAATATATATATATATATATATTTCCCCTATATTTTGTAAGATTTTTATTATGCACTCATATATATATATGTATATAAAATTTTACATGTGAATCTGGTTGTAAAACTATTTTGACTTCCCAGACCGGGAATCGAACTCGAGTTGCTGCGCTGGGAGCGCCGTATCCTAACCACTAGACCACGGAGGATTAATGGCTGCCGCTTGGAAATGCCGGCTATTCAACCCGCGACCTTATACACGCGAAGCATTGTTTTTTTCGGGATCTCACCAGGACATTTACAATGGTTAATTTGTAGTAACATATGTCTATAGCACAGGCGTTTAGTCAAACATATTTATACCGATCTTTTGCTGTTAATAAACAGAGACCTTTCTGACAGACAACGTGTGTGTGTGTTTGTCTACAGAAACGACCAGGTCTGAGATGAAATCTGCAAAGTGTTAATTGCTGGAGATTTTAACATTCATTTTGAGAATCCAGAAGACCCTCTGAGAACAGCATTTATATCCATACTGGACTCCGTAGGCGTAAATCAGTGTGTAGTAGGACCCACTCATAAAGCAGGTCACACTTTAGATTTAGTAATATTCTTCGGATTAATTATAAGAAATGTATTCACAATTCCACTGTCTGAAATTATCTCAGATCACTATCTTGTCTCCATTCAAGTGTGTCACAGTGATAATGTACGCACAGCACCGCGCTACCGTATTAAACGTACATTCACATCAACTACCACACAGAGTTTTATCAGTAATCTCCCACAGTTACCAACTTCGATTAGGCCACCGTCTGACCCCACAGAACTTGATCAGGCGACTGAATATTTAGAGTCGACACTTCGTTGTACCTTAGATAATGTAGCTCCAGCTAAAAGAAAAATTATTAGAGATAAGAAACTCGCTCCCTGGTATAACGATCACACGCGGACTTTAAAACAGACTGCTCGGAAATTAGAGCGTAAATGGCGTCAAACTAAATTGTTGGTATTTCAAATAGCATGGAAAGAGAGCATCCTGAACTATAGGAAAGCTCTTAGTGTAGCTAGATCAACGTATCTCTCCACTCTTATAGAAGAAAATAAAAATAATCCTAGATTTTTATTTAATACCGTAGCCAAATTAACCAGAAATAAGACCACTACAGAAATCTCCACAACAACATCATGCAATAGTGAGGACTTCATGAACTTTTTTAATAATAAAATGGTAAATATCAGGCATAAAATTGAGGCTTTGAAACCAAACAATGTAATTGATACAGATGTTAACCTAGCCATATCAGATTCAAACCTAGAATACTTTACTCCTCTTGAAGAGAATGAACTAATTTCACTCATCTCTTCTGCAAATTCATCAACCTGTATATTAGATCCTATACCGACACATTTTCTTAAACAGATAGTACCAGCAATAACAGAACCGCTGTTGAGAATAATTAATTCCTCACTCAGCATTGGTTAAGTTCAAAAATCTTTTAAAGTAGCAGTTATTAAACCAATAATTAAGAAACCTGACCTCGACCCCTGTCAGCTGTCCAATTACAGGCCAATATCAAACCTCCCCTTTATCTCTAAGATTCTGGAAAAGATAGTAGCGGAGCAGCTATGTTCATATCTACATAGAAATGGCATACATGAACTGTATCAGTCAGGATTTAGGCCTCATCACAGCACAGAAACAGCACTCGTTAAAGTAGTAAATGACCTCCTATTGGCCTCTGATCAGGGTTGTGTAACTATGCTTGTATTACTCGACCTCAGTGCAGCTTTTGACACTATTGATCATGCTATTCTTCTTCACAGATTAGAAAATGTAGTAGGAATTAAGGGTACAGCCCTCTCCTGGCTCAGATCCTATTTGACCGATCGTTATCAGTATGTAGACTTAAATGGTGATTATTCTGCATGTTCTCTAGTGGAGTTTGGCGTTCCGCAGGGTTCAGTTTTAGGCCCACTGCTTTTTTCCCTTTACATGCTTCCTCTGGGCAACATAATCCGTAAGCATGGTATTAATTTTCATTGTTTTGCTGACGACACACAGCTATACGTCTCAACAAAATGATGAGAAAAACCATCTTACTAAAGTTGAGCAATGTGTGCAGGACATAAGAAATTGGATGCTAATTAACTTCCTTCTGCTTAATCCGGATAAGACAAGTTCTATAGTCATAGGACCGCATACAGCTAGAAGTAAAATCTTAGATCACACCGTAACTTTAGATGGCCTTTCTGTTCCGTCAAGTGCAACAGTAAAAGACCTCGGCGTGATTATAGATTCCAGCCTTTCATTTGAAGCTCATGTAGATAATATCACCAGGATAGCATTCTTTCACCTCAGAAATATCGCCAAAATAAGAAATATATTGTCGCTAAACGATGCAGAAAAACTAGTTCATGCTTTTATCACTTCTAGGTTGGACTATTGTAATGCCTTACTGTCTGGTTGTTCAGTTAGGTGCATAAACAAGCTTCAGCTAGTCCAGAATGCAGCAGCGAGAGTCCTCACTAGAACCAGAAGATATGAGCACATCACCCCTATCCTATCTTCACTGCATTGGCTCCCTGTGAAATTTCGCATTGATTTTAAAATACTACTCTTGACATATAAGGCATTAAATGGTCTCGCCCCGCAGTATCTGAGCGAACTGCTAGTGTCTTACGATCCGCCACGCCTACTTCGGTCAAAGGATGCAGGCTGCTTGTCACTACCGCGTATTATGAAAACTACAGCTGGGGGCAGAGCTTTTTCTTACAAAGCCCCAAAATTATGGAATAGTCTTCCAAATAGTGTTCGGGACTCAGACACAGTCTCAGTGTTTAAGTCTAGGCTAAAAACCTATTTATTTAGCCAAGCATTTTTATAAATAAATTTGCCATAAGGTAAAGGTGCAGATCTGGGGGACTCATGGACGTAGAGTATTATGGTGAACTGGTATGTTTAGATGCTGTCTTCCTCAGTCTCATTTGATCACTCAGGTTTGTTGACGGTGAGGTGATTGTTTGCTTTACATCTCAGGGAGCCCTCATGTTTGTGTTTCCTTCTGGCTCTCCCTTTTAGTTATGCTGTCATAGTTAGTCCTGCCGGAGTCCCTGCTTGCACTCTACAGCAAATATACATTCACATTAGACATTGTGACTGTGACCATACCTAATTGCAATCTCTCCTCCTCTTCTCTTCCTCCCCCTCTTTCTCTTTCCTCTCTCACCCTGTCTCCCCCTTTCACTCTTTCTCTCTCTCTCTCTCTGTCGAGCTACACATGTGGTTCCTGAGCTGCCAGTGATCCAGACTCCCTCTGCCCTCCGGACCTGTCTGATCCATCCTGGTGCCCGGTTTCTGGTTGGAAGTCTCATTGCATGGATGCCCCGTGTGTCTCTTTAGGATGCGCCTGGTGTCTGGGGATGATTCTATCTACTTAGAAGATGGTTCTGGCCTCGACTGGTGTTGTCAGCTGTTTCTCTGAGGACTTGACAATTCGATAGTTCAGGATTGGAACTTTCTACAAGTCTATCTGAGTCTCGAATAACTACTGGACTCCATTTTACATCAACTATTATAGCTGAACCTAACACTGTATAAATGCAGATCATTTCCTGCTATCTGTTTCACCCAGATGAGGATGGGTTCCCTGTCGAGTCTGGTTCCTCTCAAGGTTTCTTCCTATTACCATCTCAGGGAGTTTTTCCTTGCCACTATCGCCCTCGGGCTTGCTCGCCAGGGAATATCTGAACATTTTATTCATACACATTCACATTCCATACAAACTTAAATAATTCTTTTGATTGTGTGAAGCTGTTTTGAGACAATGTCAATTGTTAAAAGCGCTATACAAATAAAACTGAATTGAATTGAATTTAAGGCTGTTAATTAGATGGGTTTTTTTTCTGTACAAAAGACTGTAAATGTACAGACCGTGGGAGGATACAACAAATGACATTCAGATTTTAAGATGGACACTGCAAAACTGGACAGCAGGTAAGGACTGGCAGACACACTTTCAAAAGATAGGGACATAATGTGTTAGGTAAGGTGAGGGATTCTGTGTGTTGAAATCAGAGAAAACATTAAAATGTCCAGGACAGAAGAACTTTTTCCTGAAATATACATCAAGACATACCAAACTGACGGTAGCTCCTTAGTTCACTTACACTCAGGGCTTCTACATATACTGTAGGTCTCTAGTTGAGGCACTCTATTTGCATAAATAACCCAAAGACTTTATAAAAGTAACTGATCTTTCTTTGTTTGTGCTTAAACATATGACCTGTGCAAAAATCAACAGTCAAACAAAAAAGGTGGTAGGGGCAAAATCTTGCCCCGTGTGAGGATCGAACTCACGACCTTCAGATTATGAGACTGACGCGCTACCTACTGCGCTAACGAGGCTGAGAGCAGGATCTGGAGAATCACAAATGTAATGGTCCAGTTTAGCTAGAAATGGTTTCATGCAAAATCTTTTCTGATTATACATCTGACTTACTTGGGGATTTACAGGGAATGTTCTGGAAGTTTGAACTCTTTGTATCTGCAAAAATAAAATAAAAAAAAATATTGATTGAGTTGATGCACTACACACTTACACATTTACAGTCACAACTGTACATAACATTTTGTAAAGTGTAATGACTTCACTGCTTATTTTAGATTTAGATGTATACATTGTTAAGGGTGAAAGTATTAAACTTTTAATAGAAAAATGTTCAGAGATTTTTTTTTTTTGCATTTAAATCACTGAGGCGGTTACAATGCTTGTATAGTGCTTGGGGTCAAAAATACACACACGCGTTTAAATCACAACCAGATAAATAAATAAAATAATAAGTTATGCACGGTGTGAGGTTCGAACTCACGACTTTCAGATGATGAGACTGACGTGCTACATACTGCGCCAAAGCGCCAACAAGGCTGTGAGTAAAGCATCACGAATCACCTAAAAGAACAGACACAACTGTCGAAGTTGAAATTTTAAGCGCTCCGCTGTTTTCGGATAAGTAAACGAAAAACAAACAGTAGTAATTGTTTTTTCTCTCAACGATAGACTTATCTTTGAAAGCAAAAACATGTTTAATTAACCAGTCACCGGCAAACTAGGCGCCCTAGTGGCCGATAGTAACATTACAGCTGTCATAAATCTTTCAAAATCCTAACCTCCGCGTGAACTCCGTGTGACGTGACACAGCAAAATTGAGGAATAAACACAATCAATTAAGTTATCCAGAAGTAATTGTACAGTGACATGCTGGAATTACATGAAACTTCTTTAACTTGTTTCATTGTGTGTCTGGTGGCAAAATGGACTCACATCGAAGCTGCCCATGCCTCGTGTGAGGATCGAACTCACGACCTTCAGATTATGAGACTGACGCGCTACCTACTGCGCTAACTAGGCTACGAAAAAGGGCAACATGGCCTCGTGAATCAGTAAGCAGACCTTATTGCAGAAATTCTCATAATTGTACAGTGACCTGCTGGAATTTCCCGAAACTTCTTCAACTTGTTTCAGACACGTACAAGAAACATCTACAGTAAAGAGCTGAATGGACTCGTGAATCAGTAAGCAGACCTTATAGCAGAAATTCAAGTAATTGTACAGTGAAATGCTGGAATAACACGAAACTTCTTTAACTTGTTTCATTGTGTGTCTGGTGGCAAAATGGACTCATATCGAAGCTGCCCATGCCTCGTGTGAGGATCGAACTCACGACCTTCAGATTATGAGACTGACGCGCTACCTACTGCGCTAACGAGGCTACGAAAAAGGGCAACATGGACTCGTGAATCAGTAAGCAGACCTTATAGCAGAAATTCAAGTAATTGTACAGTGACACGCTGGAATTACATGCAACTTCATAAACTTGTTTCAGACTCGTACAAGAAACATCTTGAACTTGCTTCATTGTGTGTCTGGTGGCAAAATTGACTCACATCGAAGCTGCCCATGCCTAGTGTGAGGATCGAACTCACGACCTTCAGATTATGAGACTGACGCGCTACCTACTGCGCTAACGAGGCTACGAAAAAGGGCAACATGGACTCGTGAATCAGTAAGCAGACCTTATAGCAGAAATTCAAGTAATTGTACAGTGACATGCTGGAATTACATGCAACTTCTTCAACTTGTTTCAGACTTGTACAAGAAACATCTTGAACTTGCTTCATTGTGAGTCTGGTGGCAAAATGGACTCACATCGAAGCTGCCCATGCCTCGTGTGAGGATCAAACTCACGACCTTCAGATTATGAGACTGACGCGCTACCTACTGCGCTAACTAGGCTACGAAAAAGGGCAACATGGCCTCGTGAATCAGTAAGCAGACCTTATTGCAGAAATTCTCATAATTGTACAGTGACCTGCTGGAATTTCCCGAAACTTCTTCAACTTGTTTCAGACACGTACAAGAAACATCTACAGTAAAGAGCTGAATGGACTCGTGAATCAGTAAGCAGACCTTATAGCAGAAATTCAAGTAATTGTACAGTGAAATGCTGGAATAACACGAAACTTCTTTAACTTGTTTCATTGTGTGTCTGGTGGCAAAATGGACTCATATCGAAGCTGCCCATGCCTCGTGTGAGGATCGAACTCACGACCTTCAGATTATGAGACTGACGCGCTACCTACTGCGCTAACGAGGCTACAAGAAAGAGCAAAATGGACTTGTGAATCAGTAAGCAGACCTTATAGCAGAAATTCAAGTAATTGTACAGTGACATGCTGGAATTACATGAAACTTCTTTAACTTGTTTCATTGTGTGTCTGGTGGCAAAATGGACTCACATCGAAGCTGCCCATGCCTCGTGTGAGGATCGAACTCACGACCTTCAAATTATGAGACTGACGCGCTACCTACTGCGCTAACGAGGCTACGAAAAAGGGCAACATGGACTCGTGAATCAGTAAGCAGACCTTATAGCAGAAATTCAAGTAATTGTACAGTGACACGCTGGAATTACATGCAACTTCATAAACTTGTTTCAGACTCGTACAAGAAACATCTTGAACTTGCTTCATTGTGTGTCTGGTGGCAAAATGGACTCACATCGAAGCTGCCCATGCCTCGTGTGAGGATCGAACTCACGACCTTCAGATTATGAGACTGACGCGCTACCTACTGCGCTAACGAGGCTACAAGAAAGAGCAAAATGGACTTGTGAATCAGTAAGCAGACCTTATAGCAGAAATTCAAGTAATTGTACAGTGACATGCTGGAATTACAAGAAACTTCTTTAACTTGTTTCATTGTGTGTCTGGTGGCAAAATGGATTCACAACGAAGCTGCCCATGCCTCGTGTGAGGATCGAACTCACGACCTTCAGATTATGAGACTGACGCGCTACCTACTGCGCTAACGAGGCTACAAGAAAGAGCAAAATGGACTTGTGAATCAGTAAGCAGACCTTATAGCAGAAATTCAAGTAATTGTACAGTGACATGCTGGAATTACATGAAACTTCTTTAACTTGTTTCATTGTGTGTCTGGTGGCAAAATGGACTCACATCGAAGCTGCCCATGCCTCGTGTGAGGATCGAACTCACGACCTTCAGATTATGAGACTGACGCGCTACCTACTGCGCTAACGAGGCTACAAGAAAGAGCAAAATGGACTTGTGAATCAGTAAGCAGACCTTATAGCAGAAATTCAAGTAATTGTACAATGACATGCTGGAATTACATGAAACTTCTTTAACTTGTTTCATTGTGTGTCTGGTGGCAAAATGGACTCACATCGAAGCTGCCCATGCCTCGTGTGAGGATCGAACTCACGACCTTCAGATTATGAGACTGACGCGCTACCTACTGCGCTAACGAGGCTACGAAAAAGGGCAACATGGACTCGTGAATCAGTAAGCAGACCTTATAGCAGAAATTCAAGTAATTGTACAGTGACATGCTGGAATTACATGCAACTTCTTCAACTTGTTTCAGACTTGTACAAGAAACATCTTGAACTTGCTTCATTGTGAGTCTGGTGGCAAAATGGACTCACATCGAAGCTGCCCATGCCTCGTGTGAGGATCAAACTCACGACCTTCAGATTATGAGACTGACGCGCTACCTACTGCGCTAACTAGGCTACGAAAAAGGGCAACATGGCCTCGTGAATCAGTAAGCAGACCTTATTGCAGAAATTCTCATAATTGTACAGTGACCTGCTGGAATTTCCCGAAACTTCTTCAACTTGTTTCAGACACGTACAAGAAACATCTACAGTAAAGAGCTGAATGGACTCGTGAATCAGTAAGCAGACCTTATAGCAGAAATTCAAGTAATTGTACAGTGAAATGCTGGAATAACACGAAACTTCTTTAACTTGTTTCATTGTGTGTCTGGTGGCAAAATGGACTCATATCGAAGCTGCCCATGCCTCGTGTGAGGATCGAACTCACGACCTTCAGATTATGAGACTGACGCGCTACCTACTGCGCTAACGAGGCTACAAGAAAGAGCAAAATGGACTTGTGAATCAGTAAGCAGACCTTATAGCAGAAATTCAAGTAATTGTACAGTGACATGCTGGAATTACATGAAACTTCTTTAACTTGTTTCATTGTGTGTCTGGTGGCAAAATGGACTCACATCGAAGCTGCCCATGCCTCGTGTGAGGATCGAACTCACGACCTTCAAATTATGAGACTGACGCGCTACCTACTGCGCTAACGAGGCTACGAAAAAGGGCAACATGGACTCGTGAATCAGTAAGCAGACCTTATAGCAGAAATTCAAGTAATTGTACAGTGACACGCTGGAATTACATGCAACTTCATAAACTTGTTTCAGACTCGTACAAGAAACATCTTGAACTTGCTTCATTGTGTGTCTGGTGGCAAAATGGACTCACATCGAAGCTGCCCATGCCTAGTGTGAGGATCGAACTCACGACCTTCAGATTATGAGACTGACGCGCTACCTACTGCGCTAACAAGGCTACAAGAAAGAGGAAAATGGACTTGTGAATCAGTAAGCAGACCTTATAGCAGAAATTCAAGTAATTGTACAGTGACATGCTGGAATTACATGAAACTTCTTTAACTTGTTTCATTGTGTGTCTGGTGGCAAAATGGACTCACATCGAAGCTGCCCATGCCTCGTGTGAGGATCGAACTCACGACCTTCAGATTATGAGACTGACGCGCTACCTACTGCGCTAACTAGGCTACGAAAAAGGGCAACATGGCCTCGTGAATCATTAAGCAGACCTTATAGCAGAAATTCAAGTAATTGTACAGTGACCTGCTGGAATTTCCCGAAACTTCTTCAACTTGTTTCAGACACGTACAAGAAACATCTACAGTAAAGAGCTGAATGGACTCGTGAATCAGTAAGCAGACCTTATAGCAGAAATTCAAGTAATTGTACAGTGAAATGCTGGAATAACACGAAACTTCTTTAACTTGTTTCATTGTGTGTCTGGTGGCAAAATGGACTCATATCGAAGCTGCCCATGCCTCGTGTGAGGATCGAACTCACGACCTTCAGATTATGAGACTGACGCGCTACCTACTGCGCTAACGAGGCTACAAGAAAGAGCAAAATGGACTTGTGAATCAGTAAGCAGACCTTATAGCAGAAATTCAAGTAATTGTACAGTGACATGCTGGAATTACATGAAACTTCTTTAACTTGTTTCATTGTGTGTCTGGTGGCAAAATGGACTCACATCGAAGCTGCCCATGCCTCGTGTGAGGATCGAACTCACGACCTTCAGATTATGAGACTGACGCGCTACCTACTGCGCTAACGAGGCTACGAAAAAGGGCAACATGGACTCGTGAATCAGTAAGCAGACCTTATAGCAGAAATTCAAGTAATTGTACAGTGACATGCTGGAATTACATGCAACTTCTTCAACTTGTTTCAGACTCGTACAAGAAAGATCTTGAACTTGCTTCATTGTGTGTCTGGTGGCAAAATGGACTCACATCGAAGCTGCCCATGCCTAGTATGAGGATCGAACTCATGACCTTCAGATTATGAGACTGACGCGCTACCTACTGCGCTAACGAGGCTACGAAAAAGTGCAACATGCACTCGTGAATCAGTAAGCAGACCTTATAGCAGAAATTCAAGTAATTGTACAGTGACATGCTGGAATTACATGCAACTTCTTTAACTTGTTTCAGACTCGTACGAGAAACATCTTGAACTTGCTTCATTGTGTGTCTGGTGGCAAAATGGACTCACATTGAAGCTGCCCATGCCTCGTGTGAGGATCGAACTCACGACCTTCAGATTATGAGACTGACGCGCTACCTACTGCGCTAACGAGGCTACGAAAAAGTGCAACATGCACTCGTGAAACAGTAAGCAGACCTTATAGCAGAAATTCAAGTAATTGTACAGTGACATGCTGGAATTACATGAAACTTCTTTAACTTGTTTCATTGTGTGTCTGGTGGCAAAATGGATTCACAACGAAGCTGCCCATGCCTCGTGTGAGGATCGAACTCACGACCTTCAGATTATGAGACTGACGCGCTACCTACTGCGCTAACGAGGCTACAAGAAAGAGCAAAATGGACTTGTGAATCAGTAAGCAGACCTTATAGCAGAAATTCAAGTAATTGTACAGTGACACGCTGGAATTACATGCAACTTCTTTAACTTGTTTCAGACTCGTACAAGAAACATCTTGAACTTGCTTCATTGTGTGTCTGGTGGCAAAATGGACTCACATCGAAGCTGCCCATGCCTCGTGTGAGGATCGAACTCACGACCTTCAGATTATGAGATTGACGCGCTACCTACTGCGCTAACGAGGCTACAAGAAAGAGCAAAATGGACTTGTGAATCAGTAAGCAGACCTTATAGCAGAAATTCAAGTAATTGTACAGTGACATGCTGGAATTACATGAAACTTCTTTAACTTGTTTCATTGTGTGTCTGGTGGCAAAATGGACTCACATCGAAGCTGCCCATGCCTCGTGTGAGGATCGAACTCACGACCTTCAGATTATGAGACTGACGCGCTACCTACTGCGCTAACGAGGCTACGAAAAAGGGCAACATGGACTCGTGAATCAGTAAGCAGACCTTATAGCAGAAATTCAAGTAATTGTACAGTGACATGCTGGAATTACATGCAACTTCTTCAACTTGTTTCAGACTCGTACAAGAAAGATCTTGAACTTGCTTCATTGTGTGTCTGGTGGCAAAATGGACTCACATCGAAGCTGCCCATGCCTAGTATGAGGATCGAACTCATGACCTTCAGATTATGAGACTGACGCGCTACCTACTGCGCTAACGAGGCTACGAAAAAGTGCAACATGCACTCGTGAATCAGTAAGCAGACCTTATAGCAGAAATTCAAGTAATTGTACAGTGACATGCTGGAATTACATGCAACTTCTTTAACTTGTTTCAGACTCGTACGAGAAACATCTTGAACTTGCTTCATTGTGTGTCTGGTGGCAAAATGGACTCACATTGAAGCTGCCCATGCCTCGTGTGAGGATCGAACTCACGACCTTCAGATTATGAGACTGACGCGCTACCTACTGCGCTAACGAGGCTACGAAAAAGTGCAACATGCACTCGTGAAACAGTAAGCAGACCTTATAGCAGAAATTCAAGTAATTGTACAGTGACATGCTGGAATTACATGAAACTTCTTTAACTTGTTTCATTGTGTGTCTGGTGGCAAAATGGATTCACAACGAAGCTGCCCATGCCTCGTGTGAGGATCGAACTCACGACCTTCAGATTATGAGACTGACGCGCTACCTACTGCGCTAACGAGGCTACAAGAAAGAGCAAAATGGACTTGTGAATCAGTAAGCAGACCTTATAGCAGAAATTCAAGTAATTGTACAGTGACACGCTGGAATTACATGCAACTTCTTTAACTTGTTTCAGACTCGTACAAGAAACATCTTGAACTTGCTTCATTGTGTGTCTGGTGGCAAAATGGACTCACATCGAAGCTGCCCATGCCTAGTGTGAGGATCGAACTCACGACCTTCAGATTATGAGACTGACGCGCTACCTACTGCGCTAACGAGGCTACGAAAAAGTGCAACATGCACTCGTGAATCAGTAAGCAGACCTTATAGCAGAAATTCAAGTAATTGTACAGTGACATGCTGGAATTACATGAAACTTCTTTAAGTTGTTTCATTGTGTGTCTGGTGGCAAAATGGATTCACAACGAAGCTGCCCATGCCTCGTGTGAGGATCGAACTCACGACCTTCAGATTATGAGACTGACGCGCTACCTACTGCGCTAACGAGGCTACGAAAAAGGGCAACATGGACTCGTGAATCAGTAAGCAGACCTTATAGCAGAAAGTCAAGTAATTGTACAGTGACATGCTGGAATTACATGAAACTTCTTTAACTTGATTCATTGTGTGTCTGGTGGCAAAATGGATTCACAACGAAGCTGTCCATGCCTCGAGTGAGGATCGAACTCACGAACTTCAGATTATGAGACTGACACGCTACCTACTGCGCTAACGAGGCTACGAAAAAGGCCAATATGGCCTCGTGAATCAGTAAGCAGACCTTATAGCAGAAATTCAAGTAATTGTACAGTGACATGCTGGAATAACACGCAACTACTTCAACTTGTTTCAGACTCGTACAAGAAACATCTTGAACTTGATTCATTGTGTGTCTGGAGGCAAAATGGACTCACATCGAAGCTGCCCATGCCTCGTGTGAGGATCGAACTCACGACCTTCAGATTATGAGACTGACGCGCTACCTACTGCGCTAACGAGGCTACGAAAAAGTGCAACATGCACTCGTGAATCAGTAAGCAGACCTTATAGCAGAAATTAAAGTAATTGTACAGTGACATGCTGGAATTACATGAAACTTCTTTAAGTTGTTTCATTGTGTGTCTGGTGGCAAAATGGATTCACAACGAAGCTGCCCATGCCTCGTGTGAGGATCGAACTCACGACCTTCAGATTATGAGACTGACGCGCTACCTACTGCGCTAACGAGGCTACGAAAAAGGGCAACATGGACTCGTGAATCAGTAAGCAGACCTTATAGCAGAAATTCAAGTAATTGTACAGTGACATGCTGGAATTACATGCAACTTCTTTAACTTGTTTCAGACTCGTACAAGAAACATCTTGAACTTGCTTCATTGTGTGTCTGGTGGCAAAATGGACTCACATCGAAGCTGTCCATGCCTCGAGTGAGGATCGAACTCACGACCTTCAGATTATGAGACTGACGCGCTACCTACTGCGCTAACGAGGCTACGAAAAAGGGCAACATGGACTCGTGAATCAGTAAGCAGACCTTATAGCAGAAATTCAAGTAATTGTACAGTGACATGCTGGAATTACATGCAACTTCTTTAACTTGTTTCAGACTCGTACAAGAAACATCTTGAACTTGCTTCATTGTGTGTCTGGTGGCAAAATGGACTCACATCGAAGCTGTCCATGCCTCGAGTGAGGATCGAACTCACGACCTTCAGATTATGAGACTGACGCGCTACCTACTGCGCTAACGAGGCTACGAAAAAGGGCAACATGGACTCGTGAATCAGTAAGCAGACCTTATAGCAGAAATTCAAGTAATTGTACAGTGACATGCTGGAATTACATGCAACTTCTTTAACTTGTTTCATTGTGTGTCTGGTGGCAAAATGGATTCACAACGAAGCTGCCCATGCCTCGTGTGAGGATCGAACTCACGACCTTCAGATTATGAGACTGACGCGCTACCTACTGCGCTAACGAGGCTACGAAAAAGTGCAACATGCACTCGTGAATCAGTAAGCAGACCTTATAGCAGAAATTCAAGTAATTGTACAGTGACATGCTGGAATTACATGAAACTTCTTTAAGTTGTTTCATTGTGTGTCTGGTGGCAAAATGGATTCACAACGAAGCTGCCCATGCCTCGTGTGAGGATCGAACTCACGACCTTCAGATTATGAGACTGACGCGCTACCTACTGCGCTAACGAGGCTACGAAAAAGGGCAACATGGACTCGTGAATCAGTAAGCAGACCTTATAGCAGAAAGTCAAGTAATTGTACAGTGACATGCTGGAATTACATGAAACTTCTTTAACTTGATTCATTGTGTGTCTGGTGGCAAAATGGATTCACAACGAAGCTGTCCATGCCTCGAGTGAGGATCGAACTCACGAACTTCAGATTATGAGACTGACACGCTACCTACTGCGCTAACGAGGCTACGAAAAAGGCCAATATGGCCTCGTGAATCAGTAAGCAGACCTTATAGCAGAAATTCAAGTAATTGTACAGTGACATGCTGGAATAACATGCAACTACTTCAACTTGTTTCAGACTCGTACAAGAAACATCTTGAACTTGATTCATTGTGTGTCTGGAGGCAAAATGGACTCACATCGAAGCTGCCCATGCCTCGTGTGAGGATCGAACTCACGACCTTCAGATTATGAGACTGACACGCTAACTACTGCGCTAACAAGGCTACAAGAAAGAGCAAAATGGACTTGTGAATCAGTAAGCAGACCTTATAGCAGAAATTCAAGTAATTCTACAGTGACATGCTGGAATTACATGAAACTTCTTTAACTTGTTTCAATGTGTGTCTGGTGGCAAAATGGACTCACATCGAAGATGCCCATGCTTCGTGTGAGGATGAAACTCACGACCTTCAGATTATGAGACTGACACGCTACCTACTGCGCTAACGAGGCTACAAGAAAGAGCAAAATGGACTTGTGAATCAGTAAGCAGACCTTATAGCAGAAATTCGAGTAATTGTACAGTGACACGCTGGAATTACATGCAACTTCTTCAACTTGTTTCAGACTCGTACAAGAAACATCTTGAACTTGCTTCATTGTGTGTCTGGTGGCAAAATGGAGTCACATCGAAGCTGCCCATGCCTCGTGTGAGGATCGAACTCACGACCTTCAGATTATGAGACTGACGCGCTACCTACTGCGCTAACGAGGCTACGAAAAAGGGCAACATGGACTCGTGAATCAGTAAGCAGACCTTATAGCAGAAATTCAAGTAATTGTACAGTGACATGCTGGAATTACATGAAACTTCTTTAACTTGTTTCATTGTGTGTCTGGTGGCAAAATGGATTCACAACGAAGCTGCCCATGCCTCGTGTGAGGATCGAACTCACGACCTTCAGATTATGAGACTGACGCGCTACCTACTGCGCTAACGAGGCTACAAGAAAGAGCAAAATGGACTTGTGAATCAGTAAGCAGACCTTATAGCAGAAATTCAAGTAATTGTACAGTGACATGCTGGAATTACATGCAACTACTTCAACTTGTTTCAGACTCGTACAAGAAACATCTTGAACTTGCTTCATTGTGTGTCTGGTGGCAAAATGGACTCACATCGAAGCTGCCCATGCCTAGTGTGAGGATCGAACTCACGACCTTCAGATTATGAGACTGACGCGCTACCTATTGCGCTAACGAGGCTACGAAAAATGCCAACATGCACTCGTGAATCAGTAAGCAGACCTTATAGCAGAAATTCAAGTAATTGTACAGTGACATGCTGGAATTACATGAAACTTCTTTAACTTGTTTCATTGTGTGTCTGGTGGCAAAATGGATCCACAACGAAGCTGCCCATGTCTCGTGTGAGGATCGAACTCACGACCTTCAGATTATGAGACTGACGCGCTACCTACTGCACTAACGAGGCTACAAGAAAGAGCAAAATGGACTTGTGAATCAGTAAGCAGACCTTATAGCAGAAATTCAAGTAATTGTACAGTGACATGCTGGAATTACATGAAACTTCTTTAACTTGATTCATTGTGTGTCTGGTGGCAAAATGGATTCACAACGAAGCTGTCCATGCCTCGAGTGAGGATCGAACTCACGAACTTCAGATTATGAGACTGACACGCTACCTACTGCGCTAACGAGGCTACGAAAAAGGCCAATATGGCCTCGTGAATCAGTAAGCAGACCTTATAGCAGAAATTCAAGTAATTGTACAGTGACATGCTGGAATAACATGCAACTACTTCAACTTGTTTCAGACTCGTACAAGAAACATCTTGAACTTGATTCATTGTGTGTCTGGAGGCAAAATGGACTCACATCGAAGCTGCCCATGCCTCGTGTGAGGATCGAACTCACGACCTTCAGATTATGAGACTGACACGCTACCTACTGCGCTAACGAGGCTACAAAAAAGAGCAAAATGCACTTGTGAATCAGTAAGCAGACCTTATAGCAGAAATTCAAGTAATTGTACAGTGACACGCTGGAATTACATGCAACTACTTCAACTTGTTTCAGACTCGCACAAGAAACATCTTGAACTTGCTTCATTGTGTGTCTGGTGGCAAAATGGACTCACATCGAAGCTGCCCATGCCTAGTGTGAGGATCGAACTCACGACCTTCAGATTATGAGACTGACACGCTAACTACTGCGCTAACAAGGCTACAAGAAAGAGCAAAATGGACTTGTGAATCAGTAAGCAGACCTTATAGCAGAAATTCAAGTAATTGTACAGTGACATGCTGGAATTACATGAAACTTCTTTAACTTGTTTCAATGTGTGTCTGGTGGCAAAATGGACTCACATCGAAGATGCCCATGCCTCGTGTGAGGATCAAACTCACGACCTTCAGATTATGAGACTGACACGCTACCTACTGCGCTAACGAGGCTACAAGAAAGAGCAAAATGGACTTGTGAATCAGTAAGCAGACCTTATAGCAGAAATTCGAGTAATTGTACAGTGACACGCTGGAATTACATGCAACTTCTTCAACTTGTTTCAGACTCGTACAAGAAACATCTTGAACTTGCTTCATTGTGTGTCTGGTGGCAAAATGGAGTCACATCGAAGCTGCCCATGCCTCGTGTGAGGATCGAACTCACGACCTTCAGATTATGAGACTGACGCGCTACCTACTGCGCTAACGAGGCTACGAAAAAGTGCAACATGGACTCGTGAATCAGTAAGCAGACCTTATAGCAGAAATTCAAGTAATTCTACAGTGACATGCTGGAATTACATGAAACTTCTTTAACTTGTTTCATTGTGTGTCTGGTGGCAAAATGGATTCACAACGAAGCTGCCCATGCCTAGTGTGAGGATCGAACTCACGACCTTCAGATTATGAGACTGACACGCTAACTACTGCGCTAACAAGGCTACAAGAAAGAGCAAAATGGACTTGTGAATCAGTAAGCAGACCTTATAGCAGAAATTCAAGTAATTGTACAGTGACATGCTGGAATTACATGAAACTTCTTTAACTTGTTTCATTGTGTGTCTGGTGGCAAAATGGATCCACAACGAAGCTGCCCATGTCTCGTGTGAGGATCGAACTCACGACCTTCAGATTATGAGACTGACGCGCTACCTACTGCACTAACGAGGCTACAAGAAAGAGCAAAATGGACTTGTGAATCAGTAAGCAGACCTTATAGCAGAAATTCAAGTAATTGTACAGTGACATGCTGGAATTACATGAAACTTCTTTAACTTGATTCATTGTGTGTCTGGTGGCAAAATGGATTCACAACGAAGCTGTCCATGCCTCGAGTGAGGATCGAACTCACGAACTTCAGATTATGAGACTGACACGCTACCTACTGCGCTAACGAGGCTACGAAAAAGGCCAATATGGCCTCGTGAATCAGTAAGCAGACCTTATAGCAGAAATTCAAGTAATTGTACAGTGACATGCTGGAATTACATGAAACTTCTTTAACTTGTTTCAATGTGTGTCTGGTGGCAAAATGGACTCACATCGAAGATGCCCATGCCTCGTGTGAGGATGAAACTCACGACCTTCAGATTATGAGACTGACACGCTACCTACTGCGCTAACGAGGCTACAAGAAAGAGCAAAATGGACTTGTGAATCAGTAAGCAGACCTTATAGCAGAAATTCGAGTAATTGTACAGTGACACGCTGGAATTACATGCAACTTCTTCAACTTGTTTCAGACTCGTACAAGAAACATCTTGAACTTGCTTCATTGTGTGTCTGGTGGCAAAATGGAGTCACATCGAAGCTGCCCATGCCTCGTGTGAGGATCGAACTCACGACCTTCAGATTATGAGACTGACGCGCTACCTACTGCGCTAACGAGGCTACGAAAAAGGGCAACATGGACTCGTGAATCAGTAAGCAGACCTTATAGCAGAAATTCAAGTAATTGTACAGTGACATGCTGGAATTACATGAAACTTCTTTAACTTGTTTCATTGTGTGTCTGGTGGCAAAATGGATTCACAACGAAGCTGCCCATGCCTCGTGTGAGGATCGAACTCACGACCTTCAGATTATGAGACTGACGCGCTACCTACTGCGCTAACGAGGCTACAAGAAAGAGCAAAATGGACTTGTGAATCAGTAAGCAGACCTTATAGCAGAAATTCAAGTAATTGTACAGTGACATGCTGGAATTACATGCAACTACTTCAACTTGTTTCAGACTCGTACAAGAAACATCTTGAACTTGCTTCATTGTGTGTCTGGTGGCAAAATGGACTCACATCGAAGCTGCCCATGCCTAGTGTGAGGATCGAACTCACGACCTTCAGATTATGAGACTGACGCGCTACCTATTGCGCTAACGAGGCTACGAAAAAGTGCAACATGCACTCGTGAATCAGTAAGCAGACCTTATAGCAGAAATTCAAGTAATTGTACAGTGACATGCTGGAATTACATGAAACTTCTTTAACTTGTTTCATTGTGTGTCTGGTGGCAAAATGGATCCACAACGAAGCTGCCCATGTCTCGTGTGAGGATCGAACTCACGACCTTCAGATTATGAGACTGACGCGCTACCTACTGCACTAACGAGGCTACAAGAAAGAGCAAAATGGACTTGTGAATCAGTAAGCAGACCTTATAGCAGAAATTCAAGTAATTGTACAGTGACATGCTGGAATTACATGAAACTTCTTTAACTTGATTCATTGTGTGTCTGGTGGCAAAATGGATTCACAACGAAGCTGTCCATGCCTCGAGTGAGGATCGAACTCACGAACTTCAGATTATGAGACTGACACGCTACCTACTGCGCTAACGAGGCTACGAAAAAGGCCAATATGGCCTCGTGAATCAGTAAGCAGACCTTATAGCAGAAATTCAAGTAATTGTACAGTGACATGCTGGAATAACATGCAACTACTTCAACTTGTTTCAGACTCGTACAAGAAACATCTTGAACTTGATTCATTGTGTGTCTGGAGGCAAAATGGACTCACATCGAAGCTGCCCATGCCTCGTGTGAGGATCGAACTCACGACCTTCAGATTATGAGACTGACACGCTACCTACTGCGCTAACGAGGCTACAAAAAAGAGCAAAATGGACTTGTGAATCAGTAAGCAGACCTTATAGCAGAAATTCAAGTAATTGTACAGTGACACGCTGGAATTACATGCAACTACTTCAACTTGTTTCAGACTCGTACAAGAAACATCTTGAACTTGCTTCATTGTGTGTCTGGTGGCAAAATGGACTCACATCGAAGCTGCCCATGCCTAGTGTGAGGATCGAACTCACGACCTTCAGATTATGAGACTGACACGCTAACTACTGCGCTAACAAGGCTACAAGAAAGAGCAAAATGGACTTGTGAATCAGTAAGCAGACCTTATAGCAGAAATTCAAGTAATTGTACAGTGACATGCTGGAATTACATGAAACTTCTTTAACTTGTTTCAATGTGTGTCTGGTGGCAAAATGGACTCACATCGAAGATGCCCATGCCTCGTGTGAGGATCAAACTCACGACCTTCAGATTATGAGACTGACACGCTACCTACTGCGCTAACGAGGCTACAAGAAAGAGCAAAATGGACTTGTGAATCAGTAAGCAGACCTTATAGCAGAAATTCGAGTAATTGTACAGTGACACGCTGGAATTACATGCAACTTCTTCAACTTGTTTCAGACTCGTACAAGAAACATCTTGAACTTGCTTCATTGTGTGTCTGGTGGCAAAATGGAGTCACATCGAAGCTGCCCATGCCTCGTGTGAGGATCAAACTCACGACCTTCAGATTATGAGACTGACGCGCTACCTACTGCGCTAACGAGGCTACGAAAAAGTGCAACATGGACTCGTGAATCAGTAAGCAGACCTTATAGCAGAAATTCAAGTAATTCTACAGTGACATGCTGGAATTACATGAAACTTCTTTAACTTGTTTCATTGTGTGTCTGGTGGCAAAATGGATTCACAACGAAGCTGCCCATGCCTAGTGTGAGGATCGAACTCACGACCTTCAGATTATGAGACTGACACGCTAACTACTGCGCTAACAAGGCTACAAGAAAGAGCAAAATGGACTTGTGAATCAGTAAGCAGACCTTATAGCAGAAATTCAAGTAATTGTACAGTGACATGCTGGAATTACATGAAACTTCTTTAACTTGTTTCATTGTGTGTCTGGTGGCAAAATGGACTCACATCGAAGATGCCCATGCCTCGTGTGAGGATGAAACTCACGACCTTCAGATTATGAGACTGACACGCTACCTACTGCGCTAACGAGGCTACAAGAAAGAGCAAAATGGACTTGTGAATCAGTAAGCAGACCTTATAGCAGAAATTCGAGTAATTGTACAGTGACACGCTGGAATTACATGCAACTTCTTCAACTTGTTTCAGACTCGTACAAGAAACATCTTGAACTTGCTTCATTGTGTGTCTGGTGGCAAAATGGAGTCACATCGAAGCTGCCCATGCCTCGTGTGAGGATCGAACTCACGACCTTCAGATTATGAGACTGACGCGCTACCTACTGCGCTAACGAGGCTACGAAAAAGGGCAACATGGACTCGTGAATCAGTAAGCAGACCTTATAGCAGAAATTCAAGTAATTGTACAGTGACATGCTGGAATTACATGAAACTTCTTTAACTTGTTTCATTGTGTGTCTGGTGGCAAAATGGATTCACAACGAAGCTGCCCATGCCTCGTGTGAGGATCGAACTCACGACCTTCAGATTATGAGACTGACGCGCTACCTACTGCGCTAACGAGGCTACAAGAAAGAGCAAAATGGACTTGTGAATCAGTAAGCAGACCTTATAGCAGAAATTCAAGTAATTGTACAGTGACATGCTGGAATTACATGCAACTACTTCAACTTGTTTCAGACTCGTACAAGAAACATCTTGAACTTGCTTCATTGTGTGTCTGGTGGCAAAATGGACTCACATCGAAGCTGCCCATGCCTAGTGTGAGGATCGAACTCACGACCTTCAGATTATGAGACTGACGCGCTACCTATTGCGCTAACGAGGCTACGAAAAAGTGCAACATGCACTCGTGAATCAGTAAGCAGACCTTATAGCAGAAATTCAAGTAATTGTACAGTGACATGCTGGAATTACATGAAACTTCTTTAACTTGTTTCATTGTGTGTCTGGTGGCAAAATGGATCCACAACGAAGCTGCCCATGTCTCGTGTGAGGATCGAACTCACGACCTTCAGATTATGAGACTGACGCGCTACCTACTGCACTAACGAGGCTACAAGAAAGAGCAAAATGGACTTGTGAATCAGTAAGCAGACCTTATAGCAGAAATTCAAGTAATTGTACAGTGACATGCTGGAATTACATGAAACTTCTTTAACTTGATTCATTGTGTGTCTGGTGGCAAAATGGATTCACAACGAAGCTGTCCATGCCTCGAGTGAGGATCGAACTCACGAACTTCAGATTATGAGACTGACACGCTACCTACTGCGCTAACGAGGCTACGAAAAAGGCCAATATGGCCTCGTGAATCAGTAAGCAGACCTTATAGCAGAAATTCAAGTAATTGTACAGTGACATGCTGGAATAACATGCAACTACTTCAACTTGTTTCAGACTCGTACAAGAAACATCTTGAACTTGATTCATTGTGTGTCTGGAGGCAAAATGGACTCACATCGAAGCTGCCCATGCCTCGTGTGAGGATCGAACTCACGACCTTCAGATTATGAGACTGACACGCTACCTACTGCGCTAACGAGGCTACAAAAAAGAGCAAAATGGACTTGTGAATCAGTAAGCAGACCTTATAGCAGAAATTCAAGTAATTGTACAGTGACACGCTGGAATTACATGCAACTACTTCAACTTGTTTCAGACTCGTACAAGAAACATCTTGAACTTGCTTCATTGTGTGTCTGGTGGCAAAATGGACTCACATCGAAGCTGCCCATGCCTAGTGTGAGGATCGAACTCACGACCTTCAGATTATGAGACTGACACGCTAACTACTGCGCTAACAAGGCTACAAGAAACAGCAAAATGGACTTGTGAATCAGTAAGCAGACCTTATAGCAGAAATTCAAGTAATTGTACAGTGACATGCTGGAATTACATGAAACTTCTTTAACTTGATTCATTGTGTGTCTGGTGGCAAAATGGATTCACAACGAAGCTGTCCATGCCTCGAGTGAGGATCGAACTCACGAACTTCAGATTATGAGACTGACACGCTACCTACTGCGCTAACGAGGCTACGAAAAAGGCCAATATGGCCTCGTGAATCAGTAAGCAGACCTTATAGCAGAAATTCAAGTAATTGTACAGTGACATGCTGGAATAACACGCAACTACTTCAACTTGTTTCAGACTCGTACAAGAAACATCTTGAACTTGATTCATTGTGTGTCTGGAGGCAAAATGGACTCACATCGAAGCTGCCCATGCCTCGTGTGAGGATCGAACTCACGACCTTCAGATTATGAGACTGACGCGCTACCTACTGCGCTAACGAGGCTACGAAAAAGGGTAACATGGACTCGTGAATCAGTAAGCAGACCTTATAGCAGAAATTCAAGTAATTGTACAGTGACATGCTGGAATTACATGCAACTTCTTTAACTTGTTTCAGACTCGTACAAGAAACATCTTGAACTTGCTTCATTGTGTGTCTGGTGGCAAAATGGACTCACATCGAAGCTGTCCATGCCTCGAGTGAGGATCGAACTCACGACCTTCAGATTATGAGACTGACGCGCTACCTACTGCGCTAACGAGGCTACGAAAAAGGGCAACATGGACTCGTGAATCAGTAAGCAGACCTTATAGCAGAAATTCAAGTAATTGTACAGTGACATGCTGGAATTACATGCAACTTCTTTAACTTGTTTCATTGTGTGTCTGGTGGCAAAATGGATTCACAAAGAAGCTGCCCATGCCTCGTGTGAGGATCGAACTCACGACCTTCAGATTATGAGACTGACGCGCTACCTACTGCGCTAACGAGGCTACGAAAAAGTGCAACATGCACTCGTGAATCAGTAAGCAGACCTTATAGCAGAAATTCAAGTAATTGTACAGTGACATGCTGGAATTACATGAAACTTCTTTAAGTTGTTTCATTGTGTGTCTGGTGGCAAAATGGATTCACAACGAAGCTGCCCATGCCTCGTGTGAGGATCGAACTCACGACCTTCAGATTATGAGACTGACGCGCTACCTACTGCGCTAACGAGGCTACGAAAAAGGGCAACATGGACTCGTGAATCAGTAAGCAGACCTTATAGCAGAAAGTCAAGTAATTGTACAGTGACATGCTGGAATTACATGAAACTTCTTTAACTTGATTCATTGTGTGTCTGGTGGCAAAATGGATTCACAACGAAGCTGTCCATGCCTCGAGTGAGGATCGAACTCACGAACTTCAGATTATGAGACTGACACGCTACCTACTGCGCTAACGAGGCTACGAAAAAGGCCAATATGGCCTCGTGAATCAGTAAGCAGACCTTATAGCAGAAATTCAAGTAATTGTACAGTGACATGCTGGAATAACATGCAACTACTTCAACTTGTTTCAGACTCGTACAAGAAACATCTTGAACTTGATTCATTGTGTGTCTGGAGGCAAAATGGACTCACATCGAAGCTGTCCATGCCTCGAGTGAGGATCGAACTCACGAACTTCAGATTATGAGACTGACACGCTACCTACTGCGCTAACGAGGCTACGAAAAAGGCCAATATGGCCTCGTGAATCAGTAAGCAGACCTTATAGCAGAAATTCAAGTAATTGTACAGTGACATGCTGGAATTACATGAAACTTCTTTAACTTGTTTCAATGTGTGTCTGGTGGCAAAATGGACTCACATCGAAGATGCCCATGCCTCGTGTGAGGATGAAACTCACGACCTTCAGATTATGAGACTGACACGCTACCTACTGCGCTAACGAGGCTACAAGAAAGAGCAAAATGGACTTGTGAATCAGTAAGCAGACCTTATAGCAGAAATTCGAGTAATTGTACAGTGACACGCTGGAATTACATGCAACTTCTTCAACTTGTTTCAGACTCGTACAAGAAACATCTTGAACTTGCTTCATTGTGTGTCTGGTGGCAAAATGGAGTCACATCGAAGCTGCCCATGCCTCGTGTGAGGATCGAACTCACGACCTTCAGATTATGAGACTGACGCGCTACCTACTGCGCTAACGAGGCTACGAAAAAGGGCAACATGGACTCGTGAATCAGTAAGCAGACCTTATAGCAGAAATTCAAGTAATTGTACAGTGACATGCTGGAATTACATGAAACTTCTTTAACTTGTTTCATTGTGTGTCTGGTGGCAAAATGGATTCACAACGAAGCTGCCCATGCCTCGTGTGAGGATCGAACTCACGACCTTCAGATTATGAGACTGACGCGCTACCTACTGCGCTAACGAGGCTACAAGAAAGAGCAAAATGGACTTGTGAATCAGTAAGCAGACCTTATAGCAGAAATTCAAGTAATTGTACAGTGACATGCTGGAATTACATGCAACTACTTCAACTTGTTTCAGACTCGTACAAGAAACATCTTGAACTTGCTTCATTGTGTGTCTGGTGGCAAAATGGACTCACATCGAAGCTGCCCATGCCTAGTGTGAGGATCGAACTCACGACCTTCAGATTATGAGACTGACGCGCTACCTATTGCGCTAACGAGGCTACGAAAAAGTGCAACATGCACTCGTGAATCAGTAAGCAGACCTTATAGCAGAAATTCAAGTAATTGTACAGTGACATGCTGGAATTACATGAAACTTCTTTAACTTGTTTCATTGTGTGTCTGGTGGCAAAATGGATCCACAACGAAGCTGCCCATGTCTCGTGTGAGGATCGAACTCACGACCTTCAGATTATGAGACTGACGCGCTACCTACTGCACTAACGAGGCTACAAGAAAGAGCAAAATGGACTTGTGAATCAGTAAGCAGACCTTATAGCAGAAATTCAAGTAATTGTACAGTGACATGCTGGAATTACATGAAACTTCTTTAACTTGATTCATTGTGTGTCTGGTGGCAAAATGGATTCACAACGAAGCTGTCCATGCCTCGAGTGAGGATCGAACTCACGAACTTCAGATTATGAGACTGACACGCTACCTACTGCGCTAACGAGGCTACGAAAAAGGCCAATATGGCCTCGTGAATCAGTAAGCAGACCTTATAGCAGAAATTCAAGTAATTGTACAGTGACATGCTGGAATTACATGAAACTTCTTTAACTTGATTCATTGTGTGTCTGGTGGCAAAATGGATTCACAACGAAGATGCCCATGCCTCGTGTGAGGATGAAACTCACGACCTTCAGATTATGAGACTGACACGCTAACTACTGCGCTAACAAGGCTACAAGAAAGAGCAAAATGGACTTGTGAATCAGTAAGCAGACCTTATAGCAGAAATTCAAGTAATTGTACAGTGACATGCTGGAATTACATGAAACTTCTTTAACTTGTTTCAATGTGTGTCTGGTGGCAAAATGGACTCACATCGAAGATGCCCATGCCTCGTGTGAGGATGAAACTCACGACCTTCAGATTATGAGACTGACACGCTACCTACTGCGCTAACGAGGCTACAAGAAAGAGCAAAATGGACTTGTGAATCAGTAAGCAGACCTTATAGCAGAAATTCGAGTAATTGTACAGTGACACGCTGGAATTACATGCAACTTCTTCAACTTGTTTCAGACTCGTACAAGAAACATCTTGAACTTGCTTCATTGTGTGTCTGGTGGCAAAATGGAGTCACATCGAAGCTGCCCATGCCTCGTGTGAGGATCGAACTCACGACCTTCAGATTATGAGACTGACGCGCTACCTACTGCGCTAACGAGGCTACGAAAAAGGGCAACATGGACTCGTGAATCAGTAAGCAGACCTTATAGCAGAAATTCAAGTAATTGTACAGTGACATGCTGGAATTACATGAAACTTCTTTAACTTGTTTCATTGTGTGTCTGGTGGCAAAATGGATTCACAACGAAGCTGCCCATGCCTCGTGTGAGGATCGAACTCACGACCTTCAGATTATGAGACTGACGCGCTACCTACTGCGCTAACGAGGCTACAAGAAAGAGCAAAATGGACTTGTGAATCAGTAAGCAGACCTTATAGCAGAAATTCAAGTAATTGTACAGTGACATGCTGGAATTACATGCAACTACTTCAACTTGTTTCAGACTCGTACAAGAAACATCTTGAACTTGCTTCATTGTGTGTCTGGTGGCAAAATGGACTCACATCGAAGCTGCCCATGCCTAGTGTGAGGATCGAACTCACGACCTTCAGATTATGAGACTGACGCGCTACCTACTGCGCTAACGAGGCTACGAAAAAGTGCAACATGCACTCGTGAATCAGTAAGCAGACCTTATAGCAGAAATTCAAGTAATTGTACAGTGACATGCTGGAATTACATGAAACTTCTTTAACTTGTTTCATTGTGTGTCTGGTGGCAAAATGGATCCACAACGAAGCTGCCCATGTCTCGTGTGAGGATCGAACTCACGACCTTCAGATTATGAGACTGACGCGCTACCTACTGCACTAACGAGGCTACAAGAAAGAGCAAAATGGACTTGTGAATCAGTAAGCAGACCTTATAGCAGAAATTCAAGTAATTGTACAGTGACATGCTGGAATTACATGAAACTTCTTTAACTTGATTCATTGTGTGTCTGGTGGCAAAATGGATTCACAACGAAGCTGTCCATGCCTCGAGTGAGGATCGAACTCACGAACTTCAGATTATGAGACTGACACGCTACCTACTGCGCTAACGAGGCTACGAAAAAGGCCAATATGGCCTCGTGAATCAGTAAGCAGACCTTATAGCAGAAATTCAAGTAATTGTACAGTGACATGCTGGAATAACATGCAACTACTTCAACTTGTTTCAGACTCGTACAAGAAACATCTTGAACTTGATTCATTGTGTGTCTGGAGGCAAAATGGACTCACATCGAAGCTGCCCATGCCTCGTGTGAGGATCGAACTCACGACCTTCAGATTATGAGACTGACACGCTACCTACTGCGCTAACGAGGCTACAAAAAAGAGCAAAATGCACTTGTGAATCAGTAAGCAGACCTTATAGCAGAAATTCAAGTAATTGTACAGTGACACGCTGGAATTACATGCAACTACTTCAACTTGTTTCAGACTCGTACAAGAAACATCTTGAACTTGCTTCATTGTGTGTCTGGTGGCAAAATGGACTCACATCGAAGCTGCCCATGCCTAGTGTGAGGATCGAACTCACGACCTTCAGATTATGAGACTGACACGCTAACTACTGCGCTAACAAGGCTACAAGAAAGAGCAAAATGGACTTGTGAATCAGTAAGCAGACCTTATAGCAGAAATTCAAGTAATTGTACAGTGACATGCTGGAATTACATGAAACTTCTTTAACTTGTTTCAATGTGTGTCTGCTGGCAAAATGGACTCACATCGAAGATGCCCATGCCTCGTGTGAGGATCAAACTCACGACCTTCAGATTATGAGACTGACACGCTACCTACTGCGCTAACGAGGCTACAAGAAAGAGCAAAATGGACTTGTGAATCAGTAAGCAGACCTTATAGCAGAAATTCGAGTAATTGTACAGTGACACGCTGGAATTACATGCAACTTCTTCAACTTGTTTCAGACTCGTACAAGAAACATCTTGAACTTGCTTCATTGTGTGTCTGGTGGCAAAATGGAGTCACATCGAAGCTGCCCATGCCTCGTGTGAGGATCGAACTCACGACCTTCAGATTATGAGACTGACGCGCTACCTACTGCGCTAACGAGGCTACGAAAAAGGGCAACATGGACTCGTGAATCAGTAAGCAGACCTTATAGCAGAAATTCAAGTAATTGTACAGTGACATGCTGGAATTACATGAAACTTCTTTAACTTGTTTCATTGTGTGTCTGGTGGCAAAATGGATTCACAACGAAGCTGCCCATGCCTCGTGTGAGGATCGAACTCACGACCTTCAGATTATGAGACTGACGCGCTACCTACTGCGCTAACGAGGCTACAAGAAAGAGCAAAATGGACTTGTGAATCAGTAAGCAGACCTTATAGCAGAAATTCAAGTAATTGTACAGTGACATGCTGGAATTACATGCAACTACTTCAACTTGTTTCAGACTCGTACAAGAAACATCTTGAACTTGCTTCATTGTGTGTCTGGTGGCAAAATGGACTCACATCGAAGCTGCCCATGCCTAGTGTGAGGATCGAACTCACGACCTTCAGATTATGAGACTGACGCGCTACCTATTGCGCTAACGAGGCTACGAAAAAGTGCAACATGCACTCGTGAATCAGTAAGCAGACCTTATAGCAGAAATTCAAGTAATTGTACAGTGACATGCTGGAATTACATGAAACTTCTTTAACTTGTTTCATTGTGTGTCTGGTGGCAAAATGGATCCACAACGAAGCTGCCCATGTCTCGTGTGAGGATCGAACTCACGACCTTCAGATTATGAGACTGACGCGCTACCTACTGCACTAACGAGGCTACAAGAAAGAGCAAAATGGACTTGTGAATCAGTAAGCAGACCTTATAGCAGAAATTCAAGTAATTGTACAGTGACATGCTGGAATTACATGAAACTTCTTTAACTTGATTCATTGTGTGTCTGGTGGCAAAATGGATTCACAACGAAGCTGTCCATGCCTCGAGTGAGGATCGAACTCACGAACTTCAGATTATGAGACTGACACGCTACCTACTGCGCTAACGAGGCTACGAAAAAGGCCAATATGGCCTCGTGAATCAGTAAGCAGACCTTATAGCAGAAATTCAAGTAATTGTACAGTGACATGCTGGAATAACATGCAACTACTTCAACTTGTTTCAGACTCGTACAAGAAACATCTTGAACTTGATTCATTGTGTGTCTGGAGGCAAAATGGACTCACATCGAAGCTGCCCATGCCTCGTGTGAGGATCGAACTCACGACCTTCAGATTATGAGACTGACACGCTACCTACTGCGCTAACGAGGCTACAAAAAAGAGCAAAATGGACTTGTGAATCAGTAAGCAGACCTTATAGCAGAAATTCAAGTAATTGTACAGTGACACGCTGGAATTACATGCAACTACTTCAACTTGTTTCAGACTCGTACAAGAAACATCTTGAACTTGCTTCATTGTGTGTCTGGTGGCAAAATGGACTCACATCGAAGCTGCCCATGCCTAGTGTGAGGATCGAACTCACGACCTTCAGATTATGAGACTGACACGCTAACTACTGCGCTAACAAGGCTACAAGAAAGAGCAAAATGGACTTGTGAATCAGTAAGCAGACCTTATAGCAGAAATTCAAGTAATTGTACAGTGACATGCTGGAATTACATGAAACTTCTTTAACTTGTTTCAATGTGTGTCTGGTGGCAAAATGGACTCACATCGAAGATGCCCATGCCTCGTGTGAGGATCAAACTCACGACCTTCAGATTATGAGACTGACACGCTACCTACTGCGCTAACGAGGCTACAAGAAAGAGCAAAATGGACTTGTGAATCAGTAAGCAGACCTTATAGCAGAAATTCGAGTAATTGTACAGTGACACGCTGGAATTACATGCAACTTCTTCAACTTGTTTCAGACTCGTACAAGAAACATCTTGAACTTGCTTCATTGTGTGTCTGGTGGCAAAATGGAGTCACATCGAAGCTGCCCATGCCTCGTGTGAGGATCGAACTCACGACCTTCAGATTATGAGACTGACGCGCTACCTACTGCGCTAACGAGGCTACGAAAAAGTGCAACATGGACTCGTGAATCAGTAAGCAGACCTTATAGCAGAAATTCAAGTAATTCTACAGTGACATGCTGGAATTACATGAAACTTCTTTAACTTGTTTCATTGTGTGTCTGGTGGCAAAATGGATTCACAACGAAGCTGCCCATGCCTAGTGTGAGGATCGAACTCACGACCTTCAGATTATGAGACTGACACGCTAACTACTGCGCTAACAAGGCTACAAGAAAGAGCAAAATGGACTTGTGAATCAGTAAGCAGACCTTATAGCAGAAATTCAAGTAATTGTACAGTGACATGCTGGAATTACATGAAACTTCTTTAACTTGTTTCATTGTGTGTCTGGTGGCAAAATGGATCCACAACGAAGCTGCCCATGTCTCGTGTGAGGATCGAACTCACGACCTTCAGATTATGAGACTGACGCGCTACCTACTGCACTAACGAGGCGACAAGAAAGAGCAAAATGGACTTGTGAATCAGTAAGCAGACCTTATAGCAGAAATTCAAGTAATTGTACAGTGACATGCTGGAATTACATGAAACTTCTTTAACTTGATTCATTGTGTGTCTGGTGGCAAAATGGATTCACAACGAAGCTGTCCATGCCTCGAGTGAGGATCGAACTCACGAACTTCAGATTATGAGACTGACACGCTACCTACTGCGCTAACGAGGCTACGAAAAAGGCCAATATGGCCTCGTGAATCAGTAAGCAGACCTTATAGCAGAAATTCAAGTAATTGTACAGTGACATGCTGGAATTACATGAAACTTCTTTAACTTGTTTCAATGTGTGTCTGGTGGCAAAATGGACTCACATCGAAGATGCCCATGCCTCGTGTGAGGATGAAACTCACGACCTTCAGATTATGAGACTGACACGCTACCTACTGCGCTAACGAGGCTACAAGAAAGAGCAAAATGGACTTGTGAATCAGTAAGCAGACCTTATAGCAGAAATTCGAGTAATTGTACAGTGACACGCTGGAATTACATGCAACTTCTTCAACTTGTTTCAGACTCGTACAAGAAACATCTTGAACTTGCTTCATTGTGTGTCTGGTGGCAAAATGGAGTCACATCGAAGCTGCCCATGCCTCGTGTGAGGATCGAACTCACGACCTTCAGATTATGAGACTGACGCGCTACCTACTGCGCTAACGAGGCTACGAAAAAGGGCAACATGGACTCGTGAATCAGTAAGCAGACCTTATAGCAGAAATTCAAGTAATTGTACAGTGACATGCTGGAATTACATGAAACTTCTTTAACTTGTTTCATTGTGTGTCTGGTGGCAAAATGGATTCACAACGAAGCTGCCCATGCCTCGTGTGAGGATCGAACTCACGACCTTCAGATTATGAGACTGACGCGCTACCTACTGCGCTAACGAGGCTACAAGAAAGAGCAAAATGGACTTGTGAATCAGTAAGCAGACCTTATAGCAGAAATTCAAGTAATTGTACAGTGACATGCTGGAATTACATGCAACTACTTCAACTTGTTTCAGACTCGTACAAGAAACATCTTGAACTTGCTTCATTGTGTGTCTGGTGGCAAAATGGACTCACATCGAAGCTGCCCATGCCTAGTGTGAGGATCGAACTCACGACCTTCAGATTATGAGACTGACGCGCTACCTATTGCGCTAACGAGGCTACGAAAAAGTGCAACATGCACTCGTGAATCAGTAAGCAGACCTTATAGCAGAAATTCAAGTAATTGTACAGTGACATGCTGGAATTACATGAAACTTCTTTAACTTGTTTCATTGTGTGTCTGGTAGCAAAATGGATCCACAACGAAGCTGCCCATGTCTCGTGTGAGGATCGAACTCACGACCTTCAGATTATGAGACTGACGCGCTACCTACTGCACTAACGAGGCTACAAGAAAGAGCAAAATGGACTTGTGAATCAGTAAGCAGACCTTATAGCAGAAATTCAAGTAATTGTACAGTGACATGCTGGAATTACATGAAACTTCTTTAACTTGATTCATTGTGTGTCTGGTGGCAAAATGGATTCACAACGAAGCTGTCCATGCCTCGAGTGAGGATCGAACTCACGAACTTCAGATTATGAGACTGACACGCTACCTACTGCGCTAACGAGGCTACGAAAAAGGCCAATATGGCCTCGTGAATCAGTAAGCAGACCTTATAGCAGAAATTCAAGTAATTGTACAGTGACATGCTGGAATAACATGCAACTACTTCAACTTGTTTCAGACTCGTACAAGAAACATCTTGAACTTGATTCATTGTGTGTCTGGAGGCAAAATGGACTCACATCGAAGCTGCCCATGCCTCGTGTGAGGATCGAACTCACGACCTTCAGATTATGAGACTGACACGCTACCTACTGCGCTAACGAGGCTACAAAAAAGAGCAAAATGGACTTGTGAATCAGTAAGCAGACCTTATAGCAGAAATTCAAGTAATTGTACAGTGACACGCTGGAATTACATGCAACTACTTCAACTTGTTTCAGACTCGTACAAGAAACATCTTGAACTTGCTTCATTGTGTGTCTGGTGGCAAAATGGATTCACATCGAAGATGCCCATGCCTCGTGTGAGGATCAAACTCACGACCTTCAGATTATGAGACTGACACGCTACCTACTGCGCTAACGAGGCTACAAGAAAGAGCAAAATGGACTTGTGAATCAGTAAGCAGACCTTATAGCAGAAATTCGAGTAATTGTACAGTGACACGCTGGAATTACATGCAACTTCTTCAACTTGTTTCAGACTCGTACAAGAAACATCTTGAACTTGCTTCATTGTGTGTCTGGTGGCAAAATGGAGTCACATCGAAGCTGCCCATGCCTCGTGTGAGGATCGAACTCACGACCTTCAGATTATGAGACTGACGCGCTACCTACTGCGCTAACGAGGCTACGAAAAAGTGCAACATGGACTCGTGAATCAGTAAGCAGACCTTATAGCAGAAATTCAAGTAATTCTACAGTGACATGCTGGAATTACATGAAACTTCTTTAACTTGTTTCATTGTGTGTCTGGTGGCAAAATGGATTCACAACGAAGCTGCCCATGCCTAGTGTGAGGATCGAACTCACGACCTTCAGATTATGAGACTGACACGCTAACTACTGCGCTAACAAGGCTACAAGAAAGAGCAAAATGGACTTGTGAATCAGTAAGCAGACCTTATAGCAGAAATTCAAGTAATTGTACAGTGACATGCTGGAATTACATGAAACTTCTTTAACTTGTTTCATTGTGTGTCTGGTGGCAAAATGGATCCACAACGAAGCTGCCCATGTCTCGTGTGAGGATCGAACTCACGACCTTCAGATTATGAGACTGACGCGCTACCTACTGCACTAACGAGGCTACAAGAAAGAGCAAAATGGACTTGTGAATCAGTAAGCAGACCTTATAGCAGAAATTCAAGTAATTGTACAGTGACATGCTGGAATTACATGAAACTTCTTTAACTTGATTCATTGTGTGTCTGGTGGCAAAATGGATTCACAACGAAGCTGTCCATGCCTCGAGTGAGGATCGAACTCACGAACTTCAGATTATGAGACTGACACGCTACCTACTGCGCTAACGAGGCTACGAAAAAGGCCAATATGGCCTCGTGAATCAGTAAGCAGACCTTATAGCAGAAATTCAAGTAATTGTACAGTGACATGCTGGAATTACATGAAACTTCTTTAACTTGTTTCAATGTGTGTCTGGTGGCAAAATGGACTCACATCGAAGATGCCCATGCCTCGTGTGAGGATGAAACTCACGACCTTCAGATTATGAGACTGACACGCTACCTACTGCGCTAACGAGGCTACAAGAAAGAGCAAAATGGACTTGTGAATCAGTAAGCAGACCTTATAGCAGAAATTCGAGTAATTGTACAGTGACACGCTGGAATTACATGCAACTTCTTCAACTTGTTTCAGACTCGTACAAGAAACATCTTGAACTTGCTTCATTGTGTGTCTGGTGGCAAAATGGAGTCACATCGAAGCTGCCCATGCCTCGTGTGAGGATCGAACTCACGACCTTCAGATTATGAGACTGACGCGCTACCTACTGCGCTAACGAGGCTACGAAAAAGGGCAACATGGACTCGTGAATCAGTAAGCAGACCTTATAGCAGAAATTCAAGTAATTGTACAGTGACATGCTGGAATTACATGAAACTTCTTTAACTTGTTTCATTGTGTGTCTGGTGGCAAAATGGATTCACAACGAAGCTGCCCATGCCTCGTGTGAGGATCGAACTCACGACCTTCAGATTATGAGACTGACGCGCTACCTACTGCGCTAACGAGGCTACAAGAAAGAGCAAAATGGACTTGTGAATCAGTAAGCAGACCTTATAGCAGAAATTCAAGTAATTGTACAGTGACATGCTGGAATTACATGCAACTACTTCAACTTGTTTCAGACTCGTACAAGAAACATCTTGAACTTGCTTCATTGTGTGTCTGGTGGCAAAATGGACTCACATCGAAGCTGCCCATGCCTAGTGTGAGGATCGAACTCACGACCTTCAGATTATGAGACTGACGCGCTACCTATTGCGCTAACGAGGCTACGAAAAAGTGCAACATGCACTCGTGAATCAGTAAGCAGACCTTATAGCAGAAATTCAAGTAATTGTACAGTGACATGCTGGAATTACATGAAACTTCTTTAACTTGTTTCATTGTGTGTCTGGTGGCAAAATGGATCCACAACGAAGCTGCCCATGTCTCGTGTGAGGATCGAACTCACGACCTTCAGATTATGAGACTGACGCGCTACCTACTGCACTAACGAGGCTACAAGAAAGAGCAAAATGGACTTGTGAATCAGTAAGCAGACCTTATAGCAGAAATTCAAGTAATTGTACAGTGACATGCTGGAATTACATGAAACTTCTTTAACTTGATTCATTGTGTGTCTGGTGGCAAAATGGATTCACAACGAAGCTGTCCATGCCTCGAGTGAGGATCGAACTCACGAACTTCAGATTATGAGACTGACACGCTACCTACTGCGCTAACGAGGCTACGAAAAAGGCCAATATGGCCTCGTGAATCAGTAAGCAGACCTTATAGCAGAAATTCAAGTAATTGTACAGTGACATGCTGGAATAACATGCAACTACTTCAACTTGTTTCAGACTCGTACAAGAAACATCTTGAACTTGATTCATTGTGTGTCTGGAGGCAAAATGGACTCACATCGAAGCTGCCCATGCCTCGTGTGAGGATCGAACTCACGACCTTCAGATTATGAGACTGACACGCTACCTACTGCGCTAACGAGGCTACAAAAAAGAGCAAAATGGACTTGTGAATCAGTAAGCAGACCTTATAGCAGAAATTCAAGTAATTGTACAGTGACACGCTGGAATTACATGCAACTACTTCAACTTGTTTCAGACTCGTACAAGAAACATCTTGAACTTGCTTCATTGTGTGTCTGGTGGCAAAATGGACTCACATCGAAGCTGCCCATGCCTAGTGTGAGGATCGAACTCACGACCTTCAGATTATGAGACTGACACGCTAACTACTGCGCTAACAAGGCTACAAGAAAGAGCAAAATGGACTTGTGAATCAGTAAGCAGACCTTATAGCAGAAATTCAAGTAATTGTACAGTGACATGCTGGAATTACATGAAACTTCTTTAACTTGTTTCAATGTGTGTCTGGTGGCAAAATGGATTCACATCGAAGATGCCCATGCCTCGTGTGAGGATCAAACTCACGACCTTCAGATTATGAGACTGACACACTACCTACTGCGCTAACAAGGCTACAAGAAAGAGCAAAATGGACTTGTGAATCAGTAAGCAGACCTTATAGCAGAAATTCGAGTAATTGTACAGTGACACGCTGGAATTACATGCAACTTCTTCAACTTGTTTCAGACTCGTACAAGAAACATCTTGAACTTGCTTCATTGTGTGTCTGGTGGCAAAATGGAGTCACATCGAAGCTGCCCATGCCTCGTGTGAGGATCGAACTCACGACCTTCAGATTATGAGACTGACGCGCTACCTACTGCGCTAACGAGGCTACGAAAAAGTGCAACATGGACTCGTGAATCAGTAAGCAGACCTTATAGCAGAAATTCAAGTAATTCTACAGTGACATGCTGGAATTACATGAAACTTCTTTAACTTGTTTCATTGTGTGTCTGGTGGCAAAATGGATTCACAACGAAGCTGCCCATGCCTAGTGTGAGGATCGAACTCACGACCTTCAGATTATGAGACTGACACGCTAACTACTGCGCTAACAAGGCTACAAGAAAGAGCAAAATGGACTTGTGAATCAGTAAGCAGACCTTATAGCAGAAATTCAAGTAATTGTACAGTGACATGCTGGAATTACATGAAACTTCTTTAACTTGTTTCATTGTGTGTCTGGTGGCAAAATGGACTCACATCGAAGATGCCCATGCCTCGTGTGAGGATGAAACTCACGACCTTCAGATTATGAGACTGACACGCTACCTACTGCGCTAACGAGGCTACAAGAAAGAGCAAAATGGACTTGTGAATCAGTAAGCAGACCTTATAGCAGAAATTCGAGTAATTGTACAGTGACACGCTGGAATTACATGCAACTTCTTCAACTTGTTTCAGACTCGTACAAGAAACATCTTGAACTTGCTTCATTGTGTGTCTGGTGGCAAAATGGAGTCACATCGAAGCTGCCCATGCCTCGTGTGAGGATCGAACTCACGACCTTCAGATTATGAGACTGACGCGCTACCTACTGCGCTAACGAGGCTACGAAAAAGGGCAACATGGACTCGTGAATCAGTAAGCAGACCTTATAGCAGAAATTCAATTAATTGTACAGTGACATGCTGGAATTACATGAAACTTCTTTAACTTGTTTCATTGTGTGTCTGGTGGCAAAATGGATTCACAACGAAGCTGCCCATGCCTCGTGTGAGGATCGAACTCACGACTTTCAGATTATGAGACTGACGCGCTACCTACTGCGCTAACGAGGCTACAAGAAAGAGCAAAATGGACTTGTGAATCAGTAAGCAGACCTTATAGCAGAAATTCAAGGAATTGTACAGTGACATGCTGGAATTACATGCAACTACTTCAACTTGTTTCAGACTCGTACAAGAAACATCTTGAACTTGCTTCATTGTGTGTCTGGTGGCAAAATGGACTCACATCGAAGCTGCCCATGCCTAGTGTGAGGATCGAACTCACGACCTTCAGATTATGAGACTGACGCGCTACCTATTGCGCTAACGAGGCTACGAAAAAGTGCAACATGCACTCGTGAATCAGTAAGCAGACCTTATAGCAGAAATTCAAGTAATTGTACAGTGACATGCTGGAATTACATGAAACTTCTTTAACTTGTTTCATTGTGTGTCTGGTGGCAAAATGGATCCACAACGAAGCTGCCCATGTCTCGTGTGAGGATCGAACTCACGACCTTCAGATTATGAGACTGACGCGCTACCTACTGCACTAACGAGGCTACAAGAAAGAGCAAAATGGACTTGTGAATCAGTAAGCAGACCTTATAGCAGAAATTCAAGTAATTGTACAGTGACATGCTGGAATTACATGCAACTTCTTCAACTTGTTTCAGACTCATACAAGAAACATCTTGAACTTGCTTCATTGTGTGTCTGGTGGCAAAATGGACTTACATCGAAGCTGCCCATGCCTCGTATGAGGATCGAACTCACGACCTTCAGATTATGAGACTGACGCGCTACCTACTGCGCTAACGAGGCTACGAAAAAGAGCAACATGGACTCGTGAATCAATAATCAGACCTTATAGCAGAAATTCAAGTAATTGTACAGTGACCTGCTGGAATTACATGCAACTTCTTCAACTTGTTTTAGACTCGTACAAGAAACATCTTTAACTTGTTTCATTGTGTGTCTGGTGGCAAAATGGACTCACATCGAAGCTGCCCATGCCTCGTGTGAGGATCGAACTCACGACCTTCACATTATGAGACTGACGCGCTACCTACTGCGCTAACGAGGCTCATCTCATCTCATTGCTAGTCCTGCTCGATCTTAGTGCTGCATTCGACACTATAGATCATAATATTCTCATAGATCGCTTACAAAATTATATAGGTATTCAGGGACAGGCATTAAAATGGTTTAGATCTTACCTGTCTGATCGCTACCATTTTGTAGATCTAAATGGAGAACCGTCTGGTGTAATGCCAGTGAAATATGGGGTCCCACAAGGGTCAGTTTTAGGACCTCTGTTGTTCTCAATATACATGCTTCCCTTGGGTAACATCATTAGAAGACATGGGATTAGTTTCCATTGTTATGCTGATGATACCCAATTATATATCTCAACTAAACCAGACGAAATACCTAAGTTGTCTAGATTAACTGAGTGTGTCCAGGACATAAAAGATTGGATGACCAATAACTTTCTTTTATTAAATTCAGATAAGACAGAGATATTACTTATTGGCCCAAAAACCAGCACACAACAGCTTTCACAATTCAGCTTGCGCTTAGAAGGATGTACTGTTATTACCAGCTCAGCAGTAAAAGATCTGGGAGTAATATTAGACAGTAACTTGTCTTTTGAAAATCACATTTCAAATATCACAAAAACAGCCTTTTTCCATCTTCGAAATATTGCTAAACTTAGGAACATCTTATCCGTATCTGATGCAGAAAAACTAGCTCATGCATTCATGACTTCCAGACTGGACTATTGTAATGCATTACTAGGTGGTTGTCCTGCATCCTCAATAAACAAGCTTCAGTTAATCCAAAATGCAGCTGCCAGGGTTCTCACTAGATCCAGAAAATATGATCATATAACCCCAATATTATCATCCCTGCACTGGCTACCTGTTCAGTTTAGAATAAATTACAAAATAGTATTACTTACATACAAGGCCTTAAATGGTTTAGCTCCCACATACCTAACCAGTCTTCTGATACGTTACAATCCACCACGCGCCTTAAGATCACAAAGCTCCGGACTTCTGGTAGTTCCCAGAATTTCAAAATCTACAAAAGGGGGTAGGGCTTTTTCATATTTAGCTCCAAAGCTTTGGAATAGCCTTCCAGACAGTGTTCGGGGAGCAGACACGGTTTCTCAGTTCAAAAGTAGACTCAAGACGCATCTTTTTAATCTGGCATACACATAACTCATCCCAGTACTCATACTCCAGTACACCTATACCGAATGGCAACTACGCTAATTCTCCCCATCTGTTCTGTATTTCTCTACCCATCCCGAGGCATCGGGAGATTTTGCCAGCTTCAGTAGACAAAGGCCGACCCTGGATTCAGCTTTATGATGGTTGGAGCTACACATGCTGCTCCTGTGCTTCCAGTGATCCAGACCTCATCTGCCCTCTGCACCTACTGACTCGTCCCTATGCTGAACTGGTCTTCATGTCAATTTAAATAATTTCTGTCATATTGAATTTTCACCTGCACAACACACAAGATGTTATATCATTTCTATCTGTTATCGCCCAAATGAGGATGGGTTCCCTGTTGAGTCTGGTTCCTCTCAAGGTTTCTTCCTAATGCCATCTCAGGGAGTTTTTCCTTGCCACCGTCGCCGTCACCCTTGGCTTGCTCATCAGAGAAATTTCATTCATTCGTCTCATTATCTGCACATTTTTCTCACACATCCACACTTCCAATTATTTTCTTTTCTATAATTATTATTATTATTTGTTTTTATTTATTTATTTTCTATTATTATTATTTTATTTTATTTTTTGTTAAATTTCTTTAATTTTTGTGAAGCTGCTTTGAGACAATGACCATTGTTAAAAGCGCTATATAAATAAAATTGAATTGAATTGAAAAAGGGCAACATGGACTTGTGAATCAGTAAGCAGACCTTATACCAGAAATTCAAGTAATTGTACAGTGACCTGCTGGAATTACATGCAACTTCTTCAACTTGTTTCAGACTTGTACAAGAAACATCTTGAACTTGCTTCATTGTGTGTCTGGTGGCAAAACGGACTCACATCGAAGCTGCCCATGCCTAGTGTGAGGATCGAACTCACGACCTTCAGATTATGAGACTGACGCGCTACCTACTGCGCTAACGAGGCTACAAGAAAGAGCAAAAAGGACTTTTGAATCAGTAAGCAGACCTTATAGCAGAAATTCAAGTAATTGCACAGTGACATGCTGGAATTACATGAAACTTCTTTAACTTGTTTCATTGTGTGTCTGGTGGCAAAATGGACTCACATCGAAGCTGCTCATGCCAGGATCGAACTCACGACCTTCAGATTATGGGACTGACGCGCTACCTACTGCGCTAACGAGGCTACGAAAAAGGGCAACATGGACTTGTGAATCAGTAAGCAGACCTTATACCTAGGGTTGGGTACCGAAACCCGGTGCCAATACGGCACCGGTACCTATAGAACCGGTATGTACCGGACCGAAACAGAACGCGAATTTCGGTGCCTCATTTCGGTGCCACTTAAATGCCTGAACTGTCGATTGAAATATTTGTTCTCTAGATTCATATATTTTTGTAGATTAATCGTTTATTAGATTAAATAAAAAAATTAAAAGCACAAATCATCCGGAAATGAGACCATCCGACATGCGCGTGAATGCAGCAACTAACGTTACACTCGCTCTGACGGCAGCAGGCGGTCTACCGATAGCTTAGCATGCTAAAGTAAACAACTCTCGTTAGAATGCCCAAAACTAAACCGTCGAAAGTGTGGCTGTACTTCACAAGAAAGGATTCCGACACCGCGATGTGCAGCGAATGTCTTACAGCAGTTGCGTGTAAAGGCGGAAACACGTCAAATCTAATGAAACATTCGAGGGCAGACGGAATAAAGTTAAAAGCAGAGGGAGGCACCGTGTTTAACAGCTTGTGGACAACAGCTGGCGCTATCAGTGTGGACGACCCTCAGTCCCAGTCATACCAACTGTAGCAAAAAGGAGTCACCGATTATGATGACGTCAGCAGCCTGTCCGCAGGTTAGTAGTAGGATAATGTAATGTTAATAGCAAAATGCAAATCTTGCATTCATGCTAACAAATAGTCAAACGATTTGTAAAAAAACTAATGTAACATGGATTCTGTTTATAATTATGGCTTTCCAGCCTGTACTAGTAGTACTACAACAGTGACCCCATTTACCATTGTAAAGACGGCTATGCATGTCCTGTGCAGGGCAATAAGTCAGGAAAGGAGTCATATTTTGACAGAAAAGGCAAATATGGTGAAATATCTGCAAAAGAATTGCTAAAATATGAAGCTTACATATTCAGATATACTTTAAACTTTTAATATATTGTTAAATTTTAAGCATATAATTTTTTGTTCAATAAAAATTCATTCTTGAGTCATCCACTATAATTTTGTGGCTTAAAAGTATCGGTTCAGGCACCGTTTTGGCACCGGTACCGTTTTCAAAGTATCGATTTGGCACCGGTATCGAAAAAAACCCAAACGATACCCAACCCTACTTATAGCAGAAATTCAAGTAATTGTACAGTGACATGCTGGAATTTCACGAAACTTCTTCAACTTGTTTCAGACTCGTACAAGAAACATCTTGAACTTGCTTCATTGTGTGTCTGGTGGCAAAATGGACTCACATCGAAGCTGCCCATGCCTCGTGTGAGGATCGACCTTCAGATTATGAAAGTTGGGACACTAAACAAATTGTGAATAAAAACTGAATGCAATGATGTGGAGATGGCAAATGTCAATATTTTATTCAGAATAGAACATAGATGACAGATCAAAAGTTTAATCCGAGAAAATGTATCATTTTAAAGGAAAAATATGTTGATTCCAAATTTCACGGTGTCAACAAATCCCAAAAAAGTTGGGACAAGTAGCAATAAGAGGCTGGAAAAAGTAAATTTGAGCATAACGAAGAGCTGGAAGACCAATTAACAGTAATTAGGTTAATTGGCAACATGATTGGGTATAAAAAGAGCTTCTCAGAGTCGCAGTGTCTCTCAGAAGCCAAGATGGGTAGAGGATCACCAATTCCCACAATGTTGCGCAGAAAGATAGTGGAGCAATATCAGAAAGGTGTTTACCCAGCGAAAAATTGCAAAGACTTTGCAGTTATCATCATCAACTGTGCATAATATCATCCGAAGATTCAGAGAATCTGGAACAATCTCTGTGCGTAAGGGTCAATGGCGTAAAACTATACTGGATGCCCGTGATCTCCGGGCCCTTAAACGACACTGCACCACAAACAGGAATGCTACTGTAAAGGAAATCACAGAATGGGCTCAGGAATACTTCCAGAAACCATTGTCAGTGAACACAATCCACCGTGCCATCCGCCGTTGCCAGCTGAAACTCTACAGTGCAAAGAAGAAGCCATTTCTAAGCAAGATCCACAAGCACAGGCGTTTTCATTGGGCCAGGGATCATTTAAAATGGAGTGTGGCAAAATGAAAGGCTGTTCTGAGGTCAGACGAGTCACGATTCGAAGTTCTTGTTGGAAATGTGGGACGCCATGTCATCCGGACCAAAGAGGACAAGGACAACCCAAGTTGTTATCAACGCTCAGTTCAGAAGCCTGCATCTCTGATGGTATGGGGTTGCATGAGTGCGTGTGGCATGGGCAGCTTGCATGTCTGGAAAGGCACCATCAATGCAGAAAAATATATTCAGGTTCTAGAACAACATCTAGTCATCTCTTTCAGGGAAGACCCTGCATTTTTCAACAAGATAATGCCAGACCACATTCTGCATCAATCACAACATCATGGCTGCGTAGGAGAAGGATCCGGGTACTGAAATGGCCAGTCTGCAGTCCAGATCTTTCCCTTATAGAGAACATTTGGCGCATCATAAAGAGGAATGTGCGACAAAGAAGGCCCAAGATGATTGAACAGTTAGAGGCCTGTATTAGACAAGAATGGGAGAGCATTCCTATTTCTAAACTTGAGAAACTGGTCTCCTCTGTCCCCAGACGTCTGTTGAGTGTTGTAAGAAGAAGGGGAGATGCCACACAGTGGTGAAAATGGCCTTGTCCCAACTTTTTTGGGATTTGTTGACACCATGACATTTTAATTCTCCATATTTTTCCCTTATAATGATACATTTTCTCAGTTTAAACTTTTGTTCCGTGATTTATGTTCTATTCTGAATAAAATATTGACATTTGATTCCAAGATGGTGGCGGTGAGTTTGGCTCCGACCACCTTTTCTTTGTTTTTGTTCTTTAAGTTAGTTTTCAGTGTTTTAAAATCGGCAAAATCACCACCATTGAGTACATTAGGTATGATAGAGACACTCTTGTTTCTATTGGTATACAATGTACTCACAATTCGACGTTTTTAACTCCGGATCCGAGCTGGCCGAGTGAGATCCTGAGGGAGAACATTGGACGCGACGCGAAGCGGAGACCTCGAGGGAGACGAGCCGGCGTGAGGAACAGGCTCAGGGCCCGTGCACACCGCACACCTCTGCCTAGCATCCTGCTCGCCAACGTCCAGTCACTGGAGAACAAACTCGATGACCTCAGGGCCAGGATAAAGTTCCAGAGAGACATTCGGGACTGCAATCTCCTCTGCTTCACCGAGACATGGCTGAACCCAGCGGTGCCAGACCATGCCATACAGCCGGCCGAGTTCTTCTCGGTTCACCGCATGGACAGGACGCGGGACTCTGGGAAGTCAAGGGGAGGCGGCGTGTGCTTAATGGTGAACAACAGCTGGTGCAACAGCGCGAGCGTTGTTCCTCTTACACGCTCCTGCACACCAAACCTGGAACTACTGTCCATCATGTGTCGTCCATTTTATCTTCCACGGGAGTTCACATCAGTCATCAGTGCCGTTTACATTCCTCCACAAGCAGACACTGACAAGGCCTTATGTGAGCTGCATGAGGCGCTCACACAGCACCAGACACAACACCGGGACGCTGCGCTCATTGTGGCGGGGGATTTTAATAGTGCCAACCTCAAACGCGCAGCGCCGAACTTTTATCAGCACATCACCTGCCCCACCAGGGGCGAAAGGACACTGGACCACTGTTATACCACGGTCAAAGACGGTTACAAGGCACAATCTCGTCCAGCGTTTGGTAAATCCGACCACGCCGCCATCTTCCTCATGTCAAAATATAAACAAAGGCTGAAACAGGAAGTTCCGGTCCAGAGGGAGGTCGCGCGCTGGACGGACCAATCGGTGGCCGCGTTACAGGACGCACTCGATGACGCAGACTGGGACATGTTCAGAAACAGCTCCGATGATGACGTCAGCGTGTTTATGGAAGCGGTTGTGGGATTTATTGAAAAGCTGGCAGACGATACGGTAGAGAAAAAGACTATCAGAACGTTTCCCAACCAGAAGCCGTGGGTGGATAAAACCATCCGCGATGCTCTGAGATCTCGCACAGCTGCCTACAACACGGGACTTGCGTCGGGGGACATGGAACCGTACAAGGCTGCGTCATACAACGTCCGGAAGGCGGTGAAAGAGGCGAAGCAGCGCTACGGGAGAAAACTAGAGTCACAGCTTCAACAGAGTGACTCTAGGAGCCTGTGGCAGGGACTGAGAACAATAATGGATTATAAAGCACCAACATCCGTTATGACGAACGCGGACGCGGCTCTGGCAGACGAGCTCAACACCTTCTATGCTCGCTTCGAGGCTGCAGCTAAAGACGCTAGCGATGCTAATGCTAACGGCGCTAATGCTAACGGCGCTAATGCTAGCGGCGCTAACGGCTGCAGACAGGAAGACACAGCCAGCACCGGGAACGCGCTCATCATCTCCGAGCACGACGTCAGGAGAGCCTTCAAGAGAGTGAACACCAGGAAAGCAGCAGGACCAGACGGCATCTCAGGTCGTATTCTCAGAGCCTGCGCAGACCAGCTAGCACCTGTGTTCACTGAGATATTCAACATCTCTTTATCTCAGTCGGTGATCCCCACATGCTTCAAAGAGTCCATCATTGTTCCTGTTCCAAAGAAACCACATCCTGCTTCTCTCAATGACTATCGCCCTGTAGCCCTCACCTCAGTAGTGATGAAGTGCTTTGAACGCCTTATCAGAGACTTCATCATTTCTTCACTACCCGACACACTGGACCCACTACAGTTTGCATACCGTCAGAACCGCTCCACAGACGATGCAATCTCTCATCTCCTCCACACATCACTCACTCACCTGGACACTAGGAATGGGAATTATGTTAAAATGCTCTTCATCAACTACAGCTCTGCTTTTAATACCATAATTCCCTCCACACTCACCACCAAGCTGGAGCACCTGGGACTGAGCTCATCTATATGTCAGTGGATCTCCAATTTTCTGACTGGCAGACCACAGGCAGTAAGGATGGGCGGACATGTCTCAGCTACACTCACTCTCAGCACTGGAGCCCCCCAGGGTTGTGTTCTGAGCCCCCTGCTGTACTCTTTGTACACCCACGACTGCGTGGCCACTACCAACTCCACCTCCATCATCAAGTTTGCTGACGACACCGTCGTGGTCGGACTGATCACCAACAATGATGAGTCGGACTACCTAGAGGAGATTGGAAATCTGGAGAACTGGTGCCAGAGGAACAATCTCCTCCTGAACGTCAGTAAGACAAAGGAGCTGATAGTGGACTTTAGTACAAAGCAGGAGAGGAACTACCAGACCCCCGTCATCAACAGGAGCCCAGTGGAGAGAGTGGACAGCTTCAGATACCTCGGTGTTCACATCACGCAGGACCTGTCATGGTCCTGTCACATCAACACCGTGGTGAAAAAATCCCTCAGACGCTTGAGAGACTTTAGACTGCCCTCCAAGGTGCTCAGGAACTTCTACTCCTGCACCATAGAGAGCATCCTAACGGGAAACATCACGACCTGGTTCGGGAACAGCACCATGCAGGACAGACGAGCTCTACAGAGGGTGGTGCGATCAGCCGAGCGCATCATCCGCACTGAGCTCCCTGACCTGCACTCCATCTACAGCAAGCGGTGCTGGACTAAGGCCAGGAAGATCATGAAGGACCTCAGTCACCCCAGTAATGGACTGTTCTCTTTGTTGCGGTCTGGGAAGAGATTCCGCTCCCTAAAGGCCAACACAGAGAGACTGAGGAGGAGCTTCTTCCCGCAGGCGATAAGGTCTCTCAATCACACCTCCACACAGGACTAATAACATCTTTTAAATTCACAACACTGACTGGACAATCATGGACACATTCATACACACTTGCACTAAATACTCATACATCTGGACAATTGCACATGTCACCTTTCATGCATATTTGCACAACCACTGACACTTTAATTCTATATACATATATACTCTATCTATCCTATATTTCTATATTTTTGCAATATTTTATTATGCCCTTATGGTACAGTTAATTTTACTAGTTAAAATTATTTCTTTAGCATTTCCTTTTTATTGATTATTTTACGTACAAGCTTTTATTTTATTTTTTTAAGGTCACTGGCGGTCGTATAAAGCATTTCACTGCATATTATACTGTGTATGATTGTGTATGTGACTAATAAAATTTGAATTTGAATTTGATTTGCCATCTCCACATCATAGCATTCAGTTTTTATTCACAATTTGTTTAGTGTCCCAACTTTTTTGGAATCCGGTTTGTATTTGCCTTTAATGAATGGTTACAATCTTGGTGTCAACAACAGAGATTACCCTTCGTTGATAACTGGAATGTTTTCTGGGAGCGTCCTAGGCTCTAGCAGACCGATGACCTGCACCCTAGCAGAGCTGGAGCAGCGGTCCTTTCTGACAACATCTCCAGGACACTACGAACCATCTGACTGGTGGTAAGTCATACCTTAGATATTAGGCACGTTACAACACACCATACTGATAGACGCACACACATAGCTTGTCCTATAGGAATTGTGTCTTCCCCGAATAGTGAGAAAAAAGAATACATTTGTTAAATTTGCCCGAAACAATCTGATAACCATAAAACCAGAAAAAGGCCAAATAAGTAATCAAAATCTACATGTAAAGTTTGGACTTCTCAACATTAGATCCCTTGTGCCTAAAGCACTTATTGTTAATGAAATGATCTCAGATTATTGCCTTGACGCACTCTGCCTCACCGAAACCTGGCTTAAACCAAATTAATATTGGTCTGAATGAGTCTACTCCGTCAGGATATTTCTATAAGCACGAGCCCCGTCTAATTGGTCACGGTGGTGGTGTCGCCACTATCTACAATGATGTACTCACTGTTACTCTAAAAATAAGGCCCAGGTTTAATTCATTTGAAGTGCTTATCATTAATGTTGCACTCAATGAAATACATAATAAACCCTTGCTATATTTTACCCTGGCCACCGTGTACAGACCCCCGGGGCCATATGTCGATTTTCTTAAAGAATTTGGACATCTGTTATCAGGCCTGTTGGTTAACTCTGACAAGGTGTTGATAGTAGGAGACTTTAACATTCATGTAGATGATGCTAACGACGCTTTAGCACTCGCATTTATGGATTTACTAAATTCCTTTGGGGTTAAACTAAATATAAATGGAGCAACTCACTGCATTAATCATACACTAGATTTAATTATATCCCATGGTATAGATTTCTCTATTATAGAGATCTTACCTCAAAGTGATGATATCACAGATCATCACCTCCTGATATATACTCTACCCGTAGAACAGATTAGCTGCGTCTCCACACATTATCAATTTGTTAGAAATATGAATCCGACTACTAAAGACAGATTCACAAGTAATCTTCCCGATCTGTCCCAATTTCTTATTAGACCCCTAAATGCAGATGATCTAGATGAAGTAACTAGCAGCATGAGCACTATTTTTACCAGTACATTAGACACTATTGCTCCCATCAGATTAAAAAAAGTCAGAGATAAAACACTTGCACCGTGGTACAACAGTCATACTCGCACCCTAAAGAGAGAAACCCGTAACCTGGAGCGAATATGGAGGAAAACTAAATTAGAAACGTCCCTAAACCTTTCAAGTTGGCAGTTATTAAGCCGCTTCTTAAAAAATCTAATTTGGACGCGAATTAAATAAATTACAAACCGATTTCAAACCTCCCGTTTATATCAAAAATATTTTAAAAAGTAGTATCAGCTCAAATATGCACATTCTTGCAGGAAAACAACACCGTTGTCAGGTTTCAGGCCCCACCATAGTACAGAAACTGCACTAGTTAAGATTGCAAACGACTTGTTTTTAGCTTCAGTCCAAGGCTGCATCTCAATACTACAGTAGTCTTACTTGCTCTTAGTGCTGCATTCGACACTGTAGATCATAATATTCTCATAGATCGCTTACAAAATCGCATAGGTATTCAGGGACAGGCATTAAAATGGTTTAGATCACACCTGTCTGATCGATACCATTTTGTAGATCTGAATGGAGAACCGTCTGGTGTAATGCCAGTGAAATATGGGGTCCCACAAGGGTCAGTTTTAGGACCTCTGCTGTTCTCAATATACATGCTTCCCTTGGGTAACATCATTAGAAGACATGGGATTAGTTTCCATTGTTATGCTGATGATACCCAATTATATATCGTAACAAAACCAGACGAAATACCTAAGTTGTATAGATTAACTGAGTGTGTCCAGGACATAAAAGATTGGATGACCAATAACTTTCTTTTACTAAATTCAGATAAGAAAGAGATATTACTTATCGGCCCAAAAACCAGCACACAACAGCCTGCGTTTAGAAGGATGTACTGTTACTATCAGCTCGACAGTAAAAGACCTGGGTGTAATCTGATGCAGAAAAGCTAGTTCATGCATTCATGACCTCCAGACTGGACTATTGTAATGCATTACTAGGTGGTTGTCTTTCATTCTCAATAAACAAGCTTCAGTTAGTCCAAAATGCAGCCGCCAGGGTTCTCACTAGATCAAGAAAATATGATCATATAACCCCAATATTATCATCCCTGCACTGGCTACCTGTTCAGTTTAGAATTAATTACAAAATAGTATTACTTACATACAAGGTTTTAAATGGTTTAGCTCCCACATACTGTACCTAACCAGTCTTCTGATACGCTACAATCCACCACGTTCCTAAAGATCACAAAATTCCAGACTTCTGGTAGTTCCCAGAATTTAAAAAAATACAAAAGGGGGTAGGGCATTTTCCCCTACCCCCTTTTAGCTCCAATGCTTTGGAATAGCCTTCCAGACAGTGTTCGGGGAGAAGACACGGTTTCCCAATTCAAAAGTAAACTCAAGACGCATCTCTTTAATCTGGCATACACGTAACTCATCCCATAATCTCATACTCCAGTACACCTATCCTGAATGGCAACTACGCTAATTCTCTCCATCTGTTCTGTATTTCTCTACCCATCCCAAGGCATCGGGAGATTGTGCCAGCTTCAGTAGACAAAGGCCGACCCTGCGAGGTTTCTGAGGCATCCAGAGAAGGACCAGCTACAGCTGGTGAGGTGAGGATCGAACTCACAAACCCTTGACTCAAGCCTTAGATGTGTGAATGCCACAGGGTTAACCACTATGTAAAAAATATTGTTGACATAGAACTGACATACGTGATCTTTATGTTATGTAAGCAAACTTCGGTTGGCCTCTCTGAGAAGTGTTTTTTATAAAGCTACACAGCTGTTATGTACCAATTACCTTGAGCTCTCTTCACTGTGTGTGTGGAAATACTCTTATTTAAACAATTATAGATACTGTTTTTAAAGAATTTTTACTCAGCATTGAAGTCATTTCCCATCACACTCCTTCAGAATGTTTTTTTTAATGGGATGATCAAACTCATTAAATTCAAATTTTATTCGTCACATTCACAGTCATACACAGTACGATATGCAGTGAAATGCTTACACGACCGCCAGAAAAAAGAGAATTAAATCTTATAGTAAGAAATAAATATGAATAAAGAAATACGATAGGAAAATTAAAACTTAACTAGAATAAAAATAGAAATAAAAATAGAAGTATACTGTACATAAAATAGAAATAAAAATATACTGTACAATAGAAATTTTCTTTTTTTAAATTGAAATTTGGTGGAGGAAGTATGGTGTGCAAGTATGCATAGAAAAAAATTCAAGTTACAAGACTGATGATTACTTAATGTGCTCTATCTACATACCTGATTTACTGGGATCTTTACAAGGAACATTCAACTCTTGACTCAGTGGTAAAGCCAATGCAAGACCTTGCCCCATGAACTTACAGCCTTTAGCGTACAAGACTGACACACTAAGTGGAAACAAAAATAGATTAGCAAAAGTATAATAATTTTAGTGCATTATGATTTCATGAACATGTAAATTTAATCTGAAAAAGATTCTAACTCAAATGTCGTTTGGAAAACTAGTCCCGTCCGAATAGGGCTTATGAGACTGACACGCTACCTACTGCACTAACGAGGCTGGACAGATGGTGCTGGTCAGCACGTAGGAACTGACCATCTGATCCTGATAGGCTGACTACTTTAAACCCTATAAACTTAGCTAATTATACATTAACTTTACCTCAATTACTTAAAATATTTTAGAAACTTCCTTTTCAAGTCTCATAATCTTAAGGTTGTGAGTTTATATTTGTGTTATGTCAATTTTGGTACATGGCATATATTTAAGTACAAAGAAAGATCATTTAGTTCAGAAAGCTTTTTGTTTAATTTACCAAATAAAGAGCGCCCCTTTAGGTTTATTAGGAGATATGAGAAAAAAAAAAAAAAAAAAATGGGGGAAATGGAAAAAGAAGAGGAATCTGGACAGACAGTCAAGTCAAGTAGGCTTTTATTGTCATTCCAACCATATACAGTTCAGTACACAGTGAAACGAAACAATGTTTCTCCAGGACCATGTTACATACATGCAACAACGTACATTAACAACACAATATAAATTAACAACACATTTACATTTTTACGTTAACCTAAAAACTATCTATTTCTATGCAAAAAAGAGACAACACTAGACAACAAAGTGCACCTGCAAATGTTCTCATCACCGCACAGCTGTTTAATCCCAATCCTGTGAGTTCTCATCATGTTGTGAGTGTATGGAAATGCTTCTGCTTTTACTATTACCTACTATTACGCTACCTACTGCGCTAACGAGGCTACGTACATGACCACTGTGGGCACATAAGAAATCACCAGCCAATGTAAAATACATTCAGCAGAAACTTGTTGAGTTCTCACTCACTCAATCTCTATATAATTTATGCTCTACTGGGTCACATGCGGCCTGGATCATATCCCTAGTTTGGAGCACTAGGGGGGAGGTACACTCTAGACAGGGTACACACTGACACTACAGGCAATTTGGAAACACCAATTAATCTAACGTCTTTAGACTGTGCGAGAAAACGGGTGTGGCAAGCACGGGGAGAATGTGCAAACTCCACACGGAACTGAAGCAGGACTCAAACCCTCAGCTGACAACCACTGTGTCACTGTGCTGCTCTCACAGATTTCTTTAAAAAAATATTGATTTATTTAATTTAAGCCTGTTAATTAGATTTTTTTTCTGTACAAAAGACTGTAAATGTACAGACCGTGGGAGGATACAACAAATGACATTCAGATTTTAAGATGGACAGCAGGTAAGGACTGGCAGACACACACTTTCAAAAGATAGGGACATAATGTGTTGGGTAAGGTGAGGGATTCTGTGTGTTGAAATCAGAGAAAACATTAAAATGTCCAGGACAGAAGAACTTTTTCCTGAAATATACATCAAGACATACCAAACTGACGGTAGCTCCTTAGTTCACTTACACTCAGGGCTTCTACATATACTGTAGGTCTCTAGTTGAGGCACTCTATTTGCATAAATAACCCAAAGACTTTATAAAAGTAACTGATCTTTCTTTGTTTGTGCTTAAACATATGACCTGTGCGAAAATCAACAGTCAAACAAAAAAGGTGGTAGGGGCAAAATCTTGCCCCGTGTGAGGATCGAACTCACGACCTTCAGATTATGAGACTGACGCGCTACCTACTGCGCTAACGAGGCTGAGAGCAGGATCTGGAGAATCACAAATGTAATGGTCCAGTTTAGCTAGAAATGGTTTCATGCAAAATCTTTTCTGATTATACATCTGACTTACTTGGGGATTTACAGGGAATGTTCTGGAAGTTTGAACTCTTTGTATCTGCAAAAAAAAAAAAAGAAAAAAATGTATTGATTGAGTTGATGCACTACACACTTACACATTTACAGTCACAACTGTACATAACATTTTGTAAAGTGTAATGACTTCACTGCTTATTTTAGATTTAGATGTATACATTGTTAAGGGTGAAAGTATTAAACTTTTAATAGAAAAATGTTCAGAGATTATTTTTTTTTTTGCATTTAAATCACTGAGGCGGTTACAATGCTTGTATAGTGCTTGGGGTCAAAAATACACACACGCGTTTAAATCACAACCAGATAAATAAATAAAATAATAAGTTATGCACGGTGTGAGGTTCGAACTCACGACTTTCAGATGATGAGACTGACGTGCTACATACTGCGCCAAAGCGCCAACAAGGCAGTGAGTAAAGCATCACGAGTCACCTAAAAGAACAGACACAACTGTCGAAGTTGAAATTTTAAGCGCTCCGCTGTTTTCGGATAAGTAAACGAAAAACAAACAGTAGTAATTGTTTTTTCTCTCAACGATAGACTTATCTTTGAAAGCAAAAACATGTTTAATTAACCAGTCACCGGCAAACTAGGCGCCCTAGTGGCCGATAGTAACATTACAGCTGTCATAAATCTTTCAAAATCCTAACCTCCGCGTGAACTCCGTGTGACGTGACACAGCAAAATTGAGGAATAAACACAATCAATTAAGTTAATAACACTCCTGCATTTATTGTAATTACAAATACAGAAATATAAAAGTTAGGTTAATTAAACATGTTTTACAAGTACAAGCACAGTTTTTAAAACAACATAAGTTATACTAATTATAAATAGTATGTGTTGACCTAATAGTGTGTTGTTTCTATTCGCCTCAATCCATTTCTCTTATGTTATCTAACTTTCTGTATGTAATACACAGCTGTAAAGTACCTGAAGCTGCCAGGACTATCCCTGGACATTGGATCATGTGATAAACTTCAATTTATCAATTTAGAAAATGTCAGAATAATACAAAATGATAAAAACATGCGTACGCCATTTTTATAACCGTCATAGTCCGTTAAACCGAGCGATTAACTAGCTAGCTAAATTAGCAAAGTACGCACAATGTTAATTAGCGTAAAAAAGTTTTTAAGTATAAGTTAAATATATTTATATTACATTAGTGACCATGGTATGTATTTTCTAAAGCTAGAGAAAAAAATGTATATAAATTTTTATTATAATTAATTACCTTATTACTGAACCGCTGACTCACCTCAAGTGTCGCCGTCAAACGTTAACAAGCTCTCGTGCGTGACTGTTAAAAGCAGCAGCCAATCAGATCACAGTCTGACGCATATATTTAACTATTCCAATCTTGAACCAATCAAAGCCCAGTTTGCTAAAGGGATTGGACCAATCAGCCGCTAAAGATGGCGGCTGTGGTGGTTTCCTTCTTTTTTTCTTTTTCTTTCTAATATCCTATATTATATTTTAACCAGATATGTTTATATTGTTATATTTTTACTTTAAAATTAAAAGCTATTATGCATTTGGAAATATATAAAAATATATTCAATATCAGATTTTTTTTTTCGCCACATAAAATTGCACATCATAGTTGCACTGCAATTAATTTCATTTTACTATTATTATTATTATTATTATTACTTGGGATCCATATGTTTTATTGAAAATTTTCTAATATATCTTATAGTTTTTTGTTCTTAGCACTGTTTTGGTCAGCTCTGACACCTGTGTCTATTGACTGAATGTAAGATATACAAGGTAGTATCAAAAAGTTTCGAGAATAGCTCTTGTTAACAAGCTTTTGTTCTCCCTAAGTTGCCTTAAAACCAGGCAGTAGACATCGTTATTGGTGGTCTGGCCCCAGAGACAGATTCTCAATGCACAATGCCACAAGTTTCTAAAAAGACGACAAGCATGCACTTGTTCGAACTGCGGACCTGCCTCACCTCCATTGTTTCACCAGCGGTAATGATCCTCGACATGAAGGATGGGCCTGCTAAGGGCATGCTAACAGAATCCACAATAAAGTGCATTATCGATCTATCTGGCAGTATGGTGACATAGTGGTTAGCACTGATGTTTTGCTCCTCCAACGTCCTTGTTCAATTCCCACGTCTGTGTCTGTGTGCATGTACTGTAGTTAGCATGTTCTCCCCATGTTTGGTGGGTTTCCTCCTACAGTCTAATGACGTTGAGATTAGGCTATCTGCCCACGCTGTTCCCACACTGACTGTAATGTGTGAATGTGGACAGAAAGTACTACCACGGACGTAAAATGGGAATCGATACAATGGTTACTATTGGCGTCCATAGTCCCTAGTTGGACTACAGAGGTTGATGGTTGGATGGAGGAATGGATGGATCTATTTATCTGTCTGTCTAATAATCTTGATTGGTATGAATGTGGGAACAAACAGTTATTATTCTTTTTTTTTTTTAATCATTATTATTAAGTCTTTTTGTAATAACAAGAGAAAACATTTATTAATCATCATATTCATTATTAATTAATTTTTTTATATAGAAACAAACTCTTCTCACTTTTCTTGTTGCTGAAATGAAAAAGGTTTTATCTTTAACAACACAAACTAAATAAACATTTCTCCTCATTAGACTTGACTGCATCCCAAAACCACAAATCTGTATTTGGTTATTTGATGTGCACTGCCATAGTATTTGATTTAGCTTTTTGCTTGTTCATTTGTTTGTGATTATGTAAAAACCAGATAATATCCTGTAAAGGCCTCAGAGTGGATATTAATGTTGTTAAGGTTTTAAGAAATAGGGGGGGGAAAAAACATCACAAAGCTTAGAAATGTGGGCTTTGGTGACACCTAGTGTTTTTTACGCTCTTTGGTCTGTATTTTATTTTGTTTCTGTCTAGTGATAAATATATCATTTATGTCATGTTCCAATTGTTTTTCTTTTAATCCATTTGTTCTAATAAATGATTAAATTATAACTTATTAAACTAATTATCAGTTTCATCCAGAATCTCCTCAGATTGAAAAGATGTTGGTCTGTTTTTGAGGGGTGACAGCAAAAACCTGGATTTTTGTGTGACAATCTTTTTCAATTTTCTAGAAAGTTTCTTATCCGGCTTTATCCTTGACTTTAGCTCATGAAGTCCCTAAAGTGGACTTTATATCATGTGACAATCTATGATCTACCTATGACATAATGTTCAAATTGGTGGCGTGCCAGGGTAGCATACAGTATGTGACCCAACTAACTAATTATATATATACTGTATATATACTGTATATATGTGTGTAGTTATTTACAAACATCTCATATTTTATATTAAACTTGTTCTAACTGTTGTTGTTGGTCGGAATATCCAGTCCGCGCAACAACTTGGCAAACTTGTTCTAACTGTATTTCTGTATATTAAAAATTTTAATAAAACAAGTTAAGAACATATAGCTTTTAAATATTGGGCTTTTAACCCTTAAAGTGCCGGGAAAATGCCATGTGATGTGTATTAAAATGTGTTCCATGTGGCCTATTTGATCTGTGTTATATCCTCTATAATTTTCCCTTTCAAAATGAAGCTGTCAGAATTATTAACTGATGATGATGATGAAAGTATACACTGTACATTTGCTTTACTGTCATGGCAATATCAATATGCCAAAGGTAATCCTGCTCAAATATGTAAACCAGGCATTTGAGCTTGTTGCATTGTATGTCAAACTGCAGTGTACAGTATTCATTAATAGTCTGAATTATACACTGATGTACTATTTGAATTACATTCTGGTGGACATGACTAACATGAACTCAGTGAATAGTTTCCAGGGAAAAAAGTGATGTTGTGTTCAGGTATTTCTATCAAACACTATGTGTTGTAATGTTGGCACGGTGGGTTAGTGGTTAGCTCTGCCCTCCGGTCTGTGTGCATGAAGTTTGCATGTTCTCAGTGCTTGGTGGGTTTCCTCCTACAGTTCAAAAAAATGCAGATTAGGCTAATGGGTGACCTGAATTTTGTGCTTGCTCTGCATTCGATTGGCACCCCGTCCATTAGATTGGCACCCCCTGTGACCCTGTACACAGGATAATGCATTATAGACGATGATGAGTGAGTGAGTATCTTAATACTTAGGGATTAGAAGAAAATGCCATGACCCACCAAAAGCACTTCATAAGCCAACTTTCATCATTTGACACAAATAATACAGGTAAAATGTTCACTGATGCAGTAATTACTGAATTTACAAATGAATAAACTGATAATGACCTACGATTACAGTAGGAGTATAAGAAGATCATTTTATGTTCAATAATCCCCTTCCCTTATACAGACAAATGTCATTCATTCTAATTATAGAGTATTCTCAGTTTCCCATTTTAAATGCTGAGCTGAAAAAGAAGAGGTCCAGACAGTCAGGCTCTAGTCTCAAGCTAGGGAATAAAAGTCTGTTTGACGGTGGGAAGAAGGTGAAGAGAAGGGGAAGGGGGGGGGGGAGCAAGAAAGGAGGATGAAAAAAAAGAAGAAAAGATGAAAAATTGAGAAAAAATGAGGTGAAATGAGAGTTATTACCATCTTCACTGTTTCCCTCAGTCTGGGAAAGTTTTAGACTGCTAATGTCATTGTAATTTATGATTTGCATCAACAATGAACATTATTACGCATTAGGCAGAGTGAGGGTGTGGATCCAAAGGTCCCAGGTTCAATTCCCGAGTGTGACTTTTTTTTTTTTTTTTAACCCAAAAATTTTCAGAAAATTTAAAAATACTGCCTAATTAATCATAACACGAGGTTAGGTTATTGTAAAAGTATTAGAGTTTGTCGTTAAATGCTTCATGTTGTGTCACACAAGAAGTAAACTTGATTAATATAATGAAATTACTAATTAATAGATTAAACATGTAATGCAACAGTGTATGGAATGAAGGCAAATTCTTTACAAATGAAATATTAATCTGGTGGTGTACTTTTAAAAGAAACATTTTCATGATTTTTTTTCATCATTAGTATGTAAAAAAAAAAAAAAAAGCAAAACTCTACTCTCCTGTTTGTAGAGATATTTCTGATAGAAATAATGACAGAATCATGAAGCTTCTGTCAAAATATAATGTAAATTTATTGGTAAATTTTATAAACTCAGCAAAAAAAAAGAAACATCCTCTGACTTTCAACTGTTTTTACTTTCAGTAAACTTAATGTGTAAATATTTGTATGAACACTAAAAGAGTCGACACCATAAGACATAAAGTAAAAATGTGTCCCTGAATGAAGGGAGGCTCAAAATCAGTCAGTACCAGTCAGTATCTGGTGGCCACCAGCTGCTTGAAGTACTGCAGTGCATCTCCTCCTCATGGACTGGACCAGATTTGTCAGTTCTTGCTGTGAGATGGAGGGATTGTGTGTTCCTGGTGTGACTCGGGCAGTTGTTGTGGCCATCCTGTACCTGTCACGCAGGTGTGATATTCGGATGTACCCATTATATAAAAACAAACAAGGGCACACAATGTAAAATCTATGTACATAGCTATAAACTCTGCAACTTAAACACAATTTACAAACAACCCATTAAAACACCAATTAAAACCTTACAAATTTCAGTCTATTTTTAATCTGCCCTTTTCCTCTGCATATCTTCCATCCATTGGTCAACAGGCATATTTGCAGTTTGTGGACAGTATATATAGCCATAATACTGTCTATGGCCAGTTTCTTTATTGCGAGGTTGACCGCATTGACTGCATTTATTTTTGTCAACAGTTCGATTGTAAGCTCTACGAACAGGTGTAGGGGCACGAAGAGGGCCTGCAGGAGCAATTGACCTCAATGCTGGGTTTTGTGGAGTCAAAAATACAAAGGTATTATTGGCAGGGGTGGGGTTCAGGGTGATGGATATAGATACGCATGAATGTGGAGGAGGCGGCTGCCTTTGCGCTTGTAGCCTTGGTCGGACAGATTGTGGAGCACAGGGGTGTGGTTCAGCTGCAGACTTCCTCTTGGCCACTGCCTGACCCACTGTACTTACAGGCAAGTGGTACTGATGTTGAGGGCCAGGCTGTGGGGTTGCAGCAGTAGGACGTGTCCGCACAGGTTGGAGAGGCACAGGAGCTACAGGAATTGAGGGAGGCAAGTTCACCCCTTGCAGCAGAATCCCAAAATCATGCCTCTTCAGTCTCTTGTTATGCCATTGAATGACTGATGTTTGATTAACATCAGGAAGCTGCAGGGTAGTGCTCTGCATGATCAAACCATTACCCAGAACCAGCCGCCTGATATTTTTGTAGTCCCCAAGTATCATCGTCCATCTCGTCAGTGAATAAGTGATTTTTTTGTTTTTTGGGGCTTGTGTGAACTCCAGAGTCTGATGGTCTCTACTAAGCGACAACAGTCTGGCGACTGGGCAGGTGACCCTGTGGATCCTAATACACAGCGTGTCATGCTCTCCACACCTGGTGTAAATTCCCCCTTTGCTGTGAGACGTCTAAAGCCTCCGGTAGTCAGCTGCACCTGGTGCCGAGCAGTGAATGCCACGCGCTGCTTGTCATACGGCAGAAGGTTTTGCCAGAGCGCTATGATGGTGCTGGCCTGCTGGCTGTTAAGTGTCCTCAGTCCGACCAAGTACTCTGCCAGGCTGTCCACTAGGTCCATCCCTGGGACACAGAGCTCATCCACAGCCTGGTAAATACAACACATGCAATAAAAATTAACAACAATACGATTACAAGTAAGAAAACAATATAGACACCGTATAACCTCTCACCTAAAGACTTACCAGCCGTTGATCAGGTGCTGTTGGGGTGATATCTGATGGTCCTGGGGGATCAGCAGTTGTAGCAGATGACAACAGGTTGGTAGAGAGAAGAGGGGCCGAGAGAGTTGAGCTGGTTGTGATGGCTGATGGACTTGAGGGAACAGCAGTGTGCACAAACTGTTAAATGTAAAAAAAAAGAACAAATTGTATTAAAAAACCCCAAACTCTCATGAACAGATCATAACCTTCTGAGAACAGTATTATCATGCACGTGACAAAAATAGTTACCAGCCGTTTCCCAGGTGTTGCTGAACTGGCATCAGTTGCAGGCAGACAAGGAGAAGTAGTGGCAACAGTAGAGTCAGCAGCCTGGGGAGAGGTAGGAGTTTCATCAATGCAGGTTGAAGTGGTAGTGGCAGCTGATCCACACCACCATCCTCAAATCCCTCATCCTGCAACTCCTCCTCACAGCCTATATCCTCCAGCATCTGATTAGTCTGCTCTGCATCAAGATCCTGGTCCTGCATGGCTTGTCCTGTCTGCCAGTTTAGGTATTCTATACCTATTAGTTCCCCTGGGAGAAAAAAATAATAATTTCAAATGTTACATTTCAGCAATTTCCTATAAAAATTATTCCATTATACAAATAATTACAATACACAACTCACCAGTGTACACCCCAGGTGGTTGAAAAGAAGGGACAAGCTTCTTTGCAAGCATGTGGACACTGAGTGTTGGCGCAGTGCACAAGGCCTCCTGAGTAACTAAGCAGAGATGGAGGTTTTACTGCCAGGGAAGCAGCTTCATGGTCCTGATTCCATCTATGGATTCCTTCCAGGAGGTACAGCTGGAAGTTCAGACTGTTGGCACTTGTTCCTTAAAATAGAGAGACATTTTGTTGTTTCATTTAAATGATGTAATTTTATCCCCATTTTCAAGGCTCTGAAATAAAATTGTAAAACTGTAAGTACAGCGGGGAAAATAAGTATTTGACACATCAGCATTTTGTATGGAGAGACCAGAATGAGCCAGAATCACTCCTGAGCAATGCAGACGACTGGTCTCTCCATACAAGAGTCGTCTAGAAGTTGTAATCACCAACAAAGGATTTTCTGCAAAGTATTAAATAAAATGTGTTAAACTTTATTAATTCTCTGTGTCATTTCACTTTATTTAATATGACTCAACTTGTATACTTAATTAAATGTTCTGATTTCTTTGAATGAATTCAATATTTGGTTTGTTGGCTACATCTGGTGGAAATTTAGTCTCAATAGCCCACTTAGAAATTCCCTTACTGACAAAAATGCTGATGTGTCAAATACTTATTTTCCCCGCTGTATCTGGCCTTGCTGATAAACAGTTGTTAAAACTTACCTGGAATGAATCTGTTGACATGGCAATGGAAGGACTCCAGTGATGTGGATCCCCTGGTACACCGTTAGTTTGGTAGGATAATGCCTCCTTTGTTGGTGCGTTCTGTCTTAGTGTACAGGAGCACACCTGGTTCGTCCTGAATACACTTAACATGCCTTTTCTGGACTCTCCAAATGTGCTTCATTCTCTCCCAGTCAAAGAGAGGGACACCAAGTAAATCTCTACCCTTTAAAGAGAAGCTCAATCGACATGATGGTCTGCTGCTCTCCTCTTGTCCGCCTTCTGCAGTGCAGAGACAGCTCATCCTTGGTGATGTGCTTGTCCACTAGCTTTTCAGTGATCCCAGGGACACCTTCCTTCTTCAGCTGCTTCCTTTCGGCTCTCCGCATCAAGGCAATGTCACTGCTGTCCCATTCAAAAATGCAGCATGACAATTTAGCCATAAAGGTTTTGTACAAAATATGTGCTTCATTTGCACACCCAAAAGTCCAGCTCGACAACCAGATCTGGCCACCCACCAAATCTTTTTTTTAATCTGGTCTCTCCATCTTCCTTATGTTGACAACAGCCAGTGTCAACATAAAGTAGGTGAGGAGGAGCCACACCAGCACTGCTGTACCTCTGGATTAGACGATAATGGTGTCAGGTCCGGGACCCTCCTGAGCTGTCAGGACATAAGGATTTGGCCCAGCACATTGTTCACTGATGTCAGCCATAAATCGGTCCCTTTGGCAATGCCTGACAACTTCTTGGTGATCTTTATTTGGATAGAAAAGACCTAATAATGCATATTTTAACAATGATTATAATTTGAATATTTACCTTTTTTATGGAGTACATTTTAAACACAGTGCCAAAGGTAGAGATCATTCTGGCTTTGATGTGATCCAGCCTGCTCAGGATGTCACGTCCATACACGGCCAGGATCCACTGGTGAGTTGGTATGGCTATTGGTTGAGGTGGGTTTCAAGGTCACATTTTTGAAATTCTCGCGTGTTACACTTACTTCCGAGTCAGGATCATATTGAACTCAAGCCTGTGAGCCAAATCTAGCTGGTGCAATATGGTCTTGCTTGAGGAGATGTAATTGGTTTTGCAGCCAACAGAATTACACCAAAGAGTTTTTGTTATCATCAGGTAATACATGTCCAAATCCAGAACCAGACGAGTTCTCTTGTGGACTCCAGCACCTGTGAGCTGTTTTCCACATTCAGGACAGGACAGCCTGACCTTCCACAAGTGGTATGGCATCCACAGGAGAAGCTTGTGGGTGAAAAAGCGTTCTGGAGTGGGTGCCTGATGATAAATGAGCGCTGGCCCTGGTGGGTCATACCAAAGCTTCAGATCAGTACGCAGCCGCTGGTGCTTCCACAGTGCTGCTGAAATCCATTTCTGGTCCTGAACTGGTATTGTCTCTCATCTCTGCTGGGAGCCAGACAGGATTTGAAGCAACTAATATATACACACACACACACACACACACACAGGTCCTTCTCAAAAAATTTGCATATTGTGATAAAGTTCATTATTTTCTGTAATGTACTGATAAACATTAGACTTTCATATATTTCATTGATTCATTACACACAAACTGAAGTAGTTCAAGCCTTTTATTGTTTTAATATTGATGATTGTGGCATACAGCTCATGAAAACCCAAAATCTCTATCTCAAAAAATAAGCATATCATGAAAAGGTTCTCTAAATGAGCTATTAACCTAATCATCTGAATCAACTAATTAACTCTAAACACCTGCAAAAGATTCCTGAGGCTTTTAAAAACTCCCAGCCTGGTTCATTACTCAAAACCGCAATCATGGGTAAGACTGCCGACCTGACTGCTGTCCAGAAGGCCATCATTGACACCCTCAAGCAAGAGGGTAAGACACAGAAAGACATTTCTGAACGAATAGGCTGTTCCCAGAGTGCTGTATCAAGGCACCTCAGTGGGAAGTCTGTGGGAAGGAAAAAGTCTGGCAGAAAACGCTGCACAACGAGAAGAGGTGACCGGGCCCTGAGGAAGATTGTGGAGAAGGACCGATTCCAGACCTTGGGGGACCTGCGGAAGCAGTGGACTGAGTCTGGAGTAGAAACATCCAGAGCCACCGTGTGCAGGAAATGGGCTACAGGTTGCAAATTTTGCATGTCATTCGGAAATCAAGGTGCCAGAGTCTGGAGGAAGACTGGGGAGAGGGAAATGCCAAAATGCCTGAAGTCCAGTGTCAAGTACCCACAGTCAGTGATGGTCTGGGGTGCCATGTCAGCTGCTGGTGTTGGTCCACTGTGTTTTATCAAGGGCAGGGTCAATGCAGCTAGCTATCAGGAGATTTTGGAGCACTTCATGCTTCCATCTGCTGAAAAGCTTTATGGAGATGAAGATTTCATTTTTCAGCACGACCTGGCACCTGCTCACAGTGCCAAAACCACTGCTAAATGGTTTACTGACCATGGTATTACTGTGCTCAATTGGCCTGCCAACTCTCCTGACCTGAACCCCATAGAGAATCTGTGGGATATTGTGAAGAGAAAGTTGAGAGACACAAGACCCAACACTCTGGATGAGCTTAAGGCCACTATCGAAGCATCCTGGGCCTCCATAACACCTCAGCAGTGCCACAGGCTGATTGCCTCCATGCCACGCCGCATTGAAGCAATCATTTCTGCAAAAGGATTCCCGACCAAGTATTGAGTGCAGAACTGAACATAATTATTTGAAGGTTGACTTTTTTTGTATTAAAAACACTTTTATTTTATTGGTCGGATGAAATATGCTAATTTTTTGAGAATTTTGGGTTTTCATGAGCTGTATGCCACAGTCAATATTAAAACAATAAAAGGCTTGAACTACTTCAGTTGTGTGTAATGAATCTAAAATATATGAAAGTCTAATGTTTATCAGTACATTAAAGAAAATAATGAACTTTATCACAATATGCTAATTTTTTGAGAAGGGCCTGTACACCTGTATAAATATCACTCTTTCCAACTTTACCTTCTGATACAGATCATACCACTTTTTCTGACGTGGTGCTGGTCTGTTTCCTGCCTCAGAGGGCCAAACTCCAGAGATGGCGAACCTACGGAGACGTGACGTCCACTCCTTGTCACACGTAGCCCTGTGTTTCTTCTGTTTGATGCCATCTTTCATTAACAGGAAAAAGGTGCCAATTAAACCAAATACATACATCACACACACCCAGCGAGATTTATAACTATTAGGTTTTGATATATATGAAAATTTATTTTCTGCTAAAAATGGTTTCATGTCAAATCTTTTCTAATTATACATCTGAATTACTTGGGTATTAACAGGGAATGTTCTGGAAGTTTGAACTCTTTGTATCTGCAAAAAAAATTAAATTTATTGATTGAGTTCATGCACCACACACTTACAGTCACAACTGCACTTTCAGTTTTATTCCCAACTGCAATACCGTAGACCATTATGTAATACATAAGTCCATTATTATACAACAAAACAAACATGACATTTTGTAAAGTGTAATAACTTCACTGCTTATTTTAGATTTATATTTATACACTGTTAAGGGTGAAAGTATTAAAATTTAATACTTAAATTGAGAAATGTTCATGTTAAACGAAATGCATAACTAAAGCAATATTTTTAATCAGCATTTAATTTCAGTTTTATTTATTTGTATAGCGCTTTTAACAATTGACATTGTCTCAAAACAGCTTTACACAATCAAAAGAATTATTTAAGTTTGTATGGAATGTGAATGTGTATGAATCAAAATGTTCAGATAGTCCCTGGTGAGCAAGCCCGAGGGCGACAGTGGCAAGGAAAAACTCCCTGAGATGGTAATAGGAAGAAACCTTGAGAGGAACCAGACTCGACAGGGAACCCATCCTCATCTGGGTGAAACAGATAGCAGGAAATGATCTGCATTTATACTGTGTTAGGTTCAGCTATAATAGTTGATGTTAATTGATGTTATAATAGTTGATGTAAAATGGAGTCCAGTAGTTATTCGAGACTCAGATAGACTTGTAGAAAGTTCCAGTCCTGAACTATCGAATTGTCAAGTCCTCAGAGAAACAGCTGACAACACCAGTCGAGGCCAGAACCATCTTCTAAGTAGATAGAATCATCCCCAGACACCAGGCGCATCCTAAAGAGACACACGGGGCATCCATGCGATGAGACCTCCAACCAGAAACGGGGCACCAGGATGGATCAGACAGGTCCGGAGGGCAGAGGGAGTCTGGATCACTGGCAGCTCAGGAACCACATGTGTAGCTCGACAGAGAGAGAGAGAGAGAGAGAGAGAGAGAGAAAGAGAGAAAGGGGGAGACAGGGGGAGAGAGGAAAGAGAAAGAGGGGGAGGAAGAGAAGAGGAGGAGAGATTGCAATTAGGTATGGTCACAATGTATAATGTGAATGTATATTTACTGTAGAGTGCAAGCAGGGACTCCGGCAGGACTAACTATGACAGCATAACTAAAAGGGAGAGCCAGAAGGAAACACAAACATGAGGGGGAACTGAGATGTAAAGCAAACAATCACCTCACCGTCAACAAACCTGAGTGATCAAATGAGACTGATCACTGAGGCGTTACAATGATTGTATATTGCTTAGTGTAAAATATAATACACATACGCGTATAAATCACAACCAGGTAAAGAAAATGAAAACAAAAAACATTTTGCCCCGTGTGAGGATCGAACTCACGACCTTCAGATTATGAGACTGACGCGCTACCTACTGCGCTAACGAGGCTGTGAGCAAAGCATCACGGGTAACCTAAAAGAACAGACACGATTGTCGGAGTTTAACTTCTAAGCGCTTTAAGGTTTCCACGTAAATAAACGGAAAACAAACAGCAGGAAAAATAAATATATATATATATTTTTCCGTTTTTCTCAACGATAGACTATCTTTGTAGGCAATATATATATTTATATCCAGCAGTCTCCGGCAAACTAGGCGCCCTAGTGGCCGATAGTAACATTACAGCTGTCATAAATCTTTCAAAATCCTAACCTCCGCGTGAACTCCGTGTGACGTGACACAGCAAAATTGAGGAATAAACACATCAATTAATAAAAAAAAACTCCTGCGTTTATTTTTTTATTACAATTACAGGAATATAAAGTTACGTTAAGGTAATTAAACATGTTTTGCAAGTATAAGCACGCTATTTCATAACAACATAAGTTATACTAATTATAAAAAAAATTATAAGTGTAAAAATACACAGCTGTAAAGTACCTGAAGCTGCCAGGACTATCCCTGGAAATTGGTTCACATGAAAAATAAACTTCAATTTAGAAAGTGTCAGAATAATACAAAATGATAAAAACACGCGTACGACATTTTTTTAACCGTCATATTCCGTTAAACCGAGCGATTAACTAGCTAGCTAAATTAGCAAAGTACGCACAATATTAATTAGCGTAAAAAAGTTAAGTATAAATAAGTATAAATTTTATATCTTTATATTACATTAGTGAGTTGTGGTATGTATTTTCTAAAGCTAGAAAAAAAAAATATATATATATATATATATATATATATATACATAATATTTTATTATAATTAATTACCTTATTACTGAACCGCTGAATCACCTCAAGTGTCGCCGTCCAGCGTTAACAAACACTCATGCGTGACTGTTAAAGGCAGCAGCCAATCAAATCACAGTCTGACGCATATATTTAACTATTCCAACCTTGAACCAATCAAAGCCCAGTTTGCTAAAGGGATTGGACCAATCAGCCGCTAAAGATGGCGGCTGTTGTGGTTTCCTTCTTTTTTTCTTTATCTTTCTAATATCCTATATTATATTTTACCCAGATATGTTTATTTTGTGAATTAAAAGCTATTATGCATTTGGAAATATATATAATTTTTTTTTTGCTCCACATAAAATTGCACATCATGGTTGCACTGCAATTAATTAAATTTTACTACTACTATTATTATTATTATTACTTGGGATCCATATGTTTTATTGAAAATTTTCTAATATATCTTATAGTTTTTTAGGTCTTAGCACTGTTTTGGTCAGTTCTGACACCTGTGTCTATTGACTGAATAGCTCTTGTAGTGGGATCAGGGGCAGTGGTGTTAAGGCTCTGAGCTACAGATTGGAAGATTGGCAGTTCAAGCACCAGCTCTGCCAGGTTGCTGTTGTGGGGCCCTTGAGCAAGGCCCTTAACCCTGTCTGCTCCAGGGGTGTTGTAAAATTGCTGACTCTGTGCCCCTGCCTACTAACAAGAAGCTGGGATATGCGAAGAATTAAGCATTTCACTGTGTATGTGGCAAATTTAATTATTAACAAGCTTTGTTTTTTTTGCAGTAAATTGCCTTAAAACCGGGCAGTAGACATCGCTATTGATGGTCTGGCCCCAAAGACAGATTCTCGATGCACAATGCTAAACACAAGTGTCTAAAAAGACGACAAGCATGCACTTGTTTGAGCTGCGAACACATAGCGGTTAGCACTGATGTTTTGCACCTCCAGCGTCCGGGTTCAATTCCCGCGTCTTGGGGTGCATGGAGTTAGCATGTTCTCCCCGTGTGTAACAATGCGGTTAGTTGACTCATGTTGTAGCATGGACGTTTTAGTATGTGGCACTACTAAGGAAGTTACAAACAGAGAGTTACAAACATAATGGTAGTGGTCTGAGTTATTTATATACTCACTCTAGAGAATGAACGAGAGTGAAACACTGTGCTCGGTGGGTTTCCTCCTACAGTCTAATGACGTGGAGATTAGACTAACTGCCCGTTCCCAAATTGCCTGTAATGTGTGAATGTGGACAGAAAGTACTACCACGGATGTAAAAATGGGAATAGATACAATGGTTACTATTGCCGTCCATAGTCCCTAGTTGGACTACAGAGGTTGATGGTTGGATGGAGGAATGGATGGATCTATTTATCTGTCTGTCTAATAATCTTGATTGGTACGAATGTGGGAACAAACAGTTATTATTCTTTTTTAAAATCATTATTATTAAGTCTTTTTGTAACAAAAAGAGAAAACATTTATTAATCATCATATTCATTATTAATTAAGTTTTTTTTTATATATAGAAACAAACTCTTCTCACTTTTCTTGTTGCTGAAATGAAAAAGGTTTTTTCACAACACAAACTAAATAAACATTTCTCCTCATTAGACTTGACTGCATCCCAAAACCACAAATCTGTATTTGGTTATTTGATGTGCACTGCCATAGTATTTGATTTTGCTTTTTGCTTGTTAATTTGTTTGTGATTATGTAAAAACCAGATAATATCCTGTAAAGGCCTCAGAGTGGATATTAATGTTGTTAAGGTTTTAAGGAATAGGGGGGGAAAAACATCACAAAGCTTAGAAATGTGGGCTTTGGTGACACCTAGTGTTTTTTTTTAACGCTCTTTGGTCTGTATTTTATTTTGTTTCTGTCTAGTGATGAATATATCATTTATGTCATGTTCCAATTGTTTTTCTTTTAATCAATTTGTTCTAATAAATGTTTAAATTATAACTTATTAAACTAATTATCAGTTTCATCCAGAATCTCCTCAGATTGAAAAGATGTTGGTCTGTTTTTGAGGGGTGACAGCAAAAACCTGGATTTTTGTGTGACAATCTTTTTCAATTTTCTAGAAAGTTTCTTATCCGGCTTTATCCTTGACTTTAGCTCATGAAGTCCCTAAAGTGGACTTTATATCATGTGACAATCTATGATCTACCTATGACATAATGTCCAAATTGGTGGCGTGCCAGGGTAGCATACAGTATGTGACCCAACCAACTAATTTTAAAAAGCTTGTGTGTGTATATGTGTGTGTGTGTGTGTATGTATATGTATATGTATATATATATATATATATATATATATATATATATATATATATATATGCGCAGTGGCTTGCAAAAGTATTCGGGCCCCTTGAACTTTTCCACATTTTGTCACAAACATGAATCAATTTTATTGGAATTCCACGTGAAAGGCCAATACAAAGTGGTGTACACGTGAGAAGTGGAACGAAAATCATACATGATTCCAAACATTTGTTACAAATAAATAACTGCAAAGAGGGGTGTGCGTAATTATTTAGCCCCCTTTGGTCTGAGTGCAGTCAGTTGCCCATAGACATTGCCTGATGAGTGCTAATGACTAAATAGAGTCCACCTGTGTGTAATCTAATGTCAGTACAAATACAGCTGCTCTGTGACGGCCTCAGAGGTTGTCTAAGCTACAAAAAGCCTCAAACATGCCACGAAGCACTGTTCAAGCGATCATTCAGAAATGGAAGGAGTATGGCACAACTGTAAACCTACCAAGACAAGGCCGTCCACCTAAACTCACAGGCCGAACAAGGAGAGCGCTGATCAGAAATGCAGCCAAGAGGCCCATGGTGACTCTGGACGAGCTGAGGTGATCTACAGCTCATTGGGGGAATCTGTCCATAGGACAACTATTAGTCGTGCACTGCACAAAGTTGGCCTTTATGGAAGAGTGGCAAGAAGAAAGCCATTGTTAACAGAAAACCATAAAAAGTCCCGTTTGCAGTTTGCCACAAGCCATGTGGGGGACACAGCAAACATGTGGAAGAAGGTGCTCTGGTCAGATGAGACCAAAATGGAACCTTTTGGCCAAAATGCAAAACGCTATGCGTGGTGGAAAACTAACACTGCACATCACTCTGAACACACCATCCCCACTGTCAAATATGGTGGTGGCAGCATCATGCTCTGGGGGTGCTTCTCTTCAGCAGGGACATGGAAGCTGGTCAGAGTTGATGGGAAGATGGATGGAGCCAAATACAGGGCAATCTTGAAAACCTCTTGGAGATTTTTCGTTCCACTTCTCACGTGTACACCACTTTGTGTTGGTCTTTCACGTTGAATTCCAATAAAATTGATTCATGTTTGCGCCTGTAATGTGACAAGGCATTTGAGCTTGTAGCATTGTATGTCAAACTGCAGTGTACAGTATTTGAACCACACAGTGGCTTTCCATTCATAATCACAGGGTGTGGCCCTGTATAATCCAAGACTAGGCCTGCTATGGTAGCCTATAGACAGGTAGGATGCTCACGCCATTTGTAAATGAAAAGTGTTACATTCTGGTGGACATGACTAACATGAACTCAGTGAATAGTTTCCAGGGAAAAAAGTGATGTTGTGTTCAGGTATTTCTATCAAACACTATGTGTTGTAATGTTGGCACGGTGGGTTAGTGGTTAGCTCTGCCCTCCGGTCTGTGTGCATGGAGTTTTCTCTCAGTGCTTGGTGGGTTTCATCCCACAGTTCAAAAAATGCAGATTAGGCTAATGGGTGATCTGAATTTTGTGCTTGCTCTGCATTGGATTGGCACCCCGTGTGGCCCTGTACGCAGGATAATGCATTATAGACGATGATGAGTGACTATGACTTAATACTTAGGAATTTTGAATAAAACTGAATAAACTGATAATGACTTACAATTACAGGAAGAGTATAAGATAATTTTTTTGTTAAATAAGCCACTTCCCTTATACAGACAAATGTCATTCAGGGTCTATTTTTAGAGATGACTAATTATAGATTCTCAAGCTCCAAGAGATGACCCATTTTAAATGCTGAGCTGAAAAAGGAGAGGTCCAGACAGTCAGGCTCTAGTCTCTAATCTGGTTTGCATGCTCATGATCAATATGGTTTCTTGAATTAGTTTCTTGGAAATAAAATATATATTTTGTGTTGCCTGTACTACTGATAACAGAAACAGATTTTTTATTTCTGCAACTCTCAGTAACATGGAGTATATATATACTATGTGACCCAACTGCTGGGTCAGAGCAAATGTATATATGTTGAACATCCACGACCCGGTCGCCAGTTCACCAGTTTTCCTTCCTTGGATTACATTTGCTCTCACGCAGCTGTCTAGCAATCACAATCTGGCCCTTGTCAAAGTAACTCAAACCTCTTTTCCTGCCCATTTTTTATTCTTCTAAAGACATCAACCTGAGGAGAAAAGGGTTTATGTGCTTCCTAATATTTCCCACCCACTTCCAGCTGCAATTGTAACAAGATGTTGTAACTGTAACTACTGTGAGCAGGGCCAAAGTGTAATAGCGAGACATCTGGGTCAGGTTATCTCCAATACTGCAGGTCTTGTGGGATGTTCCTGGTTTGCAGTGGTCAGGACATACCAAATGTACTCCAAGGAAGGAAAACCTGTGAAATGACGACAGGATGATGGGTGGCCAAGGATCACCTGGGGAGTGAAGGCTGGCCTGTGTAATCCGATCCAATACAAGTAGTGTAGGTAATGTAGATCAAATTGGAGAAATGGTTAATTTGGGCTGTAACAGAAAGATCCACACTTTCACACAGGTCATTACTATATTAGGCAGGTTATGACCACTTGTCTAATATTGAGCACCCCACCCCCACCCCCACACCACCAAAACAGTAATGACCTGTGTTGTGTATTCTGACACCTTTCTATCACAACTTTTCCTCAATTCGATCTACATTAGCTATATATATTGAATTACATATAATTCAATTATCGCACATTAAATTACACAACGAGTGTTATTCGTTTGTTTGATAATCTACCCAGAATCCTCTCTGATTATAAAAAAAGAAATGACCGTTAAATTTAAAAATATATTTCGGAGCGCACGATTGCATTGCATTCTGGGAAATGTAGTAAGGCGTCCCGTCTCATGCGCTAACTCAATAGCTATTTCGAAACGTTAGAGAACTTCATTACGTTATCGTCATGTTCTACTTCCGTAAATAGCCGCGTCCCCCCTTCCTCGCGTTGGCTGTAAGTCCCGCCTCCTCATTCCTGTGATTGGTTGAAAGCACCCGTATTTCTCTGCCATGATTGTGTAATAGTTCAAACAACCGTGCATTATCCAATTAGAGCGCTGTTTGTGAGTTTAAACCGAAACTCCTGACCAATCCCAGAGCAGGAGGCGGGGTTTGTGGGACTACAGATAGGAATATGTTTATTTGGGGATCGAGAACCCAAGCAAACGTTTGGTGGTAGGTGGTGGAGATTTAGTTCGATCACTTTAATTTTAAATCCTACATGTGTCAACAAGGGATCTTCTGATCTAAAGACAGCGGCGACGGCTTTGAGTTGTTTATCGGAAAAGTCAGGTAAGGATGCTAGTTTTATAAAGCGTGCTCATTTGCGTGGTTTTCAATGGATCACCTGAAATCTGCTAATGTAAAGAGAGAGAGATTTAAAAACAACATCATCGGATCGGATTGTTTGTGGTGTCATTATCTGCGTAACAAAGCCGAAGCTAAGCTCCACTAAGAAGCTGGGTTTTGTTCATATTGTACACTGGGGTTTGGATTACAAGCTGTTAATTCGTGCCCTAAATAGTGCACTAGTGTAGGGTTTGTGTAATCATTTAGGATCGACTCGGTGTCATGTCAGTGTCACGCCACAGCACAAACTAAACAGCTGGAGGTACATGAATAGATCTGTCATGTACACTGTCTAAACATCTCCATGTCCATAACACAATGTTCCTGCAACAAACACTTCTGAAAAAAAAAAACATACAAAAAATAAAATAAAAATCCCACTCAACCCACCGTAAACAGATCTGGATCATTTGATCTACTGTACAGCTACAATTTATTTTTGTTCTTTTTTTTTTTGTTTTATCTTTTGATCTACTGTAGAGCTACAAAGTATTTATTTGAGATGGGAATCACCAGTGATCACCTGATATGATGATGTCGCAATACCTAAGGTGCTGATTCGATTAACATTGCGATTCTGTAAGTATCATGATTTTATAAATATCCCAATCCAATATTATCATTTAGCAATATCATGTACAATATCAATTAACGATATTGTTCATCATTCGACTGCTCCCCTTGAGGAGTTAACGGGACTTTTTTGTCCCGATGTTTGGCACCTTGGACCATCAGATCCGCATACAACGCAGTCATATCTTCACTTTGTGTGTGATGTTCCTTATAACATTAGTTTTCTCACTTAAAAACCAATTGCAGCATATAAACCATAGAAACGAACAAAAACAAAGTTACATTGTTACTGAGCAGCGCGTACGTCTGTTATGTCATAATTACAGACATAAACAATATATAACATTAGTTTTTTCACATAAAAAATTCAAAGTGGTGTTTGAACCATACAAACTAAGTTCAAATACAAGAGTTTAACATTTTTCTTCAGATTAAATGAAACAAAAAGCTACAATGTTACTGAGCAGCATGTATCGTTATGTCATAATTAAAATTTCTAAACTTAGCAAATATTTGACTCCTAACGCACAGGCTGACGCTGAATAGTTTAGAGCGCCACCTGTAGGATAATAAAAAAAAATGGTGAGTCTTACCACCTTAAATGTCCCCAAAGTCGCAAGGGTGTTTTGGGAAGTTGTGCGTATGGTGCGCATGCAGCTTCTAATGAGCACATTTGAGACTAATTATTGCTTGGGGTGTTATAATAATGTACATTTATACCTTTACCAGGAAAGGCATGTGAAATTTAGAAGTATGAACTTGTTTAATAGCTGCGTTCAAAATCGGTTGTTTGAATCAAGCCGATGCCAGTCAGATCTGCATGTGTTTTAAGAGCATAAACTTCTGTCATCGCTATGAAGATGGGTCTTTAAGACACTGGATTTATGGAAGTTTAGGCCAAAAGATAACTTTTTGATTTAAATAAAAAGCATTATGTTTTGGCACAAACCAGACACTGCTTTCCGATGTCAGAGCTCCATCTTCTAAAGTTGTGAAGCAAGGTGGTGGCAGCATCATGGTTTAGGGCTGCATCAGGTTTATATCTGTTATTGACTGACTTATAAATTCTGGTTTGTACCAGCAAATTGTAGCAGGAGGATATTAGGATTTCTGTCTATTAAATAAAGCTTAACTGAAAATGGGTTACGTAGCAAAATGGCGATCCATAAATATATATACAGTAAGTTTACACAGGAATGGTTAATGTAGAAGAAATTTAATGTTTTTGGAACGGCCAGTCAGACCTTAACCAAGAGGAAAATTGTGGAAGGATTCCCCCAAATTAGTAGCTTATGCAAGAAAGCCCAACAACATCACAGGAGGAAGGACGGCCTGAATGCAGCACAAATTGACAACAAAAAGTCAGTTTTGGTCATTTTAGAAAAGCACCAGAACACCCAGTGCACCACAGCCCACCATGAACTGGGCCCAGAAAACAAAGAGGCCAAGGTCTCCAGACTCCCCAGATCCCAATCCGTTCCAGCGGATACGACAGTCAAATAAGTCCGATCAATGGACGGCCGACCCCGTGACCCACGGCACCCAAAGGATCCGCTGCCCCTGTGTGATTTAATTCATTATGCAGCTTAATTGATATTTTGTTGGTGGATTCAGAATCGATTCACACTTTTTAAGTTATTTAGATAAACTTGCAAGTATTATACCATATAAGCGTTTTTAATTCCTCAAAACCCTGTAAGAATCTATTCAGTAAGTGAAATGGCAAAAAAAAAAAAATCTGATCAAGTCTTTGTTTATTATCATTTAAATGATTTTATTTCCCCCATCTTGTAGAAATAACCAAGGAGATGTGTAAAGCTTGATAAAAACGATTGATTGAGTCGTGGCCTCAGGAAACGTTTAAGTCGGTTGGAAAACTCGTCTGAAAAAAAAAAAACTTTTGTTATGGAATGCTTGTTTGTGTTTCTCTGGGGTGGAGATTTGTGAACACGGGCGCGATTTATTCAAATCTTAAACTCACCTAACCGTTTGAGATCTTTGGGTGGGGGTGGGGCGCTAATCTTAACCAAAGCACCTTTGAATGCGCGTGTGGGTGTGTGAACTTTTGCTCCGCATTATTTTTTATCATGCCATTGATGAATTGTCATGATGTTCTGCATTATTCAGTTCCTAATAAATGATATTTTAATATTACGGTCATGACGCCGTGCCGCGAGGTACATTTCTGTCAGGTGTGTATGACTTTCAGGGCAACTAAATGCGCCAAAGTTCTGCTTTCCTGCATTTAGTCATTATGAGTTAGTTAACCGCTACACAAAGGTTTAAACAAATAGTGTAGTCGTTCCTCAAACCGTGTTACCCTGCAGGATATCGGGTTACCGGGTAACATGTGGATTAAATGTCCATGAAAGGACAAGTACGTTAAACGGTTTTGTTCTTGTCAGTCTTTACCCGGTATGAGGCGGTCGAGGGTGCCTGACAACAGCTGAGTAACAGGTAACAATAAGGTTTGTGTTTGGGGGGGGGGGGGTTGTCCAGACAAGCCATTCAAGAGCTTTCCAGCTGGTTAGTCCTGGTGGAATCCTGACGCTAAAGTTTGTGACTATTGTTTGAGCGAGCAAGTGCGAAAGTTTTACCACTTGTCAGTTATTTTAGGGAAAATAAGTGTCTGCTTTTGTGTATTTACAGATATGGTACATATCGATTTTGCATTTTGGGTCTTTTAATAATTATAATCATAATCGCTGACAAACAGGAATAAAACATTTGTAGGAAACTAATCAACTCTGGATTGCTAGCAGTATTCTTAAGCTTGCCTAAATGAATTCACTTGCGATATTGGTGACTTGAAATGTCGTTTTATCCTACAATCAAGAATATAGTACAAAACCAAGAAAGAGGATTTTTTTATCATCTCAGCTTCCAGACCTGCTATGAAAAAGGTCATGTACAGAGAACAAACCCGAGATGTCAGGAATAATTACCACTGAGAGGATCCTCATGCTGTTCAGAGGGTATTAAAGAGCCATAAAGGCAGAGGTTGGACATATGGCCTATAAAGGGATCGTCATTTCGTATGATACACTGTTTTGTCAGTTTTTCAGCACGGGGCGTTAAACAGTATGTGTGGAGCGGCAATATGTTATGTCGAGTCCACTGACAAGGACATTCCCTTTTTTTTTTTTTCAGCTTAGACTTTATTTTTGATTAATCATTTCTCTGGATTAACACAGTCGGAGTCTATCCGCTCCTACATCTTGCATGAGCTCACAGACGCCCATGAGTACCTAGAGCTTTGATTGACGGGAGAGCACCTCCCATCCCTCCCCTCTGAGGCGGGAGACTACAGCATCACCCAGGATTCGAACTTGCGATATTTATTTACTAATTACCTACTGTTTTGCCGTTATACATAAAGCTGCTATGGAAATTAACATTTTCATAACTTGACCTCTCTTTATCAGTTTCGATTGGTCCGGTATTTTCATAAGCTTGAACGGTTCGGTCTTTCTTGCTTCCGGCACATTAATTTTAATCCTTGATTTCCATATTTATCTCCCTGGAGTGTAATATATTGAAAACCGAAGAGCAGGAAACAATGTCTGTTCATGAATTCAAGTTAGGGCATCAGTACGGTGCAGTTGTTTTGGTGTAATTTCTCTATTTAGTGTTTTGCCTTTTTGTAGCCCATACCGGTCACGCAAAGTATTGTAGATTTCCTTTATTTCTTCTAAAGTTTTCTGAATTCCCCCTACATCAGTATTATTTCATCCAGACTTCTACAATTATCAAGTGCAAAAAAAATGTGTGTCTGTGTGCCCTCTAAGCAGATCTGAGCTGATCCTGCCTTGTCTGGATCCCAGCAGGCCTGTCTAGGATGCCCAAAGAACCCAATGAATCGTCAAGTGAGGAGGAAAAGAAGGTCGACGGAAAAGGGTCAGAAGATTCCACAGGCCGGACAGATGCATCAGAGGAGCTGCTGCGTAAAAGAATCAGGACGAACACGCCGAGTCCTCACCGACACACTCCTCCGTGTAAGACCAGTTTAGCCTTTTTCTTTACTTCTAACACACCAAACACCTGCTGTACAGGTTTTCAAACTGGGTATGTCTCGCACCTTTGTTTAAGGGATCACAAATCTTTAAAGCACACGCATACGTGTTTAGACATACTGTATATTTGTGTGGCAAATGGATTCGCTTCATTTATATAATTTACTGTATGTGGGTAAAAGACCAGTCATTGTTCATATAACAAATACGGTTTGTTAAGGAGAGTGCACTGTACTAATCAGCGGGCTGCTAGATTGCCCTTGAGTGAGTATGTGTACTGTGTGGCTGTCGCGTTTAAGATGACTGAGCGACCAGAGCCATGAATCTGAATAATTTAGTATTAAGCTTATGAATATTCACGAAAGGCTTCACTGAACCAATAGGTTTTCAACCTAGACGTAAACACAGAGACTCCTTTCCTGAGTCTTGAACACTAATTGGAAGTCTCATTTATAACTGTGGGGATTTGTAAAAAAAAAAAAATAATAAAAACTCTGGTCTTTGCTGTAGTTTTTATTATACGAGGTACCAACAAATAGGCTGCACCTTTTGATAGAAGTAGGTGTGGCAGATCATTCATCCAGGATCTCCAGCGAAAAAACCATTCAGAGCTTTCTAGGTCAATAGTAGTATTTTAAAATTAATGCAAAATTTCAGTGGGAGGTCAGTGTGGATAATGCAGTCTGGGTAAGATAGGGGTGATGTACTCATATTGCCGACTCTGGGTGCTGTATTCTGGTGCTTCTTAATGCATCTTGTGGAATATCCAGACAGGAAGGCATTACGTTAATTCAAGCCTTACTGAGCAGTTGAATGCTGTCCAGAAGAGTTATAGTGGCAAATTTGCTATAGTGCCAATTTTGCTATTTGATCACTGTCCATGATCAGGATGTATAAATAAATGGCTGACCGCAGTATTAGGCTGTGCACTTTGCTGGTATGTGTTGTGGTGCCAGAGATCAGTCTTGGTCTTAAGACTTTTTAAAGTCTTGGTAGTTTCAAACCAGGAAATAATATTGCATGAGCAAGCATGTTTATATTTCTGATTCACTTAATGTTGACTGTACATGTAAGATTTTCCCTGCACATCCTGTTTTCAGCATAAAAGATTCAGATTTTATCCCATCTGACTGCTTTGATTGCCTTAACAGCCAGCCCGTCCAAGTTCGTGTCTGTGGAGGAGCTAATGGAGGCGGCTAAAGGCGTGACTAACATGGCGCTGGCTCATGAGATAGTAGTGAACGGTGGATTCCAAATCAAGCCCACTGAGCCTGCTGAAGGAAGGTAAAGTCCTTCAAATATCCAAGCACTATCTGAACTAAAAAATGTATATAATAATAATAATAATTGATTTATTTATTGCAGCTTGGAGAAACGAGTTAAGGAAATTGTGCACAAAGCATTCTGGGATAATCTTGAAACCCAGCTGAATGACGAGCCGCCTGTGTACGAGCATGCTATCAAGCTGGTCGGGGAAATTAAAGAGGTAAGACCATCAAAACTATATAATCTCTTAAAGAATCATGAATTGTATTCCAGTGGTACCTCGGCATATGTATTTACTCCATTCTGGTGAGTCCTTAAGGTGAAAAAAATTAATATTGCAAATTTTATTTGCTTCGCTTGGTTTTCCACTGACGCAAACGGGTTTCGAATGGCTCCCCAACTTCGCTGGCGTTTAGCTCGCTTATATATATATATATACAGTGGTGTGAAAACCTATTTGCCCCCTTCCTGATTTCTTATTCTTTTGCATGTTTGTCACACTTAAATGTTTCTGCTCATCAAAAACCGTTAACTATTAGTCAAAGATAACATAATTGAACACAAAATACAGTTTTGAAAATGAAGGTTTACGTTATTAAGGGAGAAAAAAACCTCCAAATCTACATGGCCCTGTGTGAAAAAGTGATTGCCCCCCTTGTTAAAAAAATAACTTAACTGTGGTTTATCCCACCTGAGTTCAATTTCTGTAGTCACCCCCAGGCCTGATTACTGCCACACCTGTTTCAATCAAGAAATCACTTAAATAGAAGCTACCTGACACAGAGAAGTAGACCAAAAGCACCTCAAAAGCTAGACATCATGCCAAGATCCAAAGAAATTCAGGAACAAATGAGAACAAAAGTAATTGAGATCTATCAGTCTGGTTAAGGTTATAAAGCCATTTCTAAAGCTTTGGGACTCCAGCGAACCACAGTGAGAGCCATTATCCACAAATGGCAAAAACATGGAACAGTGGTGAACCTTCCCAGGAGTGGCCGGCCGACCAAAATTACCCCAAGAGCGCAGAGACAACTCATCCGAGAGGCCACAAAAGACCCCAGGACAACATCTAAAGAACTGCAGGCCTCACTTGCCTCAATTAAGGTCAGTGTTCACGACTCCACCATAAGAAAGAGACTGGGCAAAAACGGCCTGCATGGCAGATTTCCAAGGTGCAAACCACTTTTAAGCAAAAAGAACATTAAGGCTCGTCTCAATTTTGCTAAAAAACATCTGAATGATTGCCAAGACTTTTGGGAAAATACCTTGTGGACCGACGAGACAAAAGTTGAACTTTTTGGAAGGTGCGTGTCCCGTTACATCTGGCGTTAAAGTAACACAGCATTTCAGAAAAAGAACATCATACCAACAGTAAAATATGGTGGTGGTAGTGTGATGGTCTGGGGTTGTTTTGCTGCTTCAGGACCTGGAAGGCTTGCTGTGATAGATGGAACCATGAATTCTACTGTCTACCAAAAAATCCTGAAGGAGAATATCCGGCCATCTGTTCGTCAACTCAAGCTGAAGCGATCTTGGGTGCTGCAGCAGGACAATGACCCAAAACACACCAGCAAATCCACCTCTGAATGGCTGAAGAAAAACAAAATGAAGACTTTGGAGTGGCCTAGTCAAAGTCCTGACCTGAATCCTATTGAGATGTTGTGGCATGACCTTAAAAAGGCGGTTCATGCTAGAAAACCCTCAAATAAAGCTGAATTACAACAATTCTGCAAAGATGAGTGGGCCAAAATTCCTCCAGAGCGCTGTAAAAGACTCGTTGAAAGTTATCGCAAACGCTTGATGGCAGTTATTGCTGCTAAGGGTGGCCCAACCAGTTATTAGGTTCAGGGGGCAATTACTTTTTCACATAGGTTTGGACTTTTTTTCTCCCTAAATAATAAAACTCCTCATTTAAAAACTGCATTTTGTGTTTACTTGTGTTATCTTTGACTAATAGTTAAATGTGTTTGATGATCAGAAACATTTTGTGTGACAAACATGCAAAAGAATAAGAAATCAGGAGGGGGGCAAATAGTTTTTCACACCACTGTGTGTATATATATATATGTGTGTGTGTGTATATATATATATATATATATATATATATATATATATATATATATATATATATATATATATATACACACACACACATACTGTATATGTTTTTCACACATGATATTTATAAAATGTGATCCTTATAGAATCGCAATACAAATTGAATCGCTCTTAAGAATCGTGATGATATCTAATGATCTCTGGTGATTCCCATCCCAGTGGGTTAGATTATGTAGAGCAAAATCTAGATTATGAGCTGTGAATGAGCTGCCTGGTAAGAATGATAATGTGTAATTATTATATCCTGAACAATCAGACTTAAGAATTTAACAGCTCTGTAGAGTGTAAAATGTGCACATTTACTAAATAGTGTTTAGCGAAACAAGCTTGACGATCTCCTTTGATGCAAGCGCTTAGCATATGATAGCATATGCAGATCATATGACAGACACACCCACCAGTTTATATTTTGGCAAAGTCATAATGCATAAATTCATGAGCATTCAAAGGTTCAGTCAATACATATATTAATAAATTCAGCTTTGATCAATTGTTACAGATGAGTGTTACAGTCCCTCAAGTCTGACTTTTAAACTGATTGGTCAAATTAATTCTTCATCTAAATGTCTAACTGGGTTTATTTGAACGAAGGATGTTTAGTTCCCATAATGTCCATTAGACCTCATGACTCTTAGGTCTCATCTTATTTATCTACATTTTTTCTTGCCATTGCGACACCTGTCCTGATTGGCCACTTTAGACGCTGTTGTCCTTCCTGATGCCGTACCAGACGCGTTTAAAAGGACAGATAGAGGAGGCGCTGGACCTGACGCTCATCCAGCAGCAGGCAGAGAACGGAGCGCTGGACATCGGCCAGGTGGCCCAGTTCATCATCAACACCATGGGTGCCTTCTGCGCGCCGTGCAGGGACGAAGAAGTCCGCAAGCTCCGGGACATCTCGGACATCGTGCTCCTTTTTAGGTGAGGGAATATTCAGTCCCCTTGTCCTAAAATGTGATTGTCTAAGGACGTGACGACGCGAGTGCCTTTGTGTTGATCCTATTTCAGTGTTTATGGAGTAAAGCTATAATCTGTGCAGGTCTATTTTTGGAGTCTTGGACAAAATGAAGATTGACATGGCCAACTTTGCAGTCAGTAGTCTCCGGCCGCACCTGCTGCAGCACTCGGTGGAGTACGAGAGGAACAAGTTTCAGGAGTTACTCAAAAAACAGCCGAGTGAGAGACGCTGGTTATTAATATAAGTAGCTATAAGTGGTTAAGAGTAGAATAGAACAATTATGTCTTTTAGTGAAGAAGGAATGTCATGTTTTTGTCTAATTGTCTTGGTGAAAGAAGAATAAAAAATTTCGTTTTTTTTATGTTTTCCTTTGCAAATCATGTTTTTATTAAAAGTTGTTTATAGTCAGTGGTAAAGCGCTCGCCCTATCATACGGAGATCGCTGGTTCGAACCCCGGGTGATGCTGTTTTCCTCTCACAGCCGGAGGCATAGAGAGAGCTGATTGGCCGAGCTCTCTCAGGGGGAGGGATGAGAGGTACTTGCGCTCCCACACTAATCACGGCTCTACAGCCAATCAGGGGCGTCTATGAGCTCGCACATGCGGAAGGAGTGGATAGCGCTTTCCTCCGAATGTGTTACTCCGACCCTAATGGTGCGTGAGCAAGCAGTTCGAAAAGATGCGGTCGGCTGACGTCACGCGGTTCGGAGGAAACACGTGATAGTCTTCGCCCTCCCGACAGAGTGGTAGTGGTAGCCTTAATGTGGGAGCCCCCTAGTGATGGGGAGGAATTGGACGCGACTAAATTGGGGAGGAAAATTGGAAACAACTGTCTCGGCAAGTAAAAAAAAAATGACGAGTAAAACCCCATTTGCAAAAAAAAAAAAAAAAGTTGTTTATAGTGTATTCTTGTTTTTTTATTTATTTATTTTTTTATTTTTTTTTTTTTTGCAAATGGTATTCAGTACAGTGTGTAGCGCTCAGAGTGCATGAACATCTCTGGTTCATATTATCTGCTCATGTTTTGTTAGACGCCCTGGACTTCACTCAGAAATGGCTCCGGGAGACGGCGGACTCGGTGCTCGGGGGTGCCGAAGGGGGCGCTGCCGGCTCGCCCGGTTCCTCCTCGAGGCCGCTGCTGAACTTTCACAACCAGGCTTATTTACGACTGCTGCACTGGGACCACACCACGGACACTTTCCCCGAGGTGGGCCAGGAGCCATGAACGCTGGACGGTTCTGCTGACCACATGAACAACGCACATACACACTTCTTACATTCTTTTTCCAGTCTTGCTCCTTTTTTTTCCCATTTATTTGACTTCCTTCCCTATTGTTTTGTCTAACAGTTTATTCTGTCCATCCATCTAGACACATATGTCTTTTTATTTATTTCTTTTTCTGTATTTATATACCCATCTCTTTGACTCTCTTTTAATCTGTGAGTTTCGTCTAACTGTCTGTCTGCCTGTATGTCTATGTGTCTATGCGGTTGTCTACCTGTCTCAGTATATCTAGGTATTTGTCTGCCTTTCTATCTTCACTATCTTCCTCCTGTGTCTGTCTTTATCTATTTGTCTGTTTATCTTTTATAACATTCTGTCTCACTCTTGCTTATATCCTGTCTGCCTCTCCTTCCCTGTGTATCAATTTTTCTCCATTAACCTTTTCTTCCCTTCACTTCTTCTCCAATGAGACTCCCCCCTTTATTACTTTTTCTTCCAATCTGCCTTTTCCTTGAAATTGTATCCTCTTGTTACATCTCTCTCTCTCGCTCTCGCTCTCTCTCTCTGTGTGTGTAGACGGTGCTGATGGACCGTGGCAGGTTTCTGGAGATGCAGCTGGAGCTGGAGCGCTTGGCGTTGGTGGCGTCTGTGCTCCTGATCGTGTACAACAGCGCGGGGGAGGCCATCTCGGGGCTGCCGGGCCTCATGGACAAGCTGAAGAGCACAGTCAGGATCCTGCTGGCTGATCTGCACACTCCGTAAGAAGCAGGACTCCGCATGCTGAGAGTCACGTACAGTATGCTCTGCTTCTTTCCAATCACATGTACAAGAGCAATCAATCACTCTTCTCCTCTTGTGTTTGTGTATGTTTGTGTGTGTTTTACAGGTCTTTTAAAGCAGACGAGGTGTTCACCGCCATCGGGGAGAAGCTGTGTCTGGAGCTGGGGGAATGTCTGACTCAGCACGGCTTCTCACCTTTTCACCCAGACAGACAGAGCACTCTTAAAGGCCAAATCGCAGCTGTCAAGTCCCAAGACAACCCAATCCGTAAACTCGTCGGTAATTGCTTTATTCACAGTATTTATTCTTTAGAGTAACGTTTTGATCACATAACGGGGTTTCTTTCGGAGAAGACCTTACAGAGAAAGGAAAAAGCAAAGAAATGATGATGGATTGTACATAATTATAAAGGCGGTCTGTTTAGAAACTAAATAAATATAATTTTAATAACTGTATATGAGGATAGATAAATAGATAGATAGAGTACTTTATTAATCCCAAAGGGAAGTTGTGCAAATTGAGAGGAGGAAAAAAAAAAGAAAAGATGTTTACAATTAAGGTGCATTAATGAGATAAAAATTGTCTTAAATTTAAGGTGCATTATAAAGGTAGAAAATGCTATCAAATAATATGAATATGAAAAATACCGCTTCTATGTACACCTGCATGATGCTTGTATATACAAGTGGGAACGGAACTGTACATGAGGTGCACCAGCAAGTAGTCACGGAGAGAATGAACCAGCACGTATATAACCCGCAACTGCATGGAAGACCGAAGGTATGAGGATGATTCGTGCCCTGGTTATAATGTAGTCGGATGATTTCCACAGCGTTAGACCACATCATATTGTCCCGCCTTAGTCCGGTGGACATGTTAACTTATTGTTCCAGATATTACTGGCCTTTTGTTACAGGTATTTCACATAGAGACAACAGAACCATCGACATGCTGCTGAATATTGCGTTCATCTGAGTAAACTGAACGTAAAATGGATGACATTACGATGCATCACCCTGTAGGAATGCAAGATGTTTTAACATGTATTCTGATAACCCTTTACCAGCGGCACAGTAGTGTAATGGGGGTAACACTGTGGCATTGCACCAACATGGCTTTTGGTTCGATCTCCGCCTTAGATGTTTGTGTACATAGAGTTTGCTTCTTTGCCGTGTGCCTGGTGGGTTTCCTCCTGGAGTTCCCCTTGTTGGGTTTTCTCCAAAGACATCCCAAATCCAATAGTTCCATGTCCAGGGTGTACTCCGGCCCTGGGGTACAGTATAAGTGGTATTGAGAATGAATGATTAACACTTTGTGTAATCTCTTCTACGTGTCCATAGTCAATCCATAGTCAATTCTTTTCACTGTCAACCTTTTTTCTTATTTTTTTTTTTTAACTCTTGCCCAGATTCTCGGATCCAGGCCTATCTCTTGGGCTTCCTGGACCTGGGTCCTCGGAGCCCTCCGTCTGTTCCCGGAGGTCTGGTTCCCATCAGCAAAGAGCTGGAGGATATCGGGATCAGAGTGAGCCACCTCGTGAACTTCAACAAGCTGGTCTACTCGCCGTTCTACCAGAAACTCATCCAGGACATCGTTCAGGCCGGGGCAGGCGCTGCCACTTAGGCGGAGTCGAACAAAACAGACGACATGAAGTGAACCAGGCAGCCTACCGTACGGTCCTAGGAACAACCGGGTTATTGGTGTGCTGAATATGTCCCTCAACCTCCTCCCACCCCCCCCCCCCCCCCAAGAAATCCCCTCCTGTCAATGCTAGCAAAGGATTTATGACAATTATGAAACATTTTGAGCCTCCTATCCTTCCCTTATATATTCAGGGATCAGTCAGTCGAGCTTAAAGATTTCGTTTCATGGAAAAAATTAAATAAAACAACAAAAAAATTTTATTTTTTTCTTTTATTTTGTGCCAGTTGAAGTTATAGAAGAGTTTAAAATCTCGTCTAGACGATATTAAGACATCCTAATAATAAATCAAATTCTCCGATTCTATACACAAGTCACTGACTGATGCCTGTTGTAATATATTAGTGCATTCGAACAGAATTTTTGTTCTCCAATATTAGAAGGGAAACAGGATACAAGCAGTTCAAGTTGTAAAAAACGCTGTTGCTTAGCAACTAGGTAACATGGACACTGGATATCTATCTAGCTATCGAACAAAGATAACGGCTTAACTAGCAATGAGCCGACCGATAAAGATGACGTAAAGCCATAGCGACAGTGAAGATGGAGCGGAAAATTATCACGAATATCAAAGTTACAATTAAACGTATTGTGGATTCTACAACAACCGTAATATTCTGAGTCTTTTAAATGTAATACACAACGCATGACTTCATCAGAACACAGAATGAGAATTGTAGCCTTTCAGAAGTCACCTGTGTTTTAATAGAAAAGCGATTAAAGTGACTAATAATAATTATTCCTATATGGAGGACATGAGATAATATGTTGACTCCAAGATTTATTTCATGCCCACAAAGTGATTAACCCATAGCGACTATTTATTATACACTGCCTGGCCAAAAAAATTACAAATAAATAAAAATCATATACTCATATTCCATTGGACCACCTTTAGCTTTTATTGCAGTGCATGTCCAATGTTCCTCAACGCTCATGCCATCAGGTCGTCAGCTGACTTCATTTTATTGCCACGTGATGATGTTAAGTCTAGACCTGAGCACCTGAAGCGACCCCAGATCATAACACTGCTTTGTACAGTGGACACTATGCATGATGGGCGTATCTCGTCATGATCTCCCCATCTTACCCTGACGCGCCCATCACTCTGAAATCCGCTCTATCTGGACACATCAGACCACATGACCTTTTCCCATTGCTCCAAAATCCGGTCTTTATGCCTCGAACAAATTCAAGCCTTTTTTCTGATTAGTCTCACTTAGAAGACGTTTTTCTTATCCACGCACACCTGTTTAGACCCAATCCTGTGACTTCTTATTACATTGTGTGTGTATGGAAATGCTCTCACCTTCACTATTGAACACAGCTCTGACTTGTCCATTTTATTTTTTGTGATGCAAACTTCACTTTTTTTTTTTTTTTTTTTTTTTTTCCCCGGCCAGGCAGTGTGTATATTAAACTGAGTGGGACAGCGAAATCAAATGTAGATTAATATTACTCTTCAACCTCTCCAAACCGTTAATTACTGAAGGCAGTATGTATTAATATAGAGCTCGACAGGACCGAGTGTTCCGAACGTCTCCATACATAAGGCAAAGTCACACTCGCGACAGCTTCCTCATCGAGCCATCACAACGATTACCATACATCCTTTTGTCAAAGACGTACTTGGATGCTATCTGAAGAAATATGGGGGTTGTTGTTCAAGTCAAACCGGGACTTTTGATTGCTCAGACTAACAGAACACATTTATGAGAGTAAAACCTCCCTTTATTTCTCATTATATAATCCCCTGCTACACTAATGCATGTCAGCCAGACTACCTCTTTGACTCATGTCTGAATCGCTGGCCTCCCAGGAACTCCTTTAAAAGGCCTAAACATGTGGAAATGGCTTGTTCAGCCGAGCTCCTGTAACTTGCGAGTGGTATCGATGACCTACTCGCTGAACGTTCACAGAAATGACTGCACTGGGCTTCCGAGCCACTTCGATCAGGATCATCATTCACGGATGTATGGTGCGTTTGCACCATCCGAATAGTTTACTGCGACTAGGAGTCTCATCACGTACTGTCGTCTGTAAAGGTCAAGCGCTTTTTACGCCCTCGTTCATAAAAGGTCATCGCAAGTCCCGGTTTGACTTGAACGCCCCCCTTTGTATATGAACAACTTCTCTGTATGGAGACGTCTGGGGCACTCGAAATAGCTGAAGTTACACTGTTCCTGATTTATTCTGTCTCACGACCTAAAAAAAATGATTATGTCTGGTTTCAAATATCATTCCTTCAAAGTAACCACCACCTAAAGTCTGTAAACAAAATCCCATAAATGCATGGAGTCTGCTAAAACGGTCACCTGGGCTGTCCTACTAAAACCCGTCTCCCACCACACGTTTGATGAAGTGTATTGTAAATATGATTTCTAAGTGTAATACCTTCCCTGTGGATCAGTTTAAATGTTACATTCTTGAGTTACATTATTAGGTTCTTAGTCAAACTTGCTCAAATGGGATCCTGGTGTGCGATTAGGGAAATCTGCGCTTTTTAAAAAAAAATTTATTTATTTTTTATTTTGAGTGTGTGAAGGTGTACAGAATCTGATTGGTGCCTTATTCAGTGGAGGGCTGGCCTCGATAAATGTGCGCTGCTCTCTTTCCTGTTTGGTCTACGTTTTCAGAAACAAAAAGGAGATCCTGAGGGATCCTTTTAAACCGCTTCTTTTTTCTAGGTAACATTTTTACGCATGTTTTTCAAAAAGATCATTTCCACCTTGCTATTTGTGTCTCTGTCCTACATTGTTACAATGCAGTATTTCGATAGAGAGAGAGAGAGTAAAGAGAGTGTGCTTCTACACATGAACAACTGACTCGAGCACTCGCATCGTTCTGTGATGTAAATTTTCTTAGTCTCAACAGAATAATTATCGTTATTTACTATTTATGATGGGGCCAAGATAATAAAGGCGATGCTGAATCTGTACGACGGAGTATTTTAACTGTTCTTGTAGCATTATCTTACCAAACTGTGTGTTAATGAGACACGTTTGCAACAGACACAAGAGCCTAATCGCAGTTACATGCTGTGTAGATGTTTCTGCTTATCACCACTGTGTACCATATAAGTTTGTTTTATGTGTCAGAAATTCTCATATTTAACCCGAGAGCTTTCCTTAATAAACAGGACTGCAACCAAGCTTGTGTATCTCTGCTTTCTTTCCTCATCTACAACACAAACAAGCAGCATGTAGAGAGATCAACATGGCTCAGGTGACCGGTTTGGCCTTTGGATTTGCTATGATATGTCCGATGGTGGCTTAACGGTTAGCACTGTTGGCTTATACCACCGGGTTCCAGGTTCGATTCCCACCTCAGGGTCTGTGTGCTTGGAGTTTGCATGTTCTCCCGTTCTTGGTGGGTTTCCTCCGGGCACTCTGGTTTCCTCCCACGGTCCATAGACATGCAGATTAGGCTAACTGGCGTCCCAAATTGCCCTCAGTGTGTGTGAATGTTCATGGAGGTCCTACCAAGGTTGTAAAACGGGAATAAAAACAATGCATTTCACTGCATATTATACTGTGTATGATTGTGTATGTGACCAATAAAATTTGAATTTGATTTGGTAATTAACTTTGGCCTCCATGGTCCCCAGTTGGACTATAGAGGTTCCTACAGTAGATGGATGAATATATCTTTTAGAATAATATCAGGAATTAAAATTACATTGTAACTACATAAATAAACTTATAAAAAGTATGACATTGTGACATCACAACACTCAATCATTGATTATTTCCTTGTAACGTGAATCCTAGTGGGTTTACTTCTTACTTTTAAGGTGACATTATAGTTAAGTCTTCTTTGTTGTTTATCGTCTGTTGAACTCCAGTAGGTCAGTTACATTATCACCAACTATACGTCTTGTTGTTCCTCATCTTCCTGGCCTCCTAAGACCATAATTGTTAAAATGTCTAATGCATCCTTCCCTGATAATATCTTGACTTGTTCTGTGTCTTAAACTCTTTGTCCGCTTTATCTGGAACTTCCATACATTCTTGCCTTTCGGCATCTAGTTGGAGTTCTGTAGGGTGAATCACTACCACCACCTATAGATTTCTCTCTCCACAGCTTCCCTGTCCATTTAAGCAGACTTTCTCAAAATCAACAATAAATCCTTCCTTCCTTGATCAGTGACTCAGTCCCTCACTCACTTATTCACTCATTGTCTATACCGCTTTATCCTATATACAGGGTTGTGGGGGGCCTGGAGCCTATCCCAGGAGACTTAGGGCATGAGGCAAGGTACTCTCTGGGAAGTTTCCAAAAAAAAATCACGGAAGTACACACACATACACACTCACTGAGACACTACATACAATTTGTTACGGACGCCAGTTTGACTAATCTGCATGTCTTTGGACTGTGGGAGGAAACTGGATTACCTGGAGGAAACCCACCAAGCACTGGGAGAAGGTGTAAACTCCATGCATGCAGACCCAGACCCTGGAGGTGCAAGGTGACAGGGATAACCCAGTAAGACACTAATCACTGCTTTCTACTCATCTTAGATTTTGACACCATTGTTGTACTACCCCATAAAACCAGTAGATGGCAGTAATGTACTACAGTGTTAATGTTATTTGGATTTAATTAATTGTACAGATCTTAAGTAGGTAAAAAAAAAAATCAATTTTACTGATTATAAACCTAATTCAAAAATGATAAAAATGAATGTTATTTGTGAAAAATGTGTATAATGCTGTAGGTTTGCTTACGGGCTTTTCAACAGGACTAGGATTAGTTTGCAACTAATTTAACAGCAAATTCATTTGAAATGTGTACAAATGACATTTAAAAACAGAGAATTAGAAAGGTGTGTACATCATTTTCTCCACCCTGCACATGAATGGTCTCAGGAAGCTTTACTTTTGGCATGACACAGGCCTGATGGTAGCATTTACCTTTTTTTCCCAGACGCCTCAAAAAATAGTAAAGGAGATTCATCAGAGAAAATGACTTTACCTCATTCCTCAGCAGTTCAATCCATGTATATTTTGCAGAATATTCATCTGTCCTTGATGTTTTCCTGGAGAGAAATGGATTCTTTCCTGCCCTTTTAAAAATGTACTTACCATCAGTACTGTGTCATGCCAACAGTAAAGCATCCCGAGGCTCATGTGTGAGGTCGCTTCTCAGCCAAGGGATTGGGCTCACTCACAATTTTGGTTAAAACCCCAGCCATAAATAAATTTTAAAAAAAAGATACAAAAACATCCTCATAGAGCAAACTCTCCCAACCATCCAAGAACAGTTTGGTGATGAACAACACCTTTTCCAGCATGATGGAACTCCTTGCCATAAGGCAAAAGTAATAACTAAGCTGCTTGAAGCAGCAGACTGTGAAAATTAATATTTATGTAATTCTCTTTAAGCTACAAAAGGTTGAAATAGATTTTATTAATTTTTTGAGGAAAACAATAATCCAGACAACATAACCAGTGAGGACAAAAGGAGCAGTCGATGACAAAAATATTTAATATTATTAAAAAAAAAAACTGTAAAGGTTTTTCACCAGAAGCAGAAACTAAAAATTTTATTTGGAGTTTTTTTTTCTTTTTTTTTTCTTCTTTTTTGTGAAAATCTCATAATGTAATTTTTTTAATACAAGAAAGAGGGGTGGACTATTATTACATTTACATTTATGGATTAAAAACCTAGCAATTATAAACCTTAAATTTAGTATAAAATCTTCATCCTCCTTCTTCCTCATATAGTAAAAAAAATAAAAAATCTTCTCTTTGGCCAGGAATAAGTTACTTCCGCTTCCAGGCATGACGCGAGACTGACGAAGAAGAGGGCGGAGCTGATTGTGGGCGGAGCGAGGAGCTCGCGCAGCACGGCTAAAGAAGGATTTGCGTTAGCTTAGCATAAGGGCAGAGTAGAGGAAAAAACAGAGCGAGCAACGGAAAAGGCAGGAAGCAGTAGCAGCAGAAGGTTCTCGGAGAAGGGAATTTCTCCTAGCAGGGGTTTTTCCTCCCTGTAGAAAATGAAGAGCAGAAGTCCGTCTTGTTGCCAAGGAGATCCTCAGTGAATGGCTTAGCGCGTGAGCGGTTCAGCATGACGGGGATGACGGTGTTTTTCTCGCGCGCTGTCCAACAACAACAGCAACGGCAGCAGCGCGCGACAAGATGGCAGCTCGTGGCGAGTGTTTAGAGGCTGCTCAGGGTGGACATTACAGCCCGGACATGTCTCCGCCGTCCCACTACAGTCTCTGGCTGTGAAGGTACGTCGACGGACAACTCGCGGGTGGAGTATCGACTGGGTTAAATCGGCTAGTTTGGTAGTTGACGACGAGTAGTTCTAGGGCTAGGCAACAGTTGGTGGCGCGTGCTTGGTGGGTGGTGGTGGGGGGAGTCACATCACCATGGTGACAAACAAAAAAAAAACTTGTTGAAGTTGGTTTTCTTACTTTCTTATTTGTTTAAAGTGTTTATCAACCAACTTTATTAGGATAAAATAAAAAGAGGGAGAAACAGACCGCATATACGAGCTAGTCTTGTTCTTAATCTCGAGACTTATCTTAGCTGTTGACTAGTACCCTGGGTGAGTTGGCTATCTAATGTAAAATAAATACTAAAACCACTAACTTAAAACTTCTGCTTTATTCTACTCAATACTTCTCCTTTCTTCCCCTTTTAATGTGAGTTATGCAAACTAGAAAATAACATGCAGTGTTAAAAAAATAATAATTATAAAGTTTTGTTTTTCCTATTATTATTATTATTATTATTATTATTAATCAAATGCCAGATTGTTGTGTAAAAACACACCGGTTTCTTTAATGCATGCAATGTTTAAGAGGTGCCCCCCTCCTGAAAGTGAGCTCATACTCCCTTTCTTTTTCTTTTTTTCCTGTTTTCCTTCCTGCATTAAGACTCTTTTTGGTTGGATTCTTTCCTTCCTCTCATGTTAAAATATTTTATTTTAACACGTATGCACTTGTATTCTTTTATTTTATTTTATAAAGTGTGTGTTCAATGTATTTTATTCGGTAGAAGTGCTTATGCCAACATGTTGCAGTTAACTCGTGATTCGGACATGCGTTGTACATTTATCATTCTAATATATATATATTATAATAAAGTATTTTACAGGAATTAATAAAAGTAGATTACAGGGAATACTAAACTTTGATATCGCGCTGGAGAAATAAAGTAATTATTAAATGATACTATGGTGATTAGTTAGTAAGCCAGCATCTAAAATGTTACTCTGAATCAGAGCAAAGTTGAGTCATTTGATTGGGTTCCAAGCTAAATTTAATTAATCAAATTTTGAAGAAGAAAAAAAAAAACAACAACTCTAAAATAAAAGTCTACTTCATTTGGCATAAATCCCATTTGCTGATTCTGTAGTCAAACGTTTTCTTTCCCAAGCACACAAAGGTTTATTAAAAGTTACAAAAACCAAGACTCTACTAATTAAATTATATTTATGTACCAAGTTTAAAGCATCTTTCGTCCTGTGAATCTCACGTCCTGTTTGATTCTCTTTCTGTGGTCTGGTTGATTCAGAGTCAAACCGCTTTCACACTGAATGACATGTGTACGATCGTACGGTTCAAATGGAATAACCTCATAGCATGTGTGAAAGTATACTACATGTTATTATACAGGGGACAAACATGTAAGACGAGTAAGGTTTAGCTATTAGCTGTTAATACGTTATTACCACGCTGTTGAAATGACCATCCTTTGAGAATCAGGTCTCTTAAATTTTTTTTGGTGCATTTTTGACATTACTCGGCATTATTTAAAGATGATTTCTTTCCAGTCTAGTACAGCACAGTTAATCACATCAAAAAATTTAAATCCCAATATGGACATGCACGAGCACTTGATTGTAAAAGGCTGCAGTTTGTTACAATAATATGTATGTTTGGGAATTTATGCCGAGCTAGTAAAAAATTTCCTTTGTAAATTGCGTTGATGCAACAAATACGTATTGGCAAACATCCTCTCAATGAGGTCATTTGTGCCCCTATTTGCTGATCGCCACATTTAATAGTTAAATATCCAAGTCTCGCATTGTGTCAACATAATCATAATGTTTATCATCAAACTCTGCTTTCTTACAAAAAAAAGATATAAATATACAGTACTTTGCAAAAGTTTTGATCCCGCCCTCATGAAATAAACAGACTTTCTTTGTATTTTTTAAGTACGATTGAGGACTAGGTCTACAGGATTCCCCGAAGGACCTTTTGACTCTCATTTTCAGTCTAGTATTAAACTAATATTATCTTATTCAAGGCAGATGATCATTAACATTGTTAATATAGAGAAATAAAGAGTTCACTCTACCTACTGAGACTTTTGCACAGAACTGTATCTAGTCCAGCCTGCTGTAATTAAGAATCGAGATTTCAGTGTTTAAAAAAAAATAAAAGTGCAGAGAAACGAGTTCTACTCCTACTCATTGTGATTCAAATGTTGTTAAAGATCTGTAAACAACCAGCTCGTAATATATTCGTCGAACAGTAATCTCTTGAGCACCGCTTGACAAATCGCCCGACGTCGCCGTGCTTACAGAAGACAGACAGAAGCGAGTAACAAAAGGTGGAAAGCCAAACGTTGTGTTTACTGACACTTTCTGACCCCGAGGGTGAAATTCTCTCCCATTGAGCGTGCTTTTGTTCGGCGGGGCCCCGAACACTCAGCTCCTGGTGATTTCCCGTTGTTTACGCGAAACAGCTGCGATATCAACAGGTGTCTTTCTCGACTCTGCTCCCCCTCCTCTTTCTTCTTCTCGTCGTCCTCGTCCCCCTCTTAAACCCTTGCGGTTGTGAACTCGAAGGCGGGTGAGAGGCCACCTGTCTCTGGCAGCAGTTGAACAGAGATACTCGTAACTCGATCCGTTTAGCTGGAGGCTCCCCGGCAGGGTCAGGCTGCCCTGCCAGATCTCGGGGAGTCAGGAAATGCCTGCTAACGTATGCTGTGTTCGAGGTCTCGGTCATCATTTCACATTTACTTTTGTCCTACGATCTTTCAGGCGGCGCTCGAACGAGGTCATCAAAGTTCGCTCATGCCTGCCTAGTTTCCTTTTTGTTTTTCTTTACGTGCTTCTTTAAAATTCTCAGACATGCCTAAGAATTTCATAACCGCTTTCATGGGTGGCGTCATGCTTTGCAGATTCATGTTGCAGAGACAAGGGTGTGTGTGTGTGTGTGTGTTCTCCTGTTCAGACTTGTGCCATATGTTGTGCTAGCGTAAGAAGCTCTTCTGTGTAACTGAGTGTTCCTAATCCCTATCAGCTAACTGCGCGGCCGTCATTTAATACCTCTAGATGCAGACGGACTCATTTTTCCTTTTCCTTTTATTCTTTGTGGATTTGCTTAAATCATTATGCATCACATTGTTTTCTTCTCTTTTCCAGGTATGGCCTCACAGGTTTTGGTCTGCCCCCCACATGTGCATCAGCCCCAGACAAGTGCCTTTAGCAGTGTGAGGAAAGTGGAGGCTAGCAGCTGCGTGTACCATGAGAAGCTTCCTCGCACATACGTGGTCGGCGTGAACCTCGGCATCGCGCATCCGACTAACGTCGCCAAGCACCGCTCTTTGAAGACACGCGCGCAGGAAGGTGCTGGATATTCATTACAGACTGTGGCTCCCGGAGAGCCGCGCAGTGGGACCCGTCCCTCCTACAGGTGCGTAGGAGACGGAGACGAGGACGGAGGAGAGGAGAAGGAGAGCGCAGGGACGTCTGACGGATGTGGGTTCGAACGTAAGGAGAGGGAGGAGCAGGGAAGCACCGCGAGGACCATGCAGATCGTCGAGGAGCGTCCTGCGCTGCCGGCCATGCTGCAAAGCAACGTGGGTAGCACGGTGACCTCCAATCAGAATGTGGCCGGCCCGGTGGGCGGGACCAACGACGGGGACTACCAGCTGGTCCAACACGAGGTCCTGTGCTCCCTGAAGCACACGTACGAGGTGCTGGAGTTCCTGGGACGCGGGACGTTCGGCCAGGTCGTGAAGTGCTGGAAGCACGGCACCGGCGAGATCATGGCGGTGAAGATCCTGAAGAATCACCCGTCGTACGCGCGCCAGGGTCAGATCGAGGTGGGCATCCTGGCCCGCCTGAGCGGTGAGAACGCAGAGGAGCACAACCTGGTGCGCGCCTTCGAGTGCTTCCAGCACCGCAACCACACGTGCCTGGTGTTCGAGATGCTCGAGCAGAACCTGTACGACTTCCTGAAGCAGAACAAGTTCAGCCCGTTGCCGCTGAAGGTGATCCGCGCCATGCTGCAGCAGGTGGCCATGGCGCTGCGCAAGCTCAAGAGCCTCGGCCTGATTCACGCCGACCTCAAACCCGAGAACATCATGCTGGTGGATCCGCGCAGGCAGCCGTACCGCGTCAAGGTCATCGACTTCGGCTCGGCCAGTCACGTCTCCAAGGCCGTGTGCTCCACCTACCTGCAGTCGCGCTACTACAGGTCAGACGCGTGTCCTCACATCGATTGTTGTGTGTGTGTGTGTGTGTGTGTGAGCGGTAGAAAAGTCTTTTCTGTGGTAATCTCAAAGTATCAAGAATCCTTGTGATTTATCAGGTTGGTGTTATTTGAACAAGGTGAAATGGATTTTCTTTCACACCGCGGTGTTTATGAATACAGGAACAAAACTGAGGTTAATTATTAAGTCCCACTTTACCTCAAAGGTGTTCGATCAGTCGTGACCGCTTCGCTCCGGCACTGAATCTCCCAGGCTTAATATTTGGCAAGAATTTAGCAAACAGCTTGTTGTCACGCTGAACTTGAAAGCTTTTAGGCGTGAATCGTACCTACCTCAGATGTGTGTTTCACTACAATACAGCTTTTCAAGACTAGATTTCTTCTGCTACAGTAAAACCTTGGATTGAGAGTCACTCATTCTGCCAGCGTTTTTTGCAGGATGAGCAAACACATTTTAATAGATTTTAACTTTAACGAGCGTAGTCTTGATATACCTATGTATGCTTTTTCTGCGCATGCACTGTTGACTAAAACATTGTCGCCGTGTGTGTTTGTGTGTGCGCGCACATGCGTAAAGCATTTATTTTTGTATCCAAGTAGTGACTGTTCTTTAGTAACTGTACTGTAACAACAACCCTCATGAAGAAAAGTTAAAAAGTCTGTAGCAGTGCGGAAGATTAATCTGTTTAACGTCAACGAGACGTCACATTTCCAAGAAATCCTCAAAAGGAGGCAAAAGCAAGTGTCGGTAGAAAGGTTCTTTGTTAAAGTCACACAAAAAGGACTTTATATTCTGTATGAATGATTTTAATATGAATGATTTTTGGGTCGTGGAACAAATCATGAGTTTCCATTATTTCTTATTTTGAAATGCACTTTGATGTACGAGTGCTTCAGATAACAAGCACACTTCTGGTCCTCACTATCCAAGGTTTAACTGTACTGTAGAACAGATTTGTGAAGCTAAACAAATTATTGTACGTGGTTATATATATGCTTAATGGAGCATTGATTTAAAAAATAAGAAATTCTTTGCAAGAAAGTAACACCAGCACGTCTGTGTGCTTATGTCGAGCTGGAGGAAGTTTAGCAACAGGAGTTTTACTTTTTGCAGTTTCCTAAGATAGTTATGTAATACTTTTTTTTTTTTTTTTTTTTTCCCCTTTCTGCAGTTCTGGTTTGTGCAAACGTTACCTATCTCACTCGACTGTTATGTAGTCACACCCAGGCTCCAGTACAACAATCTGAGTTGAACTGAACCCTCTATCTACATACGAGTAAAAATATAACTCTATTGCCACTTCCTACCGCGAGACGTGTTTACACGCACTGCTCGGCTCGCATGTTTCGCCACAGTCGTCTCCTCGGTGGAGGTGTTTGAGTAGGCTCGAGGGCGCGGCATTGCAGCAACCTGCCATCGTGTTATGTACAAATCAGGTTGTGGGACTTTAAATAAACAGTCTGACATGGGTTGTATTTGCCCCAGTGGTGCGGCTAAGCTGAAGTGTCCTACATGTTTCATGTCGGTGGTGTTCCTAGCGTCCTCGCAGATCCTCATGGTGAGCAAGCCGAGGGTGACGGTGGCAAGGAAAAACTCCGAGATGTTAATAGGAAGAAACCTTGAGAGGAACCGGACTCAACAGGGAACCCATCCTCATCTGGGTGAAACAGATAGCAGGAAATGATCTGCATTCATACTGTGCGTTAGGTGGCACCCACTTAAGTATAACAATTGATGTTAATATGACGTCCAGGTAGTTTATTGGAGACTCAAGTAGACTTGTAGGAAATTCCAGTCCTGAACTATCGAGCGACTGCAGTCAAGTCCTTAGAGAAACAGCTGTCAATATCATTCGAGGCCAGAACCGTCTTAATGGTAGAGTGAAACCATCACCAGACGCATCCTAAAAAGAGACACCTGCGATGAGATCTCCAACCAGAAGCGGGGCACCAGGATGGGTCAGACAGGTCCAGAGCGCAGATGGAGTCTGGATGACTGGCAACTCAGGAACGACATGTGTAGCTCGACAGAGAGAGGGGGAGAGAAAACCGAATACTCTGTCCATGAGTCTCCCAGATCTGCTCCTTTAACGAAGGCAAATTTATTTATAAAAATGCTTGGCTAAATAAATAGGTTTTGAGCCTAGACTTAAACACTGAGACTGTGTCTGAGTCCCGAACACTATTTGGAAGACTATTCCATAATTTTGGGGCTTTGTAAGAAAAAGCTCTTCCCCCAGCTGTAGTTTTCATAATACGCGGTACTGATAAGCAACCTGCATCCTTTGACCGAAGTAGGCGTGGCAGATCGTAAGACACTAGCAGTTCGCTCAGATACTGCGGCGCGAGACCATTTAATGCTTTATATGTCAAGAGTAGTATTTTAAAATCAATGTGAAATTTCACAGGAAGCCAATGTAGTGAAGATAGGATAGGGGTGATGTGCTGATATCTTCTGGTTCTAGTGAGGACTCTCGCTGCTGCATTCTGGACTAGCTGAAGCTTGTTTATGCACCTAACAGAACAACCAGACAGTAAGGCATTACAGTAGTCCAACCTAGAAGTGATAAAAGCATGAACTAGTTTTTCTTCATCGTTTAGCGACAATTTTTTTTCTTAACTTGGCAATATTTCTGAGGTGAAAGAATGCTATTCTGGTGATGGTCTTCAAATGAAAGATTAGAATCTATAATCACACAGAGGTCTCTGCACTTGATGGAGCAAAAAGGTCGTTTAAAGTTACAGTGTGATCTAAAATCTTGCTTCTAACTGCATGCCGTCCCGTGACTAGAACTTCTGTCTTATTAGGATTAAGTAGAAGGAAGTTAATTAGCATCCAGTCTCTGGTTTTGCTAACTTATATCAGTTATAAGTGCTGCCTTTTCTTATACTTTAGCAGAAGAGGAAGAAGTTTTAAATCATGCTTGGTTAATAATCAAAAAGGGAAGGAAACATGATGCCGCACATGTTAAACACAAGGACAAACCCGGATCGGAGCATCTGTTTAGTTTGCGGCAGAATAGTAGCTCTTGATAAAGTAAAGTTATAAAAATAAAGTTTTATTGATGATGCAAGAGAGGTGGTCTAAAGATTCGTGGCTAAAAGCGCTAGATGGGATGGTAGTCCCGGTTTAAAGAGAAACCTGCCGAAGCATGTGTACGCCCACCTCAGCACGCCTGCGTGTAAAAGAATTTCTAAAAACGTTGTACACTTCGGGAGGCCGCATGGAAATTAGGGACTGTTTGGTGCTCCAGGCTGCGTTTTTGCATACATACACACACACACACACACACACACACACACACACACACACGCTTTCAATGCAACAACCTCCCAACCATGTGCGAGTCTCCGAGTTTGTTTGCAGAAACGGTGATCTGGATTGAATCAGCTCCATGTCTCGTTCCTGAGCTTCCCAAAATCCCAGTGTGTAAAAAGTCGTGCTTGTTATGAAGCACGTTTTGTGATGTAAAAAAAAAAAAAAGGTTGTACAAAAGATTAAAAAAGTTTTTGTGCTTGACTTGTTTCACCCTTGTGTTAACTTCACCCTTTGATCTTTTCTTTTTGACGTAGTAAATGAAATGTTTTTCTAATCCTCGTATCGATTGGAAAAATATTAGCGCCGGATGATATGACCATCAACTTTTACCTCTGGTTTTGAGGTTTTGTTGTATTTTTATTTTTTTTTTTCTCATGTTGCATTTGCTCTTAGCCACGCCCCTTCTCCCTTTCACCATATGATTAGTTTAGTTGCCACACAGATACTTGTTACATCTACCAGGGAAATTCCCGAGTCACTTTTCAGTTAGCTGAGCTTAGATCATCTCCCGACATGATGCAAACGCGTCCGCACCGATATTCCAGCCGGTCACTTTCACTCATACATTTTTTTTCTTTCCAGTTTATGGCTGTGATAGTTAAGTGTTTTCTTCCCTGAGGGATTTAAATAGGACAGAGGACATTATATTGTTTTACACCGAACAGAACAAGCTATCTTTGTGAGAGCACACACGCGTACAGACGTGACCTTTCTGCGTTTCGGTTATCAGCTGTATTGGATAAAGAGGAAATGGACGCTTCTCTCAGCGCTTAAAAAAAAAAAAAGCGATAGGTTTTTGTACTTTGGCTCCTGTGAACGTGGCTATTGTGTGTTTGTACGCAGGATGTTTGTGTGTTCGGATTGCACCCTTGACGCAGAAGTCACAGTGACACACGTTGAAGGATTTACATTAATTATCCCGATAGAGAAGCACGTGACGATGTGCTCGCAGATCGCTATCTGTGATTAAACGTCTGGCTGAACCTCAGTAATCCCGGCTGTTTGGACTTTTTATGTGAGTGAAGTAAACATGCTTTTTTTTTTTTTGCCTCTAACAGGAGGGAAGAAAGCAAGGGACTTTTTTTTTTTTTTTTTTTAAATAAGATGCTTTTAGTATCTTTCCCTTGATCAGACGCATCCAGTTTGTTCCATAGTTTCCCTTTTTGTTTGTGCACTGATGAAAGGTTTCGGTCAGTGTTGCACAAAAATAGCAGAGCAAGAGATTTGTCGCGCACATGAGAACGAAACCTTCGGGTCCATGCACTCTTCTTCTTCCTATAATAACGATTACTATTTTGGCAGTTTTTGGTTTGAAGGTTCTCGTTTGAAGACGCAGAATAAAAATTTACAGGCGACATTAATATCCCGGGTTATACAAGTTTCCTTGCAGACGTGATCCGTGCTAGCTTGGAGAACTGCTCGTGCAGAAAATGAATGCTGCGTTCACGGTACCTTGGCGGTGGCAAATTTACAAGTTTTAATAAGGTCATTTCCCACCTCGACACGTTCAGCATGCGGAGTGGAAATAAAACGCGTCCACGTCCGTGAAAACGTCTCTTCGGAGCATGTAAAGCTCATTAAAAAAATCCTTTATGGTGCACTTTTCTAGTTTTCAGACCTGCAGAGTAGCTACAAGTTGTGTTTTACTAAAATTACCTTCAAACACTAATGCGATATTTTGTGGAGGCCCAATCTCAACTTCGCAACTTTGCTAAAAATTTTTCCGTGCTCCGTAAGCTGTTAAAATACTACTCTTGTAACACTTGAGGGCTGAATGGTGCAACACCAAATCACAAGCTTCTGATCGAGCAAAAGGGGTTCGCGTTCCACATCACAATCGTACTCGTTACACTTCGAATTCCAGAATCTCTCTCTCTCTTCGCTGAACACTTTGGCTTCGGAAGTGTGTGGTGAAGAGGAATGCTTTGACTCTGACATAACGCAGGTACTCGTACGTGGAGAACAACAACAACATCATTGCTGCTGCTCTGCAACCAAAGTCACTCGGCAGGTTTAAACGGAATTTAAAGTCACTCCTCACCAAACTGTATAGAAGTGAAGATCATGTGACTTGCTTAACGGTAAAGTGGAACTCGCACAGCCACGCCTTGACCGTAATAGAAAGGTCGGACCGGAGTGACGTCCGCGTCAAGCTACATCAATCGAGTGAAACACTCCCCACCTTCGTTATTCATATCCGCTCTGAATCATTCAGACATGCACTAGATCAGACGCACGCCTGGAAATCGGATTCAATCCAAGTGTGTGTGTATATATTCAAAATGTACACACTGTGTTTGCGTCATCACGTGTACGGAGAGAAGAGAAGGTGTTCGCTGCTGGTGGTGGAAGCGAGATAAGTCCTATCTATTCTTCACACGGTTAAAGCCGCTCCCTTCTCAGGGAATCCGAATACACGCCACTCCCTTGTTAACTTCAGGAAGAAAATGCATAATCATAATAAATAATAAATAATGCAGAGGCATCAAAACTCTTTTCTGGATATCGTTACTAGCTTTTAAAATTGTACAATATATAAAGAAAATGGTTTCACAAAATGGCGACACTACACATGGCTGGATCATGAAGAATGACTCGAAAACTGAAAAATTAACTCTTCAAAGTGCACGATTAAAAAATAATAAATAAATGTCAGCTTGCAGACAAAGTGGTAAGTGTTCCTTTCTAAAAGAATTTCCCCTTTTTCACAAGTGGTGATTGTCACGGGGTTGAATTGGTCACTCTCACACACACAGTCTCACACACATAGTCTCACACGCATGTCTGGCTGGCATGAATGTAGGCCATGTATGTTGGCGTTCTTCCCAATCGCCGTGTCATAACAAGCACAGTGTTTTGTTCCAGCAAGCACGCAGCAACGCCCCCAGGAAGTGAACCTGATCGTCACACAAAAGAGAATTTTTTTTTGTTTTGTTTGTTTATTTTTTTTCCACCTATTCTCTCCGTTCTCTTTAATCTCACTGTGGCGTAAACCTTTCTCTTTTTCTTTCCTTCTCTGCCCGGCTATGACTCCAAAAGGGCAGAAGTTTGACGCAGCGATGTGAAGAATCCTCTGGTTTAAAAAAAACAAACAACCAAAAAAAAAAAAAAAAAAAACCACAAGGTCGAGTTCAGACTCGAGGACTCGCCCGCCAAGAGCGACTCGTCAGCGAGACGAGTTTCCCTTCAGTTGTTAGTCACTTTATATAAGTGGTTGCCAAACGAATGATTTACGAGCGATATTAAAGCATTATTTTATTTTAAAAAATTAACTTTCTCATGAACATGAAACCCAGGCTACATTTTAGGGGAGGGAAAGAAAACAAACAAACAAATAAACATGTCCTGGTTTAGTGATGCTTGTAGCTCCCGGTCCTTAGCAGCATGTATTATTCAGAGTGTTTCTCAGGTTAGGACGTTGTACGTTTCCATGTAAACCGAGGTGACTACTTGAGTATCACTTGTTCGAGGTGTTTATAAATCCTTTCTTTAAAGTTGTGTATGCCTTTTTATTTATAGATCAGATGTCAAGTGTAAACCTTTCTCGTTCCGCTAACACACGCTAACGAGCTCCTTTAAACGAGGTTCGTCTCTTTTCAGACTGCTGCTTCTCAAGGCTGAGGAGTGTAATTAAAAAGGTGTGCGCTGTGTAGCCGATGATTAAATATGTGTAAGGGATTAAATGAATCAGATTTAACGATGATGCCTGATGGTGTGATGTGGTCTTATGCAAACTATTTTTAATTAAAATTTTAAAAATGACACTGTAGCATCTGTCTTAAGTAACTACCTCACCAGATCTTATTTTTTTTTCCTCGTCTCTCCCTTTTTTTTTTTATAGTTAAAACAAAAGACAGAGAAACCTGAAAGCTCGATTTAAGATAGACGAAGCACTGACATTCGCACACATTCTTTCACAAGCATGAAATAGAGAGCTTTCACTGTAAGCTTTAAACAACATTTTTTAATCGCTCGACATGTAACTTGCACTATAAAATCCTTGAGTAATAACTTTGTATAGAAAGCATTAGGGAAGGGAAACATCAGGGACTTCCTGATATCACGATACCTGGGTGCTGATTCGATTTTAACTGCTATTCTGTTAGTCATGATTTTATAAACATTTTGATTGGATATATTATTATTATTTTGCTTCAGTTCTAAACATGAATTCTGTTTTGCTACAGTGAACTTTATACACTGATGCAATATTTTGGGCTGAAAATACAGAGCAGTAATAAAAAAAAAAATGGCATTTACATTACAGGAACTCGGCTTGGAGTTATTCGCCTGTCTGTACAGATATTTTCCCTGCTGTTTTGAGCCATTAAAGGAGTTCCTTGGAGGCCAGAGTTTCAGACGTGAAGCAAGTCAGTCTGATCATGACCTCCAGCATACTGAGAGAATTTTCTACCCTGATGGTATCTAAGCACTAGTGAAACTCTGGGATAAGTGCATTAGTCTAGCAGGAGATTATATAGAAACATTAGTAGAGTTTTTAACTTTTCTAACTGTGTGTTCTGTTAGTCTGCACAATCAAAAGTCCCGGTTTGATGTGAACGGCCCTCGTGGATAGCTGATGGCGGTATGGCAACATTTTACCTCAGTGTTGTCAGTCAGTGTGGTGATACACGAATCCCCACACAAAAGAATCACGATAACTGAATCAATTATTGTTTTTTTTTTTTTTTTTATTTTGTTTTTTTCACTAGAAATTATATTTTTATTAGGAAGGACGGCGAATAAATATATAATCCTGCAAAATGATTCTCCAGAGAATTCTACAGCACTAGGTGTTTATTATTACCTGTCCTACTTCTGCAGCTCGCTCAGTATCGCGTTTCCCGAAAACGTACCCGGGGGTTTGTGCATGACGTGTTTTGCATGTTAGCAGAAGCGCAGGGTGCGTGTTTACATGCTGCGGGCCCGAGTCGTCCCGATAATGAGGAACCGTCTGAGGAGAGTACAGTACACGTCCACTTCTGCTTTCAAACAGAGCTTTAAAGTCGTGTTTGAAGTTCAACTCATTGCTGTAATAATGTGAATTCTCAAAGGCCTGCTGAGAGGAACCGAAGGACCCATATTTTTTTGGGGGTGGGGGCAAATTTGAATCATGGTGTGTATCGACACAGGACGCTCGCATGTACACGGAACTCGGTTGTGTTATCGAGCTTGTAGGCGTATCAGCAGGACATCATGATAACGCGGACACTGACACTGTGCGATGCCGTGTGCAGGACTAGATAGTGAGCGCACGTGATTATCTGATCAACACGGCACATGACGGACACGTTTGCAAACCATTAATTTTTCTTTTTCTTTCCTCCCTGATCAGTATCTCGAATGAATCTTGAATTTTTACTCTTCTTTGTTCAGCCTAATTATTTGCAGCACTTGCACTTCCCAGGTGTGATGTCACTCGTTTTTTCACACCACTCGCGTATGTGAAGTCCAGCACTTCTATAGGTAGCGATGTTGCTCTTCTCGTGATTCACAACATCTTTAAAGGTCCCATATTTCACTATTTTTTTTTTTTACGAAAGTGTTTGCTCGGTATTCGTGTGTAAATGAGCTCCTGTTGAGTCACACCTCTCAAGAGATCAGCAGGGCTGAGTAACAAGCTGGAAGAGGGGCTCCTCTTGTATGAGGTCACATTAGAATGAGACGCCCTAATTCACCAATGTAAAAAAAAAATGATAAAAAAAAGTGAAAGAAAATCATAAACATAGAATGTGTTGTTCCATAAAGTATTTTGTTTGCACACAGTAGGTCTGTCTGAATGTCTAAAAATGACTTAAGAGTTTAATTTCGGATAATCGTTAATTTTGGCCCCCTTGAACACTGTGTCTCAGTGTGTTTTAACACAATTCCGTGAGTCCAGCTTTACCTCAGCTCACCGCTCCAGCCTGTGTAACATTCCCCTCTTCTTGTTCTAATTATATCAGTCCGCTCCGAAAGCGCAAGAAAGCCGATATTCAGGAAACGCTCGCATTTACCGGAGCAGCGACTGACCGAGTACGGGGCCAGGCACCCTGAATGGATCGAGTGTACTTGTGCCGACGAGCATCATATAGCCGTGTGTGTGTATGTGTGTGTATTTTCAGAGGCCCTGGGGATGGATGCGTACCCATAATGCAACTTGCATTGTGTAGTGAGGATAATGTTTCTTGTACAGAAACCTGCACAACACTGACCGAAAGGTTTTTTTTTTATTTTTTTTTTTTTTAGCATTTTAACAATAATAATGAAGCGTTCACTCCAGTATGTTTGATCTGATTGATAAGTGAAAAACTTTGCACACCCACAGACAAATGTAATAACTTTTAGAAAATCTAAATGCACAGTTTGATGTCTGAAGTCGTCTCCTCCATCGTCGTCACACACCAGGTTTTTTTTTTTTTTTTTTTCCCCATTTAAAACGGACTTAAATCCAGGCTGTATTGTCGGCCGCTTGAGTTTTACTTCAACTTCTTTTCTTCAACCGCTGCTCAGTACACCGCACTCGCGGTAGCAGAATAAACGGTACGGTAGCATTCGCGCGAGAGGAAACTGTCTGCTACTCATTCATCAATGGCGGATGGTATTATTCTCCTAGACAGATTTTTTAAAAAAGATTTAGAAACCATGATATATCGTGTTTGATATTTGGGACAATCTGGAAAAGTACATTTTCAGCTAACACGGACCAAATGCAATTATAGTTTCTTCATTGAAAAAAAAAAATTTAATTAAAGCGAGTTAACTGAAGCGGGAAGGACGCGGTATGTGAAGATGCATGTTTACTTTATATGCAGCTGATTTCTTCATTAAACAAACAAACCTTTAGCTACATCACCTAGTTAGTCATTACTTACCCTAAGGTGTGTGTTGAAACACCAGTTCCTGTCTCTTGGTTGAACTTAAAGATCTGGTTAATCAGGCTCATCTTTGTCATGTTTGATTTCAGTTGATTAGACGACATCACGTAAGCATTTCCAGAGTTGAGATTAATGTCGATTGTGCTCTTTCTGCTGGTATGGAAATGCAGTAACCTTTTGACCAATCAGAGTACAGAATTCAGCAGGTATACATAATTGTTGACTTTGACTTTGACTTAATTGGAGAACACTGAGGTGCAAGAGCTCATACAACCGTTTTGTCCTTCATGGAATCTCGTACAAGTTTGGATATTTGGAGTTTTTTTTAAGAGTTCACTGGATCAATATGTAGATAAGATCATGCTTGAATTTCATGCTTTTTAAAAAAAAAATGATTCGTGTCTTGACTCGTGTCAATCATTTAGCTTCTTTCTAGGAGTATTATTATTATTATTATTATTATTATTATTGCTATTTTTTTTCTTCTTCACCCAAACCAACCAGACAATTTTAAACCTAAGAAACACTGAGGATTTAAACGCTGCATGGCTTGTTTTTAACACAACGCTATGCAATCAAATCGTAAACCATGACGAGGTCGGGTAGTCACCGTTTGATCCTGATCTCCTTGAGTCATAATGTTATACGATCTGTTTCTCGCTTTACGGTATAACTTCCTCAGAGACGGCTGTGGGGGTTTTCAACAGCGCCTACGTTTGATTTATTGTCGACTCTACTGTGGAATCATCACACCGTTTCAGGGTTTGGAGAGGTGTTGACCCGAAGTCACAGATACTCATCGCCCGTTCTGACTTCTAACGTAACGACGTCAGGATAGCGTTGTGGAACAACGGTGCCCCAATGCACACCCCCCCCCCCCCCTCTCTACACAGCAGCTGTTTGATTCCTGATATGGAAAAAGTTCAAAGTCTGTGCGTGTGGTTATAAAACAAATGTAATTTTTTGCCTGAACGCATCTCTCGCAAAGCCTGTTTTTAAATGAACGCTGGCATGTTCGTGTAAAGTTGGCATGGCGACTAGAAACATGACCATGCAGTTTAAAAAAAAAAGAGAGAAAAAATAAAGGATTCCGTGCAGCGCTTCAGAAATCTGCCTAGTAAACAACAATGGATCTCACAGCTCAGCCATTGTGTGAACGCTCAGCACTTTTTGATCATAACCGGTTTGTTTACGTACACGTGACTTTAAGAGAGGCGATGCTTTGCGCAATATCCACTGTTCAGATTTGTGGAAAAAGTCAAATCTAGTTTGTTTCATGCTAATGCAAGAAACGACAAGTTCATTAATTACAAAAAAAAATTCTAAATGTGTATGAGAATATGTATGTGTATGAACTTGAGTAACATCCAATTCTTAATCCATAGGTTTTAATATGATGTTGGCTCCGCCCCCCCATTTTCAGCTATATAGCTTCAACTCTTCTGTGAAGGCTTTCCACAAGGCTTAGGAATGATTATTTATTATTTTATTTTTTATTTTTTTATGGGAAATTTTGACCATTCTTTCAGAAGCTCATTTGTGATGTCAAACGCTGACGTTGGACGAGAAGACCTGTCTCACAGTCTCCGCTCTTAATTCAACCCAAAGGTTGTTCTATCAGGTTGAGGTCAGGACTCAAGTCAAGTTCTTCCACACCAAACTCGCTCATCCATGTCTTTATGGACTTTGCTTTGTGCACTGGTGCGCGGTCATGTTGAAACAGGAAGTGGTCGTCCCCAAACCGTTCCCACAACGTTGGGAGCAGGAAAGTTCCTTTCACTGGAATTAAGGGGCCGAGTCCAACTTCTGAAAAACAACCCCACACCAGTTTCAACATGATCGCATGGTATAATAAATAAAAAAAAATATTAATAAAAAAAAAATCACATTGTGATTATTTCGACAAACAATGCAGTTACAATTTAAACTGTTGAATGTACCATTTTGTATTCAAATGTATTTACAGGGGGCTAACACCAAATAATTGGACATATTAATTTAAATCAACTCTATTCAATTAATTGTTTAAAAAAAAATGTATTGTCAAACTTCATAAAAATTCCAGACTATACATATCCATATATACCCTGTAATTTACATTTAGGCATTTGGCAGATGCTCTTATCCAGAGCGACTTACATTTTTATCTCATTACACATCTGAGCAGTTGAGGGTTAAGGGCCTTGCTCAAGGGCCCATCAGTGGCAACTTGGCGGTTGTGGGGTTTGAACCTGGGATCTTCCGAACCGTAGTCCAATGCCTTAAACACTGAGCTACCCCTGGCCCTGTAATAAATTGTAACATTCTTTAAAGAACATTTGCACAACTGTTTGTGTAAGCAGACAAATTTAAGTTCTTACAAAAGTTTTTTTTTATTTATTTCTTTTCTATCAGGAAAAGTGCGATCTGTGCGATTTATAAATTTGATAACTGGGTTTTTTTTAATCAAATGCACTTGTATCAGAAAAGTGCAAATTATTCGATGCTTTCTTTAACCTGGTGTATTACAGTATGTTTTTAATCTGATTTACTATGTACAGTATTACAGTTGATTCTTAATTTACCGTCACCTCAGGACTACCAGCGCTTTCACATGACTCGCGTTATCATCTACCATCATCATCAGATTTTTGGACCGTATTCCTCAAATGCGTCAACACATAACTGCACCTTAACACGATCCCGTAATTCTGTTGAAAAGGTTTATAAACGCAGTGCAGAACAGTTACCCCTAATAGTAAAGCGCACTATCACAACATCTGATTTATACGAGTGTTAATTCTAAGGGTAAGTGCTGTATTTTAGTATCACACCTCACACTCATTGTGGAGTTTCTTTATGACATCACGGTACTGAAGAGCTCGTGTTCAGATTCCTTTCCTTGTGTGTGGTTTTTTTAAAAATTTTTTTTTTATTCCCCCGCAATTCTTCCAGACGTCTTCATGGAATCCACGCCTGGTTTAAAAAGCACACGGTGTAATAAAAGCACTGGGATCATCATAAGAGAGGATGTTATTTTATTTTTTTTTTTTTTTCTGTGACGATGGAAAAATTTGGATTTTCTTTTCCCCTCTTGTGTGTTTTAATTTCAACATTTAGAAGATGGATTCAATTTTACACTCCGGTTATAATGAGAGCCCTGGAAGCCAGGCTGCTGTCTCCACATTGCATTGGGCACCTTGACCTGGCTGAATTCCTGAGCTTATGAAAAGCATGGAAGGCATGCTGGAAGGAAAAAGAGAGAGAGGGAGTGAGAGAGAGAAGCAAAAGCAGCTGCATTTTTACATATTTCTTGTCCAAGGAGAGAAAAAAAACCCCAAGTGTGAAAGCCCTTAACTCGGTAGAAACATGACCTCTTCTGAGTTAAAGGTGAAAAATCCCTTTACGAGGATCTCATTTGATCTCAGATGTTTAGAGTTCAGGTGTTTGCCCTCTGTGTCTGTTGTAAATCAGATTTGATTTAATTCACTCAGCTTAATCTGACTCCTCGCTTGATTAAAGCGAAAGCGCCGTATTTCTCTAGAGCAGAGCTTTCGTCACCGTCCTACGTGGCGTCTCGTCTTCTCCTAAAAGCCGCTTGAAACAGAAGCCCGCTCCACTTAATCTTTCCATGACGACTTAGCGTGGCGTCCGAATTAGGGCTAAGATAGTGTTACAGGATTCTCTCATGCGAGATATTTAGGCTGCCGGAGGTCCATTTGGTCTGCTGTTTCCTGCTTTATTTTTATTTTTACTGAGGATTTACATTCAGCTGTGATTCACGGCTCGGTACAAACACGCATACCTGCACTGATTATTGGACATGAAGACGTATCGCAGTACAGCATTTTGCATTACTCACGTCACCCCGGTCAAATGAACGTCTGTTATGACGATGCGAATCGAATAAACAGCGATGATGGCTTTTAAATGATTCATGGACATACGCACAGTCTCTCTCTCTCTCTCTCTCTCTCTCTCTCTCTCTCCCCAAGGATTACAAATACAAATGAAATAAACAAGGGGAGATCTCTAATGCCATCTGTTACCTTTATGGAGGGAAGAAATCTGGGCTGCTGGACAATTCTGTATTTTATTTAATGCACCGTAGCATTTGTGATTCTCTTTCTAATGAAGCAGATCCTGACCCTTGGTGCGTTCAGAGCTGGATAAAGTGCATGCAACTTGTTATAAAATCTACGATTAGGTCATAAAAAAAATCTGGAAACATCAGGGATAAAAACGCCACTGTACAGTATACAGGTTTACCTTTGCATACATTTTATTTTGACCAAGTCCAAAATTTGCCCGTAACCCTCGTGGGATCGACTGTACTGCATTTCAATATAAATTTTTATTTATTTATTTTTTACATTTTATAATCGTAAACAAACCGTTTTCATCCAACACACAGGATGCTATGATGCGTCGATATTGGAGCACGCCACCTGCAGGATTATAGAGGCACTGGCGTTTTATATCTCAAATTTAAACATATTTACATTGACAATTAATTAAAAAAAATTATAATAAAACTATTTTGCGGTCAGTGTGCCAGTACATGAATTGCTACACAAAAGACAACACTGGATCAGTTTTTAGATCGCTAGATGATGACTCAATAATTTATCACAGCAGAATGAAGTGATTTATTCGCGTATCCCAGTAAGGAACTGCGCTCCTGGAGCAGACGGGTTTAAGGGCCTCGCTCAAGGGCTTGAACCCCCGACCTTCCGATCGGTGTAACACAGCTGTAACCGATAAAGATAACTCATTATGTTTCTTGTGTATTTTTGTGAGTCATGTTTATAGATTTCAGTTCTCAGTTGCAGATTTAGTGTTTTCTCGTATCACTTTAGTTCTTCCAGTTAGCTTACCGAAAATCGGTGCATGAACGCTTGCACAGAAATCGAGACAGCCAATCAGAATGTAGCAATCAAGATTTGTAAAGGTCAAGGCCTGAGAAGCAGACAGAAATGTAGATGTTTTTCTGAGCTGTGGTTGAGCATTTCAAGGTGAATATATGCATCAGACTTTAATCGATATAATCAGTACAACAGTGCGGTTTACCTGAACACAAAGCTCTGTTTGCAAAGATCATATAACGGTTTTTGGGTCACGGATCAGATGCTTTTTTCTTCTTCTTTTCTTTTGGTTAGGAAAAATCAAGTAATAATAATAAAAAAAAAAACTAAGTCATTTGAATAAATTGCGTACAAAATAATAATAAAAATAATAATGCTGATATTTAAAAAGAAATGGCGATAGTTTTAGTCAAATATATTGTGTGAGGTCATGCATGTCTTCTTGCTCTAAAGTTGTTCAGGTTGCAGACTTGAACGTAGCTTCACTTCAGCGTAACGCCGAAAATAAATCCCAAGTTGATGGATAATTTTTCATCTTAAACTGCTGATAGTCATCACCACAGCCGGTTGTATTTTTGTTTTTCTTCACACATCTCTTGCATTATTCGTGGGTGTTCACGCTGCCCAGATGCCTTTACTATCTTGCTTTATTTTGGAGACCGTGTGCACGCTTGTGTGTCTCACCAGCACTGCCAGAAGCCGTTAGCCTTGATGTGCAACATGGGGTTTTATCACAGCACTTCCCTGATAAGAAAGTTTTTATTTTTTATGGCGGTGTCCGTCTCCTGTATCTCGCTGCTAAGAAGCATTCCTCAGAGCTAGACTACTTGTTGACTTCCGATCTTTTTACCCGGAGTAAAAATAAACAGTAACTTCAACTGGAGAGAGGGAGATGATGAGTGTTGGGGGATGGAGAACGGATTTAAGCCTTGGAGGCGGCAAGAGAAGAACGAAAGTCGGAACACCTGCTTCAAGTTTGTGCCTTGTGTGTGTTTTTTTTTTTTTTTAAGGATACTCTGAGTGTGGCGTGTCCTTACATCACCCCGTCTTTCCTTTTGGAAATGAGAACCAGAGATCGTAACAAGTCTAATAATAGTCCCTTTTTCAAATAAACCGAAAAACAGGATTTGTGGAGATCATCACCGTTTGATAAGTGAATGAATGTTTTTGTAGATAATATTTCCTGACGTAAGGATCGGACTCGCTCATGTACTGACTTTATTGCTCTCTGACGCTCTTACGGTGAGCTTCAATCAAACTTGTATCTCCTGCAGGCGTCTCCCCGTCTCATCGTCCAGACTGTTGATTGTTTCAAAATTTCCAGCACTGAGATTGTCTAGACTTGCAAAGATGGGATTACGAAGGGATTGTTTAAAAAAAGTACTCGTGTCCTAGAGGCCTGGGGTCCGTCCTTCATACGTCGCTAACTCAGTTAGCTGGATTTGATTGTTGTGGATTTGACCTGATCTTGGATTGTTTCGTTCTTTGATGCGCTTCTCGCAGTTGTTGTCATAGCAACATGTCCGGAAGCTTGAACCTGCTCGGAAGCAGCTTTGTTTCATGTAAACAGGATTAAGGCTGCGCTCCTGCCGGGTCAAGACCATTAATACAAATTCTTGTATAATGTTTTTGTAATACACTTATTTTTCAGGGGAAATCAATTATTATAATATTATAATATAAAAACAATATTTATATATAATAAAAATAAATATTTTTTATAATGAAAAATTGGATGAAACTAATATAATTATAAAATAAACAATATAAAAGTATATCATTGTATTTGAAAAAAAAATTAAATTTTTTCATATACAACATTTATTTTCATATTGCTTATTTTATTTTATCGTCTCATGTAATTTGTAATCTGTAAACCATTAACCTATTAATTTATGTTCTAATATAATATTTTATAGCGATTATGTAGCGGAGTGGGGGGCAAAAAAATTTGACCGCTCTTTTGTCATTTCGTCAACCAATCATAGGGCTTGTGATCAGTGTTTCTACTGTCGATGCAAATCGCCTTTTAAACCAACGCACGAACACGTAATAATCCTAGACAACTCAATCCAGCTATACTAATCATCAACAACAGGTGGCTCGAAGAACCAACTTAGCCAGATTGTAATTAGCCTGATGATCTCATCTTGGATGTGTCAAGCGACGTATGAAGAACTGTCCGTTCCTGGATGCACAAGTCTAGCATTTAAATTTTTTTATTAAGAATAAATAAACAAACTATTTGCACACAGTTTTCACTTTTACCCCAAATGCCACGTTGCTCACAAGTATGTGGAAACGTCTGGTTGATCAGCGTCTCTGATAAACTTATGGTGTGTGTGTGTGAGAGAAAATTGGTCTGTTTTTATACAATTAAATGCTAATTTTTATAAATAAATTTGTATAAATAAAAATTGTACAAAAAAAATCAATTGCAAATCAAAAACTGACCAATTAAATTGATGTGCACAAATGTATTAAATTGCATAATCAAATAAATCGCACAGTTAAACACAGTGAAACTGACCTACAAAGGGGATTAACTGTTTTACAGATAATTGTCACGTGGTCGTGTGATCACGCTCCATTCACGTCTCGGTGTCCGAGTGAACGAAGAGTCACTCGAATAGAGAAGATGATCCGGCTCTTATTTAATTTTAAGACGAACGAAAATTGTTTCATTAATCTCGAAGCACCGACTTTTAGTTTTAAAATCCGGCACGAAGCATCAGTGAAACATCTTTTTATGATCACGTGAAGCGAAAGTTTCAACGAAAGTCATATAGACGTGTGTAGACGGCCGCTGAGTCTGATGGAAGTGATGGCGGTCTTACAGTGAACAGGTTACACACTGAACCCACGGAGAAAAAACAAAAAAAAACATGGTCACAGTTGATGACTGTGGAACTAAAAGCTTTAGAGGAGTTAATGTGTGTGTTAATGCTGTTCGGATAGAGCGCCGGATTGCAGCCCTGATTTGATGAGCTATTAGTGGACGAGGAGTCTGTTAGCGAGACGAGCTGCAGATCAAGTTGTGAGATTTCCTAATTGTGCAGACGTGTGAATGATGGAATGGCGCAATGAGCGTTCTGTCTAGTCGGGGTATTTTTACAATCCTCAGTTTTGTAATTCAGAATTTACCCCCTCTGTCTGTCTCTCATTCTGTCTCCCTCACACTCTCTCTCTTGCTCTGTACCTCTGTTTCTGTCTCTATATTTCTGTTTGTTTCTCTGCTTTGTCCTCTTTCTGTCTGTCCCTCCGTCTGTTTTCTGGATCTACAGACTTTGCACCCTGTATTGAAAGTGCATGTGATTTGCGAATGCTTAGCTTGCAGATAAACCGTGTGGACAGTGCTGCAGAAACCTCACGCTCTGCTCTGGAAAAAGTCTCCCCCGTGTGTGTGTGTGTGAGCGAGAGTGCGTGTGTTTTACCAGAACTGAACTGCGAGTCTGGCTTTTGCACTTGAAAGCGGTTTTGTAATGAGTGTGTTGTAACACGCAGAGGAAAAGTGGGACGCTGGGGTGAAATCTGGGGGCCATCTATTATTATTTTAATCGGATGGTGTACATTCTCAATCTTCTAAACATGTTAAAGGTGCCAGGCTCGTCTCAGTCGTCACTGGCAGAGAAACGGCGTTCCTAAAAAAAAAAAAAAAAAAAAAAAAAAGAAAGAAAAGCAGGTTTCTGGTTACGGTTTGGAGGAAACCCAGCCGCTTGAGTTGTTTAACGTGGCCCGGCTACCTGACCTTTGCTCTGCTCGGGTTTTGACTTGACGCCGTGGATCTGTAACAGCAGACTCGAGTGTCTACAGCGTACAACTTTGAGCTGTTGCTGCAGTTCAGGCGTGCAGCGAGGATGATGGACGGCTGTGTGAGGAAGGGGCGTCTGAGTTACTGCTCTCTGCTCACGCAGATTAGATAAGTTGTGTTTAGGTGGGATTTGTTTACCGAGAACTCTGTGGCTCACGATCATGTGTGCTCTCTCTCTCTCTCTCTCTCTCTCTCTCTCTCTCTCTCTCTCTCTCTCTTTCATTCTCGGTCTGCATCTTTTTTTTCTTTCTGTCATTCTGTGCACCTCCTCTCTCTCTCTCTCTCTACGATTCAAGATTAAAAATCTTGTATTATTGCCATGACAAATATTTACATTTAAGATTGTCAAATCACAAGAAAATAACAGAAGTAGATAACAAAAAAAATAGCTTAGACTGAATAAAGACAAATAATAAATAATTAATAAATGTATATAAAAGAGTAGACATTTAGTCAAAGATAAAGTAACTCTTGAACATTATAAAAAAATTATATATACATATTATTATTATTATTATTATTATTATTGTCTCTCCACCCCTGTCTCTCTCCTTGTCACTCTTTTCATCTTTCTTTTGTCTTCTTTTGCTCTCTGTTTTTTTTCTTTTTTTTCTATTGGTTATCTTTCCATCTTTCTCTATTTCTCTTCATCTTTCTTACTGTTTTTTCTTTTTTTGTTTTTTTTGTCCTTCTCTCTCTTATTTTGGTGCGTTTCTTCCTGCCCGTCTCTACCCTCTCTTTATCTTTCACATTTTCTGTCACTGTCTCTGCTTTGTCTCTCTCTCGCTCTAGTTTTCTCTTTCTCTCTCGATTCTTTCTTTGTCTTCTATCTGTCTGACTCTGTTTTTCCTGTCTGTCTCACTCTCTCTTTTCTGGTCTCTCTTCCCCAATGGATCCGTTTCTCTCTGCTTGCTGTGAGTCTCTCTCTCTCTCTCTCTCTCTCTCTCTCTCTCTCTCTCTCTCTCTCTCTCTACACGTATGTGTTAAAGCTCATCCACACCCAGATATATATTTACATGCCTCACACTGTAGCAGGTGCATGTGGATTATTAGCTCTTACAGAGAATTTCCCCTGTACGTGTCTGTGGTGTGTATGTGCACAGGTGTGTGTGTGGTGTGTGTGTGGTGTGTGTTTGTGAGCACCTTGCGTGCGCACAGCGCTGTCCTCTAGCTCTGTACATTCTCTGCCGAGGGGTAAACCCCAGGACTCTGACACATGCAGGTCGTCTAATCTCTCGAACACTGACACAGGTCTCGCCTCCCTCTCAGCTCCGTGGAAAACTCGCCGTCAGAGCCTTTCTCAGTATTTTCAGCTCTTTGTCTGTTCAAGGGTACGAGAGGCGCTGACCAAGGACACAGTTTAGTTACACAAGCCTGCTGTCCCCTTGGACTTGTCCCTGAACTCTAAGATTATACTGTCGTCATACATCATTCACACAGTACTATACGAACAGACTTCACGTACTTCAGGCTCAAGGAAAGGTGTTAATTAATAGACACGGTGGTGTATTGATTTAGCAATGTAGCCTTTACAGGTGCTTTTGGTGGGGTTTCTCAGGGTTCTCCGGTTTCCTCTCACAGTCCAATGACATGCCGGGTAGGCTAAGCGGCGTTCACAAATTGCACATAGATTGTGTAACCTTGTCTCTTTCTCCAAGTCCTCTGTGATCGGCCCCTAGTATGTATAGTAAGTGAAATACAGGTAGTCCTCGACTTATGAGCATTCGAGATGCGTACGGACTGCGGTTCTACTTCCGGTCCAATCGCGGAAGTAGCTCACGTGTATTGTACAAAAAATACACCGCAGTACACCAGATACTAATATTTACAATTATATACAATATTTTCAGTGTGTAAGTGAATGTATAAAATGTCTAAAGCCCAGTATATTGTATGTGTGAGGAGAAATGAGTCGGCTTCACCGGTTTAAATAAATCAGTCCGGGAGCACGATGATGGAAAATATGTCCTGATGGAGAATAATCTTAATTTCGGAAAAAAAACTCTTAACAAGAGAGTTTACAGTCCAATACAGTGGAAAACAGCTCGGAGACCAAATGCCGTCCAGGATTCCCCTCGCGATTTAAAGTGACTGAGACGACACTGTCAGTCATTTTCTTATTGCTCGGTTAAGGTTTTTGGCCACATGATGGCAGTGTAGGGAAAGGGCACAGATTTCGTCACGTGTATTGGTATGTTTTACATGGTATATTCGTGTCAAAGGCAAATAAGAGTCACTTAAGAACAAATCTGACTTACGAACATGCTCCTTGAACGGAACTTGTTTGTAAGTCAGGGACTACCTTTAGTGATTCCAGGGATTTATTTTGTGAAGGGAAAGCAAAAAATGTGATGACTACAGTCGTTTTCGTGTCGGGGCCGCGCCCGACGATCTCAGTCACCTTTTCCAGCATCGTGTTCTCTCTGATCAAATTCTTCTCATTTCACTTTGTATTTTTTTTCATAGTAAATAATTTTCTGAGAGAACCTACTTATGACTTGCTGAAAAAGTGCAGACTTGGCTTGATAAGTATCTTTACTGTAAGCATGAGGCGTTTTCACTAGAAATAAAATAGTAAAAAAAAAAAAAAAAAACAACAACAAAAGAGGGGGAGGGAATGAAGCTCGCAAAAGAACCTTAACGGTGGCTGAAAGTTTACACCCCTGGATCACTTCCCTTTTGTGTGCAACTTCTTAATTTGTTGTTCACACCTTTTATGGCATCTTGTCAGCTGAGCTGAATTCCTCTACACACCCCAGCGCCTTGGACCAAATCCAACATCTCTACATGCTAGCGTAGGTAACACTGTATAAGTCACAAGAACACGCTGCCACAGGGCGTGAAGTCCTTCTGGGGTTTTTTTTCCCCCTCACTGCCTTTCTTCCATCTTTAGTGGTAGGAAGGAAATTTTTCACAGTGCTGGTAACCTAGTCTAAAAATGGCACTTTTTTCCGGTAGATCTAAACCACTAGTGAAAATTAAAGAGGATGGAAAAGATCAATCCACCCAATTGTTCTCTTTTTTTTTTTTATTATTTATTTTTTTCCCCTAGGGCACTGGTGGCTCAGTGGTAGGTGTTTCGCCTGCCATGCGGACGGCCCGGGTTCGATTCCAGCCAGTGCCCACACCCCAGCCACTGGATACAGTGCCGGTCCCAAGCCCGGATAAAATGGGAGGGTTGCGTCAGGAAGGGCATCCGGCGTAAAACCTGTGCCAAGTTGTAGTGCGGACCGGATATTCCGCTGTGGCGACCCCTTGCCGGGAGCAGCCGAGAGACCAACAACATTTTATTTTTTTCCCCTAAGAAAGAAGTAAAATCTACCTGGCAGTTGTGCAGAGCTACATAGTCAGAAAGAATGAATAAGATTTAGCTCTGGTCAGTATTTCCATGTTTCTCTGCTTGAAATTATGATGTTAGCTGGAGATTATGATGATGTTACGAAGCTGCTAGGAGATTTCGTGTAGCTAAAGGTGGCCTAATGTGCTTACAAGAGTTACAGATGGAAAAACGTCCCAAAAACCGAAGGAATTCAGTGCCGAAACAAAGGCTGTTTTTCACGTGAGGGCCCAGGGACCGTTTCCACGAACACTTGACCCCAAAGTCTGGTTCTTTTTGATAGTCTTTATTATTGTTATCACAACCATATACAGTTCAGTACACGGTGAAATGAAACGGCGTTCTTCCTCGACCAAGGCGTTACATACAAACAACATAAATTAACGACTTAGAATAACAAAAAACTAATTAGCTGACTAGCTGAGACAAAACACATCAACACAATATATTTACCCCCCCTAAAAACTAAGTACTATACATAAAGTGCACATGTAAATAAGAGCAACAACACAATCCAGTACTCTGGTGATGAGGTAAGTGAGAACACAATCGTTCCATGCTCGGGAACCGTATCTGAAACTGCTTAGAAAGATACGGTACAGCGTGGAATCTGATATAGAGGCAAATCGTAACACTTTATTTATTTATTTTTTTTACCCCTTGAAATAAAAATGTTAGGAAAGTTAGCTTCCTTGTTTTTCTTGTCGTGTGTTTAATGGTGACTCGCTAGTCAAGTAGATGCGTACTTAAGTGTACCCGAGTCCAGAGAGCAAAAACGCACAATTGAGACCGCTGACGAGTGGGGGAGGGGGCATCCATCGTGCCCAATGTCAAAAACGTCCGGTGATGTAACGTGAAGTCCAGGGAAAGTCCTATCAAAGGGGTTGAGAACCACCAGAGAGGAACTTGTAGAACGGTTGTATCATGATAAATGGGGAAAAGAAAAACTTTGTACAAGGTATTTTAAGAGAGTGAACAATGGGTTCACTATATAGTCAGACACTGCGATTAACCATGACACAGATTAACACCACGCAAAGTTTTGGGTGCTTTTGAGAAGTTCCCAGTTTATTGTTGTAATGACCTTCACTCTCAAGGTTTTGAATCTCAGCAGGGTTGAGTTCAGTCACGGCTCTGAGTTCGCTTTGAGGTTCTCATGTTTGGATCTTTTCAACTCCGTGAAATACATATAGGTGTGATTTATGAGGGGCCACATACTTTTGTCATGTAGTGTAGGCTGTATATAAGGTAGACTATACGTTACATTGAAAACAAAAGTTCTCTGTGACTCTGGGAACGGCCTGTGCCAGCCTGTCTGCGTGGGTACTATGATAATCTCTAATGATTTCATATTTTAAAAAAATGTTTTTGCAGTTTCATTTTTATGACTTTGAAGACGGTTTTAGAATAACTGTGAAAGCGAAGGTAAATATAGGAAGCGTTGCCACGTCTCCACTTCAGCGTGTGATCTGACTCGGGCCTACGATTCCCAGGACATGCGCAGGGATAAAAGTATAGTTCAGTAGTTTTGCTCTGAAGCAGTGAGGGGGGTGTTTTTACTAACGAGTGAGGAGAAGGTTGTGGTTAATGTAGCGTCAGGTTGGCAAATAATGATGACCTGTAACAATGATTTAAACATTTAAAGCATTTATAGCAAACTTTGATCAAGTGTCATGTTTTCTCCGTAATAAGTTTATCAAAACGTTAGATTTTTTTTATTTATTTATTTATTTTTATTACAGCTGTTTTTTCTTAAACATTCATATATTGCATGGTAGAAACATAACATAAAAAGGAGAGCGAGATGAAACTGATCTAATATCTAGTATCGGTTTCAGTGAGACAGATCCTGTAACGACTAGCAAAGATCAGACTGGATTTGGAAAATGATAATAAAATAGATCGAATATATTTCTTATAGCAGCGATTTTTGTTTTTGTGTGTGAAGTAGATTGCAGTTGAAAAACATATTTTTTTAAGGCTTAGCATTTATTTATTTATTTATTTATTTATTCTTTTTTTTATTTTTATTTTTTTTCACAAACCAATATCAGCCCGATACTCTCCGTATGGTATCTGGAGAAGGAACGAGTCCCTTTAGTGGCGTCTTTAGTTTCAATGTCGAGGCCCGAGGAAATCGTTACACATTAGTGCCGAAAGAGAGGAAACAAATCCTGCTTATTATCCTCACTGCTCGAACATGCACATGAATTCTATTCCATTCCACTTTATTTGTATAGCGCTTTTAACAATGGTCGTTGTCGCAAACACGATCGAAGTGAGAAAATGTGTATGAATCAGAATGATCGGATCAGTCCCCGATGAGCAAGCCGAGAGCAAGGAAAAACTCCCCGAGAAACCTTGAGAGGAACCGGACTCGATGATGAGAGCCATTGGAGTTTTTCTCTTTGATGACCTCATATAAGAAGAACCCCTCCCCTCGAGCTTGTCGCTTGGTCGGCCATGTTGCTCTCTGAAGGGGGCGTGGCTCAGCAGTAGACCCCGAAACAGTTCATTAAATATTTTGGAAGAGGACTGATTTTTTTTTTTAAAGTCGTCTGGAGCATTAGCGGACATGCTTTGGAGAAACTTTGAGACCTGTTACCTTGTTAAAGAAATAGCTGAGATATTGTATACTTTGGTTTTGTATTTTTATTTATTTTTATAAAATGATCTCGGACGCCGCAGAGCTGCTAGATATCCGTCCTCGTCTCGTACGTCATCCAGCTCGCGTTGTATGTCTCACTGTCTTCTCGTGAGAGCAGATTTAGATCGGTTTAACCTCCGCGATAGCTGCCTCACGAATCTAAACCATCCCTATATCTGATCTGTGTTTTGTTCCATATATAAATACACCTCCTGCCGTCATCACACTTCCTGATTTGGACCACAAACATTTAGGTCGCGCTAGACGTCTCTCCACTAGTACAAAATTTTATTTTTCGAGATCACATCTGTGGAAGTTTATTGATTTAGTTTTTTTTTTTTTTCCTGACCTCCAAAAAAAAAATTCAGTGCGTTTTGCTGTATGGTTTCATTTACTGAGCATTGACATTCCGCATCTCACACACACACGTACACACACACACACACACACACCGCGCCACATGCTCATCACCCCGATGATGGCCTTCAATCGCTACATCACCGCGGCTGTCGCTAGGCAGCCGGCTTTCCTCACACCGACACCTCCTTTACCGTTGTCACGGTAGCAGATGTGTTGCCGTCGGTGACGTCAAAAGTTCTCTCCGAGCTGCGAACGTGATGTGCGTGCCTGTGTGCGTGCGTGCAGAAAGACATCAGGGGGGAGCGCTCAGGGTCGTTTAAAAACGCACGTTTATTATTCCATGTTGCTCAGATCGAGAGATCAGATAAGGTGACATCATGCACGGTGAAACGAAACGACATTCCTTTAGGACAGCGAACAGGACGGCAAAATAAAAAAAACTAAAGTAACATTACGTGTAACGGGTTGTTCGAAAAGCATCAATAATAAAGTAACAGGACGCTACAACGTTACACGGTCGGATGTCTTGTAATGAATTTGCATATTCATGTACGTGGTTTCCAGCTCGGCAGGTTTTTATATCTGCTTAAACAAGCCTGCTTGTGTGAGTGTGTGTGTCTGTCTGCGTCCTTTGTGCTCTGCCTGACCTCGTTTATTGGCCTTGTGCATTGCCTTCATAACAAATCACATAACCCTGAGCTGTCCAGTCAACAGCCAGTCGTCACAGTAACATCTCCATTAACACTGGATGTGTGTGTGTGTTTTTTCTTTCTGTCTTTCTTAGGGCTCCGGAGATCATCCTGGGGCTGCCCTTTTGTGAAGCTATAGACATGTGGTCACTGGGCTGCGTCATCGCTGAGCTGTTTCTCGGCTGGCCGCTTTACCCCGGAGCTCTGGAGTACGACCAGGTAACTCGCGAAGCTAGTGGTTATGGGTAACTGGCGACTAGTGTTTCTCTCCAGTTCCCATGATGACTGTCTCATTTATACCTGTTACTTCACCCAAAAAATAATAAATTCCTCACAGACTAGTGCCGTATTCGCACTGTATCAGTAATATCCGGGACCGTCTAATCTTAAGGACGATAATACGAATCCTATGCAAATAGTACTATTAGGATATTTTTTAGATTTCAAGCTGCAACTGTTTAACAGCTCTCTATATGGAATGTAAGACACCTCGCACAGTGTTCCAGCTTCGAGTTATCAGGTTAAGCTGCCCGCAGAAACGTCAAACACCCGCTTTACTTTATATATCTGCAGTTTTTGCATGTCAGGAGATCTTTCTGGTGTGGCTCCATGCCCAGTTCTTGTCGTTCAACAACTGTCGTGACAACTGGGTTAATGCTGCAGCTGCAGAAATGACTCACTAAACCACACGTCATACATGTACATATCTATCTATCTATATATATATATATATATATATATATATATATATATATATATATATATATATATATATATAAAAGGCCTGGGCGATATAACGATATGTTTCGCGATAGACACGTGATCGATATCGATAAAAAATGTGTTCGATAGAACGATAAAACGCTGGTCGCGAAGCTAGTTTGGTTGCTGTCATGCGCACTCGCTCCGCAACCGGCTCTAGGACCCGGAAGTAGTACTGTCGCGATTCAGGAAGCATAAACGGAGACAATATGGCGTTGACATTGGCACCCGCCAAATGCGGGTAGTATTCGGCTGTGGCGGGTAATAACTTTAGTCTCACTAGCCACATTGGCGGGTAGTTTATTCTTTGGTATGACAATTATGTTTGCATCAATATGCACAACTAACATCTATAATATTACTTGCTTTTTGTGTGAGAAAAGGAGGCATGGAGAAAAACGGTATTCTTCTTTTACTGCATTCAGTGCACACGACACATATAGAATACAGCGCTGTATTGCCCCCTGGTGGCCCGCCAGTGAATTAACATCAAATTCAAATATATTACAACAATCTATTTTTGTTAGTTTTCTCTAAAGGCATCTGATATAATAAACGCTTTTCACTATTTTATTACACTTTAATTAGCATTTCTTACATTTCCTTTTAATTTTGAACCTTAAAGGTTAAGTCTAAAGTCACAATGAACACTTAACAATTATCTCTTATGTTTACATTTTAATTATTTGATTTTTCCATGGTTGTTGACATTTCTGTCTTAATAACTGATGGGACAATGATCATAGGAAGGTTAAGTTTATAAATAAAAATGTTTAAGTATAATATATTCTGGTCCTTATTTTAAATGGGTCATAAAAAATATCAATAATGATCGATATCGACCGATATGAAACACTGATATCGTGATACAGTTTTCAGCCATATCGCCCAGCCCTAATAAATATATATATATATATATATATTATATATATAAAAAATTTATGTACATGTATGTGGCGGGGGAGGGGGATGCAGCACAATCGATGTCGACTTCAATAATGCTGTATGTTGGAAAACTTTGAAAGTCATCCCAGAATTGTTAGAAGTCATTTTTGTTTAACAAAGTCATGTTGTAATAGTTGATGTGGTGAGAGGTTCTGTTTTTTTTTTTTTTTGTTTGTTTGTTTCTTGAGAGACTGAAACTGAAGCCGTGGGGAGAATTGTTGGTTGAACACTTGAAACCAAAAAAAAAAAAAAACTTTCATAGACTTTTGATTTCTAAGAAAGTCTGTGTCTTCTAGGAAAAAGTATTTGTAAGTCTCCATATGTTGTCGTCTTCCATTTTTTCCCCCCAAATCAAAAATTCTAAGTCTTTGGTTTTCACAAGACCTTCGTAAGTCTTAGTCTTCAACCATCAAGTCTTTGGAAGTCTTCAGAAATCTCCACAACAACGTACTAAGACTTAATTAGGTTTGCTGATTTAAAGAAGACGACTTACAAAAACCAGAGGACTGACAGAATTTTTGAGAAAAAAAGCTGAGGGGGGGGGGGGGAGCTATTTATATCATGGATGAAGACTAATTAAACTATTGGACGTTTCACAACATTAAACCATGACATGACCCATGCTTTCCCCTCATTGCATATCTTTGGACTCTGGGAGGAAACTAGTATACAAGGAGGAAACCCAAAAAGAATGGGAATAACATGCAAAAAGAGGAATAAAGTTCACTCTCTAGTTTTTTTCCCCGTTCAGATGGTTCTTCAGAGTGTGTGTGTGTGTGTGTGTGTGTATGCAACAAAAGGATTTTGTGGATTAAACAAAACGTTATGAGGTGTATTTTAGCTGGAGCATTAGCACACACTTTAAGGAAGCTCTGAGTGAGTGTTAACAAGACATTAAAGAACGAAATGTTAAAATTTAAGACCTTTAAATGTAACGTGAGACAAAACGTCTCTTCAACGTCCTGCAGACTTACTCATGCCGGAAAGCTCACCGTCAGTTACATTATAACGTGCTGAAACCGGAGCGCATGGAACTCGAGATGTTAAAACTGTTGGTAAATAATCGCTCTAAATCACTCTGGCTCAAGGACACACGCTGTGTGTGAAGGCTGTTAGCGGGGCGAGGCCATTTTATGTGCTAGATAAAAGACGGGGAGAATATTTTTGGCACTGTATCAACCCAGAGAAAATATCTAATAACCCTTCTTAATCTGCGTTAATTAATTTGGCTTAAAGAGGGACAAAAAGAATTAATAAAAAAAGAGTAAGCATGAATGCATGAAGTATATGAAGCGAAATGACATTGGTGTAGTTAAAGGTACAATCGGGACTCGCTGAAACGGCGTCGGACTTGGAGTAAGAGCAGTGATGCCACACCCAGTAACTAACACACACGCCGTGCACTCGGTGTTCTCTGTTAGAGATTGTGTTGCTATAACAGAAACATAAGTTATGACACACAGCTAGGATTGCAGAGCGGGCTGAGAGTTAAATGTTGTTTACATCACTATGACACCGCTGCTCATGCTTATCCCTTAGATAACTACACTGCAAAATGTAGGCTAAGCCTGTTCTGTTAAGCTGCGTTTCAGGCTTTCTGTTTTAAAATGGCTCTATTTGGATAGAATTTAGCTTCTTTCCAGAATAAACTGTTGAAAGAATGTAAAATTGAGGAGTAATGGCCATAGAATGAATTTAAAATCTATAGAGAGAGTAGATTATTAATGCTAGAAATATGTTTAAAGATGTATTTAACTACTAGAAATTTTTTTTGGTACTTTTGGTACATAGAACCTCTTAAAACATCCCAAATAAAAACAGTGATGTATAGAAGTTGGATTTTCTAAATATGGTTATGACCCGCACCGTGTGACAAACCAGGAAAAGTTGAATTTATGAAAATGTATGCAAAGTGATGTTCTATGTGAACTCGGCTTAAAACGTATTCACTGTCGGTCTTTGCAGAATCTGCTACTGTTCGATCACATGACATTTTTACATTAAGTAGGCCTTATGGGGGGAAAAATGCTTAATGAGAAACATCCTTCTTTAACCAGGTTTGTTTGAGTTTTTTGTGTGCGGGCGATTGTCATGTTGTGCAGACTGTTTTACCTGAATAAATAGTCAGGATGGGAATCACTGGTGACCGCATGAGACGATGATGTCACGATATCTTTGTGCCGATTCGATTTGTATTGCGATTCTGTATCATGATTTTATAAACATTTTACTTTTTCAGATTTTGTTAAAATCCTATACAGACTTGGCCAATAATTTGCTCCTACCACTCAGGATACGGTGCGTTGTCGATCGTTTAGAGATCGCCATCCGCAGGATTATAAAGGAACAGCAACATTTTAACCACCTCAAATGAAAACAAATCTAAATCTTTTTATTGAATTTTTAAAAACGCAATCTTGGAGTCAGTGGTGTAGACCTTAGCGACGTCTTTGTTTCCACCTCCCGCGCTAGGTGGGTTTTCGTTCGGTTTCTTCCCACACAGTCCAAAGCATGCTAATTGACGTTCCCAAAATTGCCCGTGGTGTATGAATGAGCGTTAGTGTGTGTCTAGGGTCTACCCTGCCTTGTGCCCTAAATCTCGTGGGATAAAGCGGTATAGACGATGATACGACGATCTTGGAGTCAGTGTGGCGATACATGAATTGCCACACAGTCGAATCAAGATGTGTAACTTAATCGATTTAATAATATAATAAATAGGGTAATAAATGTTTAAACATTCACCCGTAAACATTATATATTTATCGTGATCCTTGGAAGTAACATATAAGCTGAAAACCCCCTTAATAACAGATGTTATTAAACTTAGGCATTACTAAACCTGTGTCCAAGGTACAGTAACGCCTTAATTGACTTACTTATGATTTATGTTGTATGTGAGGGGTTGTTCATATTAAATCATTTTTGTTAAACATTAATGCAAAGCACTATTTTTTTTCTTCTTCAATAATTTGCAGCATTACTGACTTTCCTAGCTGCTGTTGCATAATTAAGTGGATCATATTAATATATAAGTTTATTTTTGTGACCTGGTAAAGGTCCAAGTGTTTCCTGTATGCATCTTTAAAGGTAGGAAAAATAAAAGTTTAAGGAGTATACAAGATGAAAACACATTTCCTGTTCAGTTAAAACAAACAAAAGTCCAATACAGCAGTGTTGTTCCTCAATGATTCGGCTTTGATTATCGTGGCCGTTACTCCGAAACTAGAGGTTTGAATTCAGGGGGTGGAATGTGGTTAAGCAGTGGGCGGTTTTTACATTCATAAAGCCAGGATGGTGTGGTCAGATATGAAGTTTGCAGAACACTGAAAGGCCACGTAACATTCAACACAGGAGTGTGTGACGTGTTTTCCGCTCTTGTTTGATTCATTTTCAGTAAATGCGTAACGCAGGTCAAGGTCACTTTAGTTCATATCTTGTGAAGAACCTCAGAAATGCTTACTAGTAGCAGAGCTGTAGCTGAAGCAACTTTTTTAATATACTGGTATCCCTGTGTCATCAATAAAGGAAACCGAGAATTAAATAAATTCAAGCATGTACAATAATAAGGCTTTAAGACAATCCTTATAGCCTCTTCTGGGTGGAAATGAGGATGACATTGTGAGATTAATTAACTTTATCACCTCACAGAATACAAGTAGTGTTTAATAACGAATGAATTTATTTAATATGGAGCCTGGTGTGTCACGTCTGCACAAGAGCTGTGAATCATAGACAGATTGGCTGTTTGATTGGATCTTTTGGCAATTCTTACAAGTTTTAAAGTATTAAAACCTACTAAAAGTTTTATAAACTTTGAACTGCTGTGTACTTATGCGTTGTTAATTATTTAATTTTCATGTATTGCATCGACTGCATACAAACTCAGAAGATGAAAACAAAGTGATAATCTTTTAAAACGAGGATTTTGCGGATGGTTCCCCCCTGAAATTGGTCGGGGGATGCGCAAAAATTTTTTTTAAAATAATAAATATATAGTTTAAACTCCTAAATATACCCTTAAAACACTTTAATTTCATTTCAAACCCCGCTTAATACATTACCCTAAAAAAAAAAAACAGACTGTAAAGGTAAACCTGTGTACTGTACAGTACCGTAACACTCTGTCTTCCGCAGTGCTACAATGTAAAATGCCCACGTCACACCTCTATGTACTGTAATTCATTCATGCGTGTTTTCTTTGGCATCAGAACTGTAGGGTAAATACGGTAATAATTCACCACCACAAGCCGCGTTTTTTCCTCTACGGTTGCTTTGTGTTCTCTCTACAGTACTAATAAAATCATACAGTAGTATATTTCATATGGCAATTTAGCAGAATTGATGTTACAAAATGAGTAAATTAAATTGTTCTTAATAGGTTAACGTTAACATTAAATACTTCCACAAAAGAAGCCATAAAAATTGCGGAGGATTTTTATTATTTGGGTTCTACGGAAAAACCTATGAATCAACTCCACTATAAAAAAAAAAAAAAGATGAGTTTAATAATCGCGCGTCTCTACACATCAGTGGGTAAATCTTATAACGATGGCCTTATTGACTGCAGTAGTTAAAGCATTAGAGGATGTGACGCATCATGTCTCGGGAACTGCGTTACGAAAAAAAAAGATATAAAATACACATTATAAAGTCATCACGGCGCCATGTGGAAATATCTAGAATTCCAACGTAAAAACGTCGTGGAAACAGATGTGTTCGGGGGAATCTTCAATCCCGTAAGTTTACGTAGAATAATTCCTGGAGCGTTGGTCAGATCCGTGTGTGTGTGTGTGTGTGTGTGTGTGTGTGTGATGGGAGGGACTCGTGCTCTGTGCAGACTGTAAACTTCAGACCGTGCCAGCGCCGGGTCCAATTCCACTCCACACAGCACAATGTATTTATAGCCCAAAGCTGCAGTCGTCGTCTCTCCCTCCGTCCTGACCCAAGGGTTTGGAGTCTGTCAGAGTTTGAGTCTCTCTCTCTATTATACTCTACATTTCTCCACACTATGTCTTTGTCACAGTTTCTCTGTCTCACACTCCCCCCCCCCCCCCCCTCCCCCTCCATCTCTGTCTCAGTGGCATGTGTAAGTACACGTTTCTCGAACACGTTTCTACCAGAACACACACGGAGCTCTCGCTTATTATTTAAGGCGAGACACCGGTTTTAAAAGTCAAGCTGCGCCCCCCCCCCCCCTTCCTCGTTTCTGCATTGTGGTGAGCCAGCAATACACAGATAGGCCGTCTTTTGTAATCCTTTTTTTTTTTTTTTTTGACCAATTAAATTGTTGGTTGTGTTAAAACATGCCCTGTGCCAGGGTGTGGATTGAAGAATGGGAACATGTTTTAAATGTTTTTTTTTTTTTTTCATTTCAAGTCTCACTTATCACTTCCTGGTTTGAACGAGCAGTCGGTTTTGGCATGCACAAACAAGCACCGTGGAACCATTAATCAGGCCGAGTATGCACATTATATGTCGCCAGTGCTAAACCCTAGTACTTAGAAATAAAGCACATGCTCCAAACCCCCCCCCCCCCCCCCCCACCGCACATCATTTTCTAATTTCTTTTTGTTTTCCTCGCCTTGCTCTCATGCATCAGAGAACAAGGTGACTTGTCAACTTAACAAAGGTCTTAGATGTGAGTTTCTGTGCCGAGGGCTTCGCTTTGCCTGAACGAGTGCAAACGCTGAGCACAAGCAATGCACAAAAACAGCACATGAGGCTCTTTGGGTCTCATAAAATAGGCAGTTTTTTTTTTTATGTCTAGGGGTGTGTATCAGATCTGGGTTTTTTCCCCCCTTTGCTTGTGGGTTTTTTTTTGGTTCCAGTTCCAAACATGGTGCTTTAAGTGGTGTTTGAGGAATTGTTTCTTCCAGGCCAAGAGGAACCACATTAACATTGGGGAGTTTTTTTTTTATGAATAGAGGAAATGAGCAATCGCTTAAAAAAAAAATTGTGGTGTGTAATTTTAGTCATCATTTTCCTCTTTGCTGGGACAAAGCTTGAGCCGCTTGGAGTTTTTTTTTTTTTTTTTTTTTTTTTTTTTTTCCCCCTCCCCTCCTCCCCCTCAGCACTTCCATGGCATTTGATTTTTCATGACTTCCTGAAGTTGATGTTTTATGACCGTAAGCGTTCACTCTTTGGTCTCTGTTAGTACAACATTTTATTCCAATGAATTAGATCATAAATCGTGCCGTCTGGATTACTAATCGGCAGGTCAGGGGTCCGAGCCCCAGAAACGCCAAGCTGCCGTTGTTGAGCCTTTGAGCGAGGCCCTTAACCATGTCTGTCTGCACCAGGGGGCGTTTTATCCTGGCTGACCCTGCGCTCTGGGGGGGGGGGGGGTCTTTTCCTCTTCCATGTCACCTGCGATGTCATACTCCGGTGGAAGCGCGTGTGGAATGATAACATTACGTCATTAAACCGCGAAGAAGTCGCTGTTTTAATGAGGTACAGAACACAACGACTCAGGAAATCCGATCTCTGTTCACATTAGCACATGTCTGGTTTATATCTGATTTATTTCCACATATGAAGGAGGCCTGAGACCGATCTCGAAATATCGGAATTCATGCGTTTTTTTTCTCTCTCTCCTGTTTACATGGACATAGAACATATCCGATATGCGTCACATATGAGCAAAAAAATCGGAATTGGGTCACATTTACTTGGCAGTGTAAACGTGGCCTTAGTTACTGACTGACTTGGTTACTGTCTGACTGACTGACTTGGTTACTGACTGACTGACTGACTTGGTTACTGACTGACTCACTGACTTGGTTACTGTCTGACTTGGTTACTGTCTGACTGACTCACTGACTTGGTTACTGTCTGACTGACTCACTGACTTTATTGATCTTGTGAGGGGAAATTGCGTTGCCACTTCATGTTGCTATGGTAACTAACTGGCTACTGCTGTTGTGCGAGCATCCTTTTGTTTGTACGACAAACAATTTACGCTAAAAGTTGTCCAGTTGACATCGTTGCACGGCGCTGGTCGGTTAAGAAGGAAAATCCTTGTATTGGCCTCTCGTCCGTGTGGTGATATTGTACAGCTGGCTAGTTTTTGGTTTTCTTTTGTCATGAGGATTTCCAGAAGCTCCTGTTTCATTCTGGGTATTTCGTAAACACTTTTGTTAGTCTGCGTTTCCACTGAGTCCTCAGTAGTTAACGTGTGCATTTTTATTTAATTTTTTTCCCTAAGTTCTTCTTTCTTCCTAAAAAGTCAGCTGTTTTTGTTTTTTCCCCGATCTTGGTTAAATCTTGGACTTCCCTACACACGCCAGTCTCTCTTTTAATTAACCCTTAGAGGTCTGAGGCCTTTCTGAAGACCTGCAGTTATTGAGCACTTTTCTTAAATTTGTGTAAATTTCAAATCTTTACTAATATAGTAGCTAATACAGTTTCCCTTATTTATGTAGAGCACAAACAGGACTTTTATAATGTGGCTGATTGACAAAAACACTTGCAAAGAAAAAAAAGTGATTGGCATCGTCACCGATGTCGTCGACCCCTAAGGGTTAATAGCTGATGCGTAACCCGCTTCACCAAACTGTTGTGTTCCTGGGTTGCGTTTTTGAGTGATGCTTATGTAATCTTTTGTGTGATGAAATCACTGGTCAGGTTAAGACATGCCTTTTAACCGTGACACCAGGGCGTGGAGTTCGGAATGAGTGAAAGATAATATTTGTTAAACTGTATTTGTTTTACTTACTAACTAGTGATCACTTCCTGTCGCAGATGTTGCACTTGGCAAATTTGGTGAAGTACACGGGCACGGGGGAAAGCAACGCGTGAACCACCAAGCACTAGCTTTGTAACGTTTTTAACATTAACTGCAGTGTGTAAGGTTGTGTAATGGTTACACACACAAAGCCATGAAAATGGCTAAATAAAAATCACGAAATAAAAATCATTGACTCAATAGGACATCTTTTTTTTATTTTTTTTTTCTTAGATTTTTTTATTTACCTTAATGCTGGGTGATAGTTTACTTGCTTAAAAGTAGCTCAACAAAGGGTTAAATATGCTGGTACATTTTGCAGTAATGACCGTCACGTGTCCGGCCTCCTTTGTTTATTTGTATCCTTATGAATCGTTTTTTGCGATCCTGTAACATTCAGTGATAAATGTGAAACTTGTGATGATTCATTAAACCTCCCCTTTTTCCACAGATTCGCTACATTTCTCAAACTCAAGGACTGCCCGGCGAGCACCTGTTAAACGTGGGGACAAAAACGTCCCGCTTCTTCTGCAAGGAGGCTGATTCACCGTACACGGCCTGGAGGCTGAAGGTAAGCTGACTTTAGCTCCACTGACTACGGCGTTTCTGCCGAAGAGAAATGGGTGTTTCATACAACGGGTTATTTTATAAAAACTCTCAGGGGGGGAAACATTTTTGTGTAACTTGAAGAATTAAGTTGGAATGTCAGGGGAAATTAACGTTTATTTAATTATTAATTTTGCCATAGTTGCCATTACAAGCAAATTACATAGTCTACAGTATTTACTATGTGGTTAACATGCTTAACATAATATTTTGTTGTTCGTTAGTGCTCACTTAGCTCAAGGAGTCCAGACTACTAATATTTTCCTAATGCTAAAGACGCAACAAATACTCATCGGTCTGTCAACTAAGTATGTGATATAGAAAATAAATCCAGACTTTTGACTGGTACTGTATTTCAGCAAGTGAAAATCTCTTGAATATAGTTAAAGTAATATAGTTAACGAAACTACGTGTTGGTGAGACCAATCAGGAAAAAAAAAAGATTGGCCTGTGGATTAATTAAAAAAGGTCATGTGGTCTGATGAGTCCAGATTGAGTGTATTCCAGAGTGATGGGCGTGTCGGGGTAAGAAGTGAAGTGCATGAAGTCATTCACTCATCATGTATAGTGTCCACTCTATGAGACTCTGGAGACACTATTATGATCTGGGGTCGCTTCAGTTGCTCAGGTCTAGACTCAACACCGTTATGTGGCAATAAAATGAAGTCAGCTGACGACCTGAATTTTGTCCTTGATGGCACAGGGCGTATTCCAGGACTAAGGATTACGAAATAGTGGTTCTTGAAGCACTAGAAAGCATTTTCATACTTGAACCGGCCACCACATTAATTACAATAATCAAAGCTAAAGGTGTATCTTTGTTTGTTTGCTTTCCTGGAGATTGATTTCGTTTAATCAGGATTTGCATCCATGTCAGTTCTTGGCTCTAGATCTATTGTGTTGTTTACTTATGTTATACTTCATTTCTCATCCTGTCTCGGTTTTTACAGACACCAGAGGAGCACGAGACGGAAACTGGAATGAAATCGAAGGAGGCCAGGAAGTACATCTTCAGCTCTCTGGATGACATTGGACATGTAAGATATTTATAGTTTACTGGTCATTGATCTAAAAAAAAAAAAGTGTAAAGGCTTAAATTTATCTGCACTGAAGGGGAGGTGTTACATGCTAACTTGATATATTTATGTGAAACACACAGGAGGGTATATTTGGTGTTTCTCTTTTTGACTCTCAGGTAAACTTGGTGTTGAACATGGAGGGCTGTGATCAGCTTGCAGAGAAAGCAGACAGGCGAGAGTTCGTAGATCTGCTCAAGATGATGCTGCTGATCGACGCCGACCAGCGCATCACTCCTTCAGACGTCCTTAACCACCCTTTTGTTACTATGCAGCACTTACTGGACTTTCCACACAGCAGCCAGTACGCTCACACACAACACTTAGTCATAAAACCATTTTTTGGAATTTTTGGATGTTTGTTTGTGCACACATCACTTAAAAACTACAGAACGAATTTTAATGGAGATTTCACAGGCGTATTCGGCCAAGCGTGAGGTAACATATAGGCTTTTTTTTTTTTCATCGCATTTGGCCCATGGAAAGAGAAGATATGCAAAATGTAAAAATTTATAAAATCGACCTTGAATAAAAAGTCATCAGTTCATCACAAAATTCAGCAGATGGCGCTGTACTTTATTTTAATACGCGCTTATGAATATGCAGTTAAAATCCACGCAAACAGTCAAAAACTATACAAGCTTATATTAATTCTTATACATTTATATATCTTTCTAAACGAAAGAAACTGAACATCATAAGCTTAATATTTTAGGGAGTTTTGCTAGATTTTCCTTTTTTTTTTATTTTTTTTTATCAAATTAAAAATACCAGAAGAAAACGGTAATGGTACTTCTTAAAAGAAAAATAAAAGAGAAATTGCCAAGATCAGATGCCAAGTTTAGCCCCACTTTTTTTTTTTGTTTTGTTTGTTTTTTTTGAAGATTTCAGACTGGTCAGATATAGCCTCACAGCTTAAACATTGACGGCATTAAATTCGTGAATTAAATTTCGTAATTAATTCATAATTTATAAATTGTTTTCATACATAGTTTTGAGAATTCATTGAGCATTTTTATTTAGCATGTCTCGCTAATGAATTAATAGTTTTGTCTTAAAGAAGCCATGTCTGGAATCCGTATCATATCATTACGCACCTCTAAACGCGTTTATCTAAACTCGGTCATGAAGTCTGAACAAGTCCTTGATTTGTTTAATCGCACGCATCTGTTAGCTTGTGGATGTGGGAAATGGAATTTTGGTTACAGAGTTTACAGAGGCTGTTGTGTCTTCAGGCGATGATGCAAGAGTTCACACGAACAGAGACTTTAACCCAGTTTCACATTCAGTCTGAAATGAGACTCTGTTCATTCTGTTCCCCACCACAGCGTGCAGTCGTGTTTTCACATTATGGACGTGTGTCACTCGAGGACCAGCACATACGACGTGGTGAACCGCAACAAAGCCCCGCCCCCTCTCATGAAACCCGTCACACTACCCAGCGGCCCCAACATTGCAGTCTTCAACAAAATACCTTCCATTCACTCACAGGTAGGTTCCAGTTTGTGGAGTAGAATGAGAGCAAAGCATGAAAGTTTTATCAAAAGTTTTAAGTGATTTGTACTTTCTTAAAGGTTTTGTGTAATGCTTGTGTAAGTATCCTGAAATTTGAACATTTACACTGTTGTTTTTTTTGTTTTTTTCCCCCTTCTTCTCCTTGAAATAACTTTTCTTTAAAAGGACCAATTACACAGTGTTAGTCATAAATGTTTGGCAATAGAAATCCTTCTGAAACTTCAATTCTGCCCTTAGATTTTCATTGTAAGCTTTCTTTTCAATTAGATTTTTACTCCTCGAAATGTTCTATACACGAGCATTTCCTTTGAAATAAATACAAAAATGCCTTTTCTAATAATAATAATAATAATAATAATAAAAAAAAAAAAACTTTTATAAAGTATGATTGAAATTGATTAATGGATTACATTTTCAGTCATTGAGTCCGTCTTCTACCGACCTGTGCTTTTGGCTCGATTCCCGTCTCTGTGTGCATGGAGTTTGCATGTTCTCCCCGTGCTTGGTGGGTTTCCTCCGGGTACTCCGGTTTCCTCCCACAGTCCAAAGACATGCAGGTTAGGCTAATTGGCGTTCCTAAATTGCCCGTAGTGTGTGATTGTGTGTATGTGTGTGTGCCCTGCGATGGATTGCCACCCTGTCCAGGGTGTACCCTGCCTAGTGCCCGAAGTCTCCTGGGATAGGCTCCAGGCCCCCCGCGACCCTGAACACAGGATTAAGCGGTATAGAAAATGAATGAATGTTCCCATGTGTATAGATACTCGACGATGATACCTTCCGAACTGCTCTTCTTCCAGCAAGTCACTGTTCTGAAACAAGTCACTGTTTGTGTTCCTGGGAAATGCACTATAATATGCCCTTTGTCTCTGTCTCTTTGTCTCTTCATCTAAGGCTCTGGCTCCACCTGCACCACCTGTGGTACATCCTGGCATTCCCCTACAGACAGGAAGTGCACAGTTTGGCTGCACTGACTCTTTTCAGCAAACGCTCATCCTTTGCCCACCAGCAATTCAAGGTAGCACTTTGAAATATATCTACATGTCACTGGAGATATAAATGTGTGTGCATTATTGTACTTAAAAACTAGATTGTCATTTAGTTTTTTATTTTATTTTTTTTCCCTTCTTCTTCCAGGAATCGGGTCCAACCCAAACCAGCCATCTGGATATTCGGTGCGCATGGATAATACACTGCCACTGGTGACTCAAGCACCAGCCATCCAGCCTTTACCTCTTAGACCAGGAGTCATAGCACAGGTCAGAGTCTGGAGACCTGAACTGAAGCGGTTCCACAGAACTGAGGTTCAGGACAAAAAAAAAAGATGATCTTCAAGTGTTTGTTCTGCATATTCAGTATATTATTCAGTTTCTAGCATTGTTTCTGATTTTCTTATTATATGTTTCTCTTGGTCGGTTTTGCAGCAGCCGTGGTCCAACAGGACTCCGCAGATCCTGGTACCAGCATGGCAGCAGGTGCCTCCTCCTCCACCCACCACGCTTCCCTCAGACACTGTCTCCTGCCCTCAGAGGAGAGGGGACTGGGGGTAAGACGACTCGGACACCACTGAACATGTCCAATCTAAAAATAAACTGTCTATCTTAATGACAGTTTATTGTGTTTATGATTCGTAATACGTGTACACAGTGTGGTGAGAACTCATAGGATTGGGACTAAACAGCAATGCGGCCAAAAGAAAACTACTCGATAGTGAATAGGCTAATAAAAAAAATAATTTAAAAAAGGCCTCGGTTTGTTTGGAAAAAATAAAGATTAGACTTGGGAGCAATTGAAATGTCATATGGTCTGATAAGTCTGATGAAAGGAAGCACATGGCGCTATGCATGATGAGTGCATCGCTTCAACAGGACAAGTTGCGTCAGGTCTAGGCTCAGCAACGTCATGGGGTAATAAAATGAAGTCGTCTGACAACCTGAATGTACTTAATGACCAGGTTATCACATGTAAGGAGCTTTTCCTTCCTTGATGGCACGGCCATATTCCAGGACTCAAATTAAGAGAAAGTGCTCCTTGGAATCATGATTAAACATGAACTAGTCATCACATTGGTTAAGGTTAAAGGTTTATATTGTTGCCTAGGCAGTGTATAACCTTTATAATAGTTATATAAATTATTGGTGTTGTTGATTTACTTTCCATAGCAAGTGATAGTCTGTGCTGCTGAACAGTGGTTACATTTTCTTTCTTTTTTTTTTTTTTTATCAGTTGATTGACCCCTATGGGTAATTCTTCTAGCTTTACTAATTACTTTTGATTAAATTGCACTTTTCATACTAGCGCTGACTGTTGCTTATATACACTATATTGGCAAAAAGTATTTGCTTGCCTGCCTTCACGTGCATATGAAATTGATTACCTTCCAATTCTTAATCCACATGGCTTAATGTGATGCTGACCCCGCCCTGTTCACCTATTCTAGGAAGGCTTTCCACAACGTTTAGGGTTTAGGTTTATCAGAATTTTTGAGTATTCTTCCGGAAGCATATTTGTAGGTTCAAATGTTGATGTTGGACGAGAAGGCCTGGTTCACAGTCTTAGCTCTAATTCATCCCTAAGGTGTTCTATCGGGTTGAGGTCTGGACTGGTGTCGGGTTGTTTTTCAGGAGTTGGGCTCGGCCCCGTACTTCCAGTGAATTGACAATTCAGTCAGATAGATATATATATATATATGTGACTAGTGGATTTCCGGAGTCACTCTCCATTCAGCCTTTTTACTCGCCACAATTTTGTTACCAGAAAATCGCAGTTGTTCCTTCACCATGATATGTTAATATTTGTTATATCTAGATTTACTTATAAATGACAGCGTACACTGTATCACTATAGTAGTAGTCAAGTATTCAGTACTGTTAAGATCCCAATATAAAAACATGCAAACATGAACAGTATATTCTGCTTATTGAACTTAAATTCAAGCCTCTTACCACATGAAATTGAAAACTCATTTTAGTGTGTTGTGTACTATTATCAGGTATTATTATTCATTATGTATTATTATATCAGAATTCTGAGTTAGGACAATGGACTCTGGTCTATATTGTAGTGTTGACTATAGTGTGAGGTAATTGTTGAATGATAGATGAATTCAACATGAAATGTAAATAGATTTTAATAGTCATTACTTATATAAAAAATCAGTAAATAACCTATATGAAAGGGGCAGACATTCTCATCCTGTTGAGAAGCAATAGCCCTTTAAGGAAATGATACACACACACCAAACAGGAAGTAAACGTGTGTGTGTGTGTGTGTGTGTGAGACTTAGTGATGGAGCTTCGAATCATTTTAGTGACTCGGTTCTTTGAATCTCGTTCATCAAAATGAATGAATCTTTTTTTGAGTCATTTCGTTCATTTGATCAGCAATAAATTAAAATGTTACGTCTACATACACAAATTTTGGCTATAGTCCCAGTTATGAAAATATTACGATGTAATTAAGGACATATTATAATAAACAGAATGAGTAACTCACCATCATATCTTCCAGTCGTTCGTTCTTTTGAATCTATTGCACCGCATAGCGTCTAATGGGAGTCACGTGACAAAAGAACGAACGACTCGAGACCTGAATATAACTCGGAGGTGTTGCGATGCTTTGCGAATGCGCGCCCAATAGAAAATTAACGAATCACTCTCCGAGATACTCCTTCATCTGAGTCATGTTAGAGTCGTTCAAAAAGAACCAATCGTTCATAAACGACCCGTGTGTGCAATGCATGTGTGAACATGTGTAGAGAAAGGCATTAAATGTCCTCATTACATTCATGTGCGTTTTATGCGCGTAATATTACGTTGCAATGCGTTTATTATATCAGATGCCTTTAGAGAAAACTACAACAAAAATATATTGTCATACCAAAGAATAAACTACCCGCCAAAGTGGTTAGCGAGACTAAAGTTATTACCCACCACAGCCGAATTTTACCCACATATCTCTCTCTCACACACACACACACACACACACACACACACACACACACACACACACACACACACACACACACACACACACACACACACACACACACAGAGAGACAGACATTTTGAGCACAAACTCACTGCTCCTATTTTGTAAGTCTCATTACATACAGGCCTTTTTTTAGTCCTTCTGACTGTCCTCACAATTAATGTGTGTAATGTAGCAGATAATTCTCACTTCTGGGGTAGGATGGCAAGCGACATCTAACAAACTGTCTCTTAATGGGGCAGAACAGCACATGCACAGACTTTCTAGACTATTTCAGGATCTGGGAGTGCTTGTTCTTAGAATTTGCCTGTTTTTCTTGTACCAATGGCTGTTACTGGCTGAGAGTCCCATGACCAGCGCTGGATAAACGCTAACGTGTGCATTTTACAGCATAAAAAAAATATTATATCCAGCACTAATATTTTCTTCACCTTTTCTAGGAAAGTGCGTTCACACACCAGCCATTATGGTTCCATGATGCCGCAGCCGCTCGTGCCCGGTCAGATGGCCGTATCTGCGCATCAGCCTATGAACATAGGCATTGCTCACGTGGTGTGGCCTCAGACCACAGCCAACAAGGTTGGCAAGCCCGTTCAGAACAGGTGAACATTTATGGTCCATCGTGTGTAACTACGAAAGTGTCCTAAGTTACAAGCTGAACAGTTAAATCTGATCCTAATGTTGCATGTGTTTGCAGGAGCGTGAATATCCCGTACTATACAGAAACACGTACGTCAGTGTGCCTCTCACCAAAGACTCAGAGGCAGGATGTCCTGCGAAACCCAGAGGTGGGGCTTAGGGACAGGGAGCTGGAGTCGCATCCCAAGAAGGAGCCAAACCACATAGAAGAGACGGAAGAAGAGAGCTGCTGTAAGACGGAAGAGCAGGGCTCCGACAAGCAGCTGGCAGCAGCCAATCAGAAGCAAGAGGCTGTTATCGGGGAGTCGCCGAGTCCGGCAGTCAGCGTCATCAGCATTAGCAGCGATACAGATGAGGACGAAAGGGACACGGAAGAGCAGAGGTGTTCCTCTAACACGTGAGGATTTAATCTTTTTGCTATTTTTTGCTATTTAATACAGCTGGAGCGCATATACGTCTGTAATGTCAAAAGGAGGATGCTTTACATTATCAGTAAGTTTTGTGGTCGTATCTTGGTGCTCCGATTCATGTTCGATTCTCGACACGTGTCCGTGTTTCAGATGTGAGGGCAGTCCGGATTGTGAGGCGTGTAAAGGGTCTTTAAATATGGAGCGTGTGTGTTCACTGAGCAGTCCAGACAGCAGCCTGAGCACGAGCTCCTCAGCTTCGGCTCAGTCCAGTCCTTCTCCCTGCAAGAGACCCAACAGGTAACACAAATGCCAACGCGCGCGCGCACACACACTCGCAGGTTCTTGTGCATTCTCAAAAAAAAAAAAATCTTATTTAATAGATTCTGTGTTTGGGGTACTATCACTGCCACGATCAGAACTTCAAAGCTTCATACACACACACACACACACACCCTGTTACATTTTTAGTGAAGTATGTTTCCTGTTACTCCATAGCAATCTGTCAACGATTGTTTATTATTGTTTTTTTATAGTCAGATTAAAACTTGGGGAACGTCACGCAGCTATTAAAGCCTCATTTTCCCTCTTTCCACGATTGATATAAATTGTAAAGTTATTAATAATAATAATAATAATTTGCTGTTTTTTTTTTTTTTTTACCGAGATCAGAATCAATCACTAAAATAACAGCATAAAATTACAGCCCTGTATCGAAAGTGACTTTGGTCTCCGGTTGCCAGGTCATTGATACTACAGGAAAAGAAACTTGAAAATCATCCCTGTGTTCGCAGGATTGCTTTGTTCCTGTCAAACCCCTTTATATTTCAAACACGCTGGAAAGGAAATCCCACAACTTCATACGTTTACATCGGCAGAAAAGACGTGGTTCAGCCTTTTTAATCTCAATGTTGGATTCTTGTAATGCCTACAAGAATAATCTAACTGAGAATTAAACGTGTGTATACTGTATATTCATGTCAAGGATTATTATCGATGGTTTAAAACAAATAATAAAAATGCGTGCCTAATTGAATAACCCTGTTTATTTTTATATTTATTATTGATTACTACACACTTAAAAGTGTGGAATCTGCTGCTTTTATTTTAAAAGGTTTTTTGCAATAACCTAGAGAAGCGCCCACTAGAGGGTGCTCATGATTTGAATATCTACAGATTCGTAATCGTTTTTGTCGTTTGTCCGTGTGCCACCAGCATGTCCGAGGACGATGGTCACGAGAGCGGATGCGACACGGTGGACGGCTCCCCGGCGTCGGACACGCACGCCAGCCCGTTCGCCGAGAGACGATTTCTGAACACCAATCAGAAGCAAGAAGCCGAAATACGGCGGAGCAACACGCATACAGAGGTGCAAATAAAACCGGCTGTCAGGACGGTGGTGGTGCCACCGCTCAGAGTGCTTAACAACAATAACTACCACCAGCACCATGGCAACACAGGTAACATACAGAGACCAAACGTTATCTTGCTTTGGTATCTTGTTGTATCTTTTAATTGCAACTAACCGAGAGGGTTTGATGTGATGAGTCGACTATAATATTTAAATATATCTAAAGTTTGTGGTGACTGAGTGGAAATGCTACATTTGTTGCTGTTCAGCCAATTCGTCTGCGTGAGATGATCAAGAACTCTCACACACTCCGGGTTTAAAGTGTACATGAGAGAGTATACACGGTCACAGCCCCATACCCCCCCCCCCCCTTGTATGTCTACTTTGCAGGTCATAATGGAGAGGCAACAGTTAACAGAGGCTCCCGCAGGTGATTATGGGTATTGCGTGCACTGTGATCTTGGTGACTTGCGTGATCCCAGCGTTGAGTGAAAAAACCACTGGATTTGATTATTTCTGACTTCTCCTGTCCTCGCCTCATTTTTCCATTCCCTGTTCAGCTCTGTTTGTGTGCTGATTATTATAATTTTTTTGTGTGATTGCATGCAGTTCGGACTTAAGAAACAAAGGCTGGCGGGTCATTTGTAGAATGTAATTTTAAAAGCGACCTAGAACTGGGCTTGACGTTCATTAGTGGTCTTAATTGCATTTAATGGCAAATGAATTTGTCAAGCCAGTGTTTGTTTCCTGTATGTTTTTTTTTTTTTTTTTTCCCCCCCTCAGTCTGTGGTTGTATGGGTGGACGAATTGCCTACCTAATACGTCACTGTGTTTATCCAGGTTATCTGTTTTTCCATTCACCGTTGCCAGGTAGACAAGTCGACTGTTCATACAGCATTTATTTACAGCCAGACATAATAATAATAAAAAAAACTCCCATTGATATTTTCCACCATTATTTGATGCTCTTTCTCAAAGAAAAAAAAAACACGCCCTGGATGATTCACGGATCGCGGCAAAGACGTGGTTTGATTGATTCGTAGGAGCCTAAACACACTGATTAGTGTCAACAGATGCAGGACAATCTTTCCACAATTAGGAATGCAAAAGGATGTGGAAACCGTGATTAAGCTGAGCGAAGTACAGTATAGTACAGCACGGAAACGGTTATGGGGTGACACACACGTCTTCAGAGAATGACGACACTAGCTCAGGTAACGTAATAACCTGCAACAAGACATGGTAGCTGAAATGTTAGCCCGAGACTTCCTGCCTCTTTGTCAAGAGAGTGAACATGATGCGTTGTCCTCAAGACGTTATCAGAAGAGGATAAAGATAGATGTGTGAAAGTCGACCCACCCAGGGGTTGGTTGCTTATTTCCCGAAGTCCATACTTTGAAGCTATATTATGTTAATCACATTAATAACATGCGAAGGTAAGGACATATCTGGGCTTTGTTCGTCCTGTCCGAGGCAGTTTGATGGCAGAAGATTTTTTTTTTTTTCAGCTTACAAGAGAACATTCTGAAAAGTCACAAACAAACAGATATTTCCAAATGCATTCGGGACATGAGCTTGATACTGCAACGAGAATGTGCAGTGTCTTCTGATCCGGGCATTGACCAGCTTCTCTCTCTCTCTCTCGCAGCCGCAGATTTTGCAGTACAAACAAATCAAAACAAAATCGGCTGCAAAAACAATACAAGCTTTCCATCTGGTCTTTTCCAGCTGATGAGCCACAGCCGAGCTCGGCGAGCGATGAATACTTTCCTGTCGCAGTGATTGATTGTCTGACCCAATGGCGTTTCTCATGTGGTCCGTGATCTGTATGGATCATGAGCCTTAGATTTTGATTAGGAATATGAACGTTTAATCAGATAGCGGGTCATTTATTTTGCTTACAAACATGAATGTTGGTGGTGATGAGCAAAATATCATCAGAGAGTTAAACTTACTCGGCTTTCAACAGGAATAATATCAACCTCTGTGTATGCGCCAAATGTGGTGATGAATTGGGTATTTTGTTTGTTTTTATACAGTTGTTAGGTTTAAGTTATGGTAATGAATTTCCCCGTTTATCTTTTTCTTTTCTTTTTCTATTCTCCCCCCCCCCCTTACTTTCTCTCTCTCTCTCTCTCTCTCTCTCTCTCTCTCTCTCTCTCTCTCTACCTTCAGTGTTCGAGTCATCATGCCAGTTGCGAGGACGATGCGCCCCCGCCCGGTTGAATCTACACACCACACCCAGTTTGCCCCGCCAGCACAAGATCACCTCCGCATTCCAGCAGCAGCAGCCCCTGGGCTTTGGCCAGGTCACTTCCTCTGCCTTTCCTCCCACACATACACAATCTTTCTGAATTTATAGCGAGAGCTTGATTTAGAGGTGGAATGTGTTTAGAAATGTCCAGATCTCTCATGTGTTAAGGGAATGTTTATATATACAGACGGATATGTAAGTACTGAGATAATAACATGTTTTTTGTAAATGTTACTCTGTACTTGTACTGTACGTCACATGTACTGTACGTCAAGATCAGGATGTGATTGAAATGCAAGTTTTTAGACTTTTGGTTACTACAGCTCACACAGTAGATGTTAACTTTAGTTTTGCATAGAAAAGCTGACAATGAGTTCTTTCATATTCTGTTGTTGGGCGCTTGAGAAAAATTGTCTAATGAAAATGCCCTTTTATCCAGACTTTTGTGCCTCTCTGTAGATGCATACGTTTCTTCTTGGATAATTACCATTAAAAATAAATAAATAAATAAAACTGTAGCCTAGTCCTGCCCCTCTGGCTGCGAGTGAAATAAGTGTTACACATACTGTTGCTATGAGGTATAAACAAGCGTACACATGGCACATTAAATCACGCGCCCTGAAGAGTCAGTATTTATTAATTATGTTTCCTCCGTGTATCACCATTGTAGAGGTGTATTCAGGATTGCATGACTTCGAGTGAGTGTTTCAATAAGCACGAGAGAGTTGGAGGCACTTCAGCAGTCATGGATGTAGAATGTTGTAGTTGTTGTTCGGGTTCGAACCCGGGTCTTCCACATAGCAGGAGAGCAACCTACCACTGATCTATCAAGATTATATTTTAGCACTATAGAAAAGAAAGACCACCTGTATATATGAAGAACTGGACATTTTCAGCGATGGATGGAGATATATACACTTTATTGATCTTGATGTCAATTCTAGATTAAGGATTGATGTATTTATGGATGTATGGATTCCTGCTGGATTAGCAACATCCTTGCGAGGTGTATATTTTTTGTCTTCTTAGCTTTAGAAGAAGATGGAGGAATGGCTGTTTTTAGGTGCTACAGATCAGCATAACTATAGGTTTTTGATGTATAGAAGATAAATCTCTGCTCTGATTTGGTCATTCTCATCAAGGTTTTAACTTCTCTCTTTTTTTTTTTTTTTCTTTTTCCCCCCTCCCTCATCTCTCACAGGTCCAGCACTACAGCTCCTGTCACAACGAGTGGAACGGCAACTACACCCAGCCTCGCCGGCCGCAAGCCTTCATCCCTCCCACGGTGCACGGCCACATCTTCCCTCACGCCAGTCCCACCCACTCGGTCCAGGCCCCTCCCCCAGCCCCTCCCGCCCTGCTCTCCTACCCTCCTTCCGCCCCCGTCGCCCACCTGCTCCCCTCCCCACGTCCTGTCCTGCAACCCGCCTACAGTCTAATGCCCCAGGGCATCAGCATGGGCATCAACCCGGGCATCGACCCTCGCCTGCTCCCCTCCCCCACGCTGCACCCGCCGGCCGCCTTCAAAGCCCTGTTCACGCCACACTCGTACGTAACTTCGCCTGCCTACACCGGCTTCCCGCTCAGCCCCACCAAACTGCCCCAGTACCCCTACATCTGACACGTACACGGGCACACACCAACCCCAGGGGGCCTTATTACTCCTCTGACACACCCGTCTCCAAAAATCATGGCAGTCAATGCATTTGAGATGCAACAGATATCATGGAAGAAGATAAATAAAACTTCATGCATTTTGCACATTTGATATCGAAAAAGAAGAGCACCCTTCCCCTCCCCCCCTCAAGTCTCACACAGGCATGATGGGGTTCTCTCTCTCTGTATAACTATTTTTCTATATTGCCTTCTGAATGTTACGCAACGCCCCCACTCGTGCACGCAGGACTCCCTCTTGTTGGTGTTACACGTTTGTATTTTTGTAACAGACTCATCATCATCATCATCATCATCATCATCATACCCCTTTTGTTTTTGTAGCCCAGTGTTAACTCCTGTACAACATCCCGTACGTTTAAGGTTACTACGCTTCATATTGAGGAAACACAAGACTCAGAACTCAGGATGTGGTGTGTGACCTGCTCTCTCCAAAAAAAGAAAAAAAAAAAAAGAAAAAAGTGCCTTATTAAAAAGAATCGTCTGTGCAGAGTGCGGCGTCACACTCCTGCATTTACATGACTGCAACAGGACTGCAGCACTTGAAATTTCCTCTTTTTTTTCCCCCCTTTTATTGATTCATACATTAAGACTTGACGAGATTTGATTTGATTAGATTTTTTTTTTTTAGGGTGGTTTTGTTCTGTTAGTGAGTGACCGTGTGACCTGTTTATCAATTTTGTGTGGAAAAATTTAGCAAAATGGATTAGGAGTGACATGAATCCATTGTGTTTGTTCATAATTTTCCCTATATATCTGTTTATTTTTTGTTTCATGGTTTGCCCCCTCCCCAACCCCATGGAAGTGTTGACGCCGTTATCCTTATGCATTTCTTCGTCCCTTTTTTCCGATCCTGCTGTATTACATTTTTGTCAAGACCTACCGAGGCGGAGTTAAAAATAAATAAATATATATAGATATACATTATATTTTATATATATATATATATTCTCTTCAGTCACTGTTTTGCTCTCCTGCGAGGAACGTTTTGACATTTCTATATTATTCTTTCCTTAAATGAAATGGGTTTTATTTAAATCGCCCTGTGCATGAGGGAGGGGGAATCACTGGTGTGGTTTTTGTTTTTTTGCGTGTGGACTTTTCCCAGCATTTATCGCTGTAGCAAGCGTTCTCATCGAAAATTAACTATGTACAGTTTCCTATTTGATAATCAATTTGACTTAATACTAACAGTATTTACACTGTTTAACACAACTGCAATACAATCCATCATTTCTTCTGTTTTTCTTTGCCCTTTTTTTTTTTTTCCCCTACTCAATAATTTTTTTTTAATTAGATGTATACTTTTGTTGGTATTGGCATTAACCTGCAGATAGCTCTTTAAATCATTCACATGGTTATGTAGTAGCTTGTGCAGAGATTTCAGTATTTCACTGTCGATCTGTCATTTGTTTGAGTGGTTTCTTGGAGTGCATTTGTTTTTTATTATTATTATAATTTTAACCCCCCCAATCATCTATAAGCGCGTGACGAGATTTGTTTCCGCGGCGTATCGTCTGGCTTCTCACAGTGCTGGCAGAGTTTATTTTATTTCCTACATTCCGTCAGGGAGAAATGATCGATTCTTTTGTTCTCTAATGTGCTTTTTTTAATTATTTTTTTTAAAATTCCGATTTATTTTATTTTTTTTGGCCATCATTATATGAAAAATGCTTTTGCGACACCAAAGACAGTGATTTCTTAAGCGACGTAGCTACTGTTCTAGCCTAGACCTCAGATATTACTCTTGGATGGGGATGTATTAAACATAGAAACATGAAAAAATAAAAGATATGTACTTTGTATAAAGGTTGTGGTTGATGTTTAGCTTTTGTTTTTTTGTTTTTTTGGCAAGTTTAATGATTTCATTTATCCTTGAATGTACCATAGATAAGCTGCTATTCACTGATCGCCACTTCGTCATAGCTGTGAGGGTAAAAGTGATTAACTTTGTTCTTAGCTTTCTTCTTCTTATTATAATAATTTCTTTTGTACATGTGTCTCGACGACCTTAAGATAGATGTGAGGATTTTCTTTCGGTTTTACTCTACTGAGCGGCATCGAAACCTGTTTTTAATGCCTGTGTATAATATGTTGCTTTTCTGTTTGAAGTGTTGTTGTAACTACTGTAGTGCGATTGATGGAAGTTGTTGTTGTGTTTTTTGGGTGTGATCTCTGTTTATCATTGATTATTATTATTTTTTTAATATTTGTTTCCTTAATCCTTTTGTTTGCAGCCATGTATTATCTATCCGTAGTGTTAATGGTAATCTTGGGGCTCTTCGTTCCATAAGAGATGCATATCGGTGTATATCAGAGTACGTTTATATATCTCTCGATAAGGCATAGCTTGCAGGATAGATTAAATTTTTTTATTTTTTATTTTGTGGTTGTGTTTTATTATTTGATTCGAGCTGGAGAAAATAAATGTAAAAATTATGCGCCACTATGAAATCGTACATTATTCCGGTATGTTGCTTGCACAGACTCGAGAAAGAAGTGTTTATCGTTAATCAGCATGAGCGTTTACTTTTTTCGATTAGATTTCAATCGGTCCACGTTCATCGATTTGCGCCTGATGTACTACTTATTTGGCTAATACTCAGTCGAGGTTCGATATGAATTAATTCCCGTATGCATGGTTAGTTGAACCGGCGGCCATTTTTTTTTCCCTCATGATGATGGTGTGGAAATCGTCTCACACACACACACACACACGTGTGTATTCTGCTCTGTACAAGGAGCAGCGTTGAACTAGTGCCTTTCAGATGTGCTTCAGACCTTTCCGTTCTGTGCGCATACACACACACACACACACATATACTCACACACAGAGAAACCCAGCTCTCTTATTCTCGCTTGCGAGGTCATTTTAAGTGTTGTATCTTGTGTTGCGTGTGTTCTTGGACCTCTTAGTGTTGAAAACTTAGTTATGCACTGGTTTGCAGTAGGCGTGCGTGGTGGTTGCTAGAGTTTCGTCTTCGGTAGTGTTCCTCAGTCTCACTTGGCGATCAGACGCCTAACATGCAATGCAGTCGTGTCTTCACATGAAATTTTCTCTCTTTATTTGTTTTATTTCAATTTTTAATCCGTACATTTCATTTGACTCGTTTGCTTGCGTGTGTTTTTTATTTTTATTGCCTTCTTTCTTTTCTTTCTTTCCTTTGGCTCAGAAGAAATCTAATAATGAAATGCTATCAGGGATCATTACAGTTCCTCTGACGTGGTCCTCTCTCCCTTATTGAAGCTTTACGTAAGTACACTGTGATTGAAACAAGCTTGGAGGAAGCATCATGCCGCAGTTTACCACCTCGTCCTGTTGTTTTTGTATTTGTATTGTATTTTTTTTTGTTTGTTTGTTTGTTTTTTTTTTTTTTTTGGTTTATTGTTTTAATTATTTGAAACCGAAAACTCTGTCTTTAACAGGACACGACATTCATACCAATGTGCAAGTTATATTGCTTTAATCTACTTTGAGATTTTGGTCCAAATAAGTGTGGCGGCTCCGGAGCTACAAAATAATCAAAAAATGAAACGATGAAAAGAAAACTAAGTCACTTTTATAGGTGATGTTCTTAAGCATGTAGCACTAGGGACAAGTACACACTCGGACAAATATTGTACAAGTCTGATTTTACATCAGAATCAGACACTTGGTTTAGATTTTTTAAAATTATTATTATTACGAATTCAGACTCTTCGGATTTACCAAAAAAAAATGCAAATGGAAAACTATATGTGGACGTTTGGGAAAACCTTTCACATGTTGACGCTCGTGTCGACAATTCTCCTGAAACTTGACCTCGGGTTGTAATCCGTTCCTTCTGAAATTTTATTTAATTTTATTTGAATATTTCATTCCAATTCCTCTGAAAGATTTTGCACCAACCTTCAAATTTCTAACAGTTTAAAAATTAAATTTCTGCTGATTACATAAACCACACTAAGAATTCTGTTTACATGAACGTTAAATTAGACATTTATCAACATCATCCACGTCGTCTGGCTCGATGTTGTTGCTCCGTTATCTATGATCTTTTACAGACATAATCACTCCGTCTTCTCTGGGTTTTGAGTTTGAATCTAGTCTGCGTGTGTAGAGTATTTATGTTCTCCCCAATGATTTATAGGTTTCCTCCAGGTTACCCTAGTTTCCTCCTACAGTCCAAAGGCTGATTGGCGTTTCCAAATTGCCCATAGTGTGTGTGGGGGTGTGTGTGAGAGCTTGTGCTCTCTAAACAAAATCTATGACTGGAGTAGCTCTTCTGTTTTGGTTTAAATCATAATTATTACTGTTTGTTTGAGGAGATCCCACTTGGCAAGTTCCATCAGATTTGTATATATCAAAGTATTTTTCCCAGAAAAACATATTTCTGGCAGCATTGTCTGACAGGTTTTCCCAAACCGTCACACACACACACCAATCAAAACGTGTATCACGTACACACTTGATGAAATAGTCCCATCATACCAAACAGTTGTATATTTTTTTGTTATTTTTTTTATTATTAGTGTTTGCTTTATTTTTCTTCTTTAGAGACACAAATACAGAAATTCAGGGTCTCGGTGTTTTTCACATGTGCTACTGTATACGCGTTTCTGTCCTTTAATCGCTTTACCGCTGTTATTTCTTCTTTTTCTTTTCAGATTCTATTTTACTAGAAGTTAAATCTCACTGCAAGTTATCAGAGACTAGATTTAGACTTGGACTTGATCGACTAAATCTGAACTGTTACTGTTTTAATACATGTAGGTTTTTCTTGTGGCTTTTTTTTGTTTGTTTTTGTTTTGCTTTGGATCTCTTTTTACGCTACATTAGTTTGCCATGTAGCCATTGCACTGTGCAATATTCAGTATATGAGGACTGGGAACTTTTTTTTTTTTTTTTAAGTGTGTAATGTCTCTTACAGTTTTCAGTCGTTATTTCTCTGGTTCTCAGTGATTTTTCTATGTGACCAAGCCTTATGTACTTTGTCACACAAAGCGGGTTTTCCTGGTGACTATTTGGTGAGTGTCAAATTAAAGAAATTATGGTGTATTGTTAAAATTCACTTTGAATTAAAATATATATTGCTGCAGGCAAGTCGTCTTTGTCTCTCTGTTTACGTGGGTGTGCTTTTTGAATGCTTTATTTCTGTTTTTTGTGTGATTAATTGGTAAATGAGGTATTTGATAAATATTTTTTTTAAATCTGAAACGTTTATTTTAGAGTTAACTTTAATTTTAACACCTCATCCCTCACAGGGTTTAGACTCTAGGTTACTCATCTGAATGTCATTGGGTCAAGCCCCAGCTCCCATATCCCTGTCTGCTCCAGGGGTGCTGTATCATGGCTGACCTGGTACCCAAACTTCCTAACATGCTGTGATGTGTGAAGAAAATCACAAGCAAATAAAAGATTGTTCTCTACCAAGTATGTGCTTTAACAGCTTAGTATTCAGTTGTCTTATGTTAGTGAAGCAATAAAATGGTTAACTTGTTAGAATCTTAATACCCAGGAAATTAAAGGTGGAAAAAAAATCTTGTTTTAAACTTTGAATTTGGCAAAAGTACAGAAATGGTTAAACAGTGCCATCTAGTGGCCGAAGTTAAAATCGACTTTGCAGGAAAGTGGTACAGTACCTTTTTTTTTTTTTTTTTTTAAACCAATTATACATATTTTTCTTTTTCTTCCACATATAATTGATTAGTTTTTGAACATTTTGTTCAAGTAGTTTATTTTTCATGTGTTACTTGAATCCGTATGTGCAATTCAGGCGTTTTTTACACAACAGTAAAAAAAAACAACAGGATGCTATGAAATGTGATTTTAATAATATTTTTTATTTAACATCCATATATCCTAATATTAAACATCCATACATTTACAAAATTTATCGGGGTAATCAGACCAGACATATTTCTGGTGGATGTGTTTGCAGGTAAAAACATGTCTGTCTGTCTGTCTGTCTATCAATCAGCAGGAAACTAATCATATGTGATGACCTGAAATCTTTCCTTTTTTTTTATATATATTTTCTTTCATGATTGCACAGTAAATATACAAATATTGCAAATGTTCATGTTGCTGCTTCACATTTCTATCTTTAAGCATTATTAAAAATTAGAAGTAATAAATCAAATACTGAATTTAGCATTTTTTTTTTAATATGGCTCTTAAAATACATAAAACAATGAATCTATTTCAATGACATGCTGTAAAATTAAATAATATTAATTAATTTTAATTCCTGAATAAAGGGAATGCACCTATTAGAGAATTTAATCACAGACGAATTAAAGAGAACAGATTTGTTTTATTACCTGTTTATTTTTGCCAGTTTAACAGTTCTAACCAACAGAGGGCGCTGTTACTGACTGGCTTCACTTTTGTGGTTCACTTTACTGATGCGACTGATTCGTCAAATGAATCTTCTTATGTGAATCGACTCTCTAGTTTTGATTCCTTGCGCAAGAAACGTAAATAACGGTCGTTTTTCAAATACACGCTCGCGCTCTAAGGGCGGCGCGTTAACTTCACGTGCAGAGTCGTGTTTTATTCCATAAAATATGAACTATACAGTTTTAACATAATAGAGTTTAAGAAATGTATTAGTTTGGTTTATGAGCACATGCAGAGATGGTCTTTTGTCTAGCTATAATTTTGACTCTTGGCATCCTGTTGTAAAACTCTTTCATAACAGGTTTATCTCTTCTTTTTTCCTTTTCTTGCCTAAAGACATCAGTTTTCCCATTAACGTTATTATATTAGTTAATTAGACTATATTAAAAGTATAACAAAGCAGTAATATATCGGTGAAACCAGAGACTTATCAAAAAGTTTCAAGACTAGTTTTGAAACGAGCCACCAGGTGGCAGCACAAGGCTGCACACACAGTCACAGGGAGCGCAGTGCTCTTTATACTGTAAGTCAGTGTGCCAAAAGATATCGTCTTGTGCACATTGGGAGCTGTGCAGCTAGTGCTATTCTGACCACGTGTGCTGTTTCATCACGGACAGCAAGTTAGAACAAAGAGCGAATGTGAAATTCTGAATGAAACTGGGCAAATCTGCCACAGAGATGCTGCGTCGTTCGAGGTGTTTTGAGTGGAAGAACTGAAGAACATTGCTGATAGATGATGAGAGATCAGGAAGCCCTTCAACGAGCGTGACCCACCGAAAATGTCTAAACAATTCGGCAACTTGTGAAACAAATGTATCACAATATGAATTTTCACCTTTAGAACACACCTCTAAAACAAAGTAAGTCAGAAGGTATTGAATAAATTAACTATATGTATATCAGACATTTCACATCTTCGACGTCACATCAGCTGGGCAGTCTGGCTGTTCTCCTCTGACCCCTTTTAAGGCGTTTCCATCTACAGGGCTGTCAATCAAACACCAACCATGAAGATCAAACTTTTTCTCCATTCTGACATTTGATCCTATGCAAAGTAGACTTTGAGAGTATATAGGTAGTTTGTTTAAAGTGACATATGTCTTCAATGCTGCACAAGTGACAGCTGAGGGTGAGTCTATGTGAAATGGGGGGGGGGGGGGGTCTGGGTTCAAGAGTGACATGATGGATGAAGCTGTCCTTCACTCTGCTGGTCCTGGCCTGGAGACTCCGTAGTCTCCTCCCTGATGGCTGAGAGCTTTGCGTGTGAGGCGGGTGTTGTAGTGTCTGTCTGTCTGACAAAATGTTCAGTAGAAGTCAAATTCTGAGCAGTCATGTGCCAAATTTTGTTACAGCATCATGCAAAAAACTGTCTGGACAGAATTTAACTAAACTTTTGCAGTAGTTAGATATCCACCTGAAGTTTAACCAGCACCATAAGCGAAATCAAACTGTTGAGTAAAAGCGATGTTATCAACAGTTATGTCCTGGATTTAATAAACTACTTGCTCAATGTAAACAAACACCTGCACAGACAGATGTTAATTAGAAAATGTAAACTGAATATGTTTAAGGCGATTAATTAATATTTTCACTGCTGAAATAACAGCGCTAAAATGGTATAAGTGCATTTTCATGCGCTGTAAAAATTCTCATATGTGATTCACTCTCTGGTTACCGGACAGGGAGTGCATTTGGCTGACGATGAAGGAAGTACTATATATCTTTATTTTCCCATTAATAGTAATAAGATAAAATGACAGTAAATTCAAAATCTTTCTGTGAACTAGACAACTTTTATACAATTTTCTACTGTTTGGCCAGCAATCCACTGAAAACCAATATCATATAATGTTATATTATAATAATGTGAAAGTACAGTTTTAAGAAATTAAGAGGTTTATCTTTCTTGCAGGCAGACGTACACCTGTACATGTAGCTTTGATTACATTAAAGCTGATCAACATTAACCTTTTTCTATTAATAAGGGGTACTTCAGATATACATATATAGAGGTAATACTCAAAGTAATTAAACAAATTAAGTACTGTTAACTTAAATAATTACAATTAGCTCAAATTAATAGACCTTGATGAGTATTAAGAACTTTTTGGTATTTATGTGTTTGTAGAAATGACACTTTTCAAGTTACCTGAACAAATTTGATATTTTAGGTATCTGTAAGTACTTAAGTAACAGTAAATGTCACCTTAAAGTTCCACCAACTTAAAATCTGTCAGACTAGCGATTTTGTGTCATCAGGGCAATAGGGCACTTGTGGCTCAGTAGTAGGTGTTTCGCCTGCCATGCGAAAGGCCCAGATTCGATTCCCAACAACTTGAAGTGCCTGTCCCAAGCCCAGATACCTGTAAAATGGGAGGGTTGTGTCAGGAAGGGCATCTGGTGTAAAAACCTGTGCCAAGCTTGTGTGCGGTCTGGTTTGTCTGCTATAGTGATCCAGGAGCAACTTATTTATTTGATATGCAGAAACTAAAAAAATGATAATTGCTATTAAATAATATGAGTTAGGCTACTCAATAATGCAATACAGAACAATGAATATGAATGAGTACAACAAACTCAAAACTTCATAGTTCCATTTACTTAAAACTGGAAACATCATTACTTAATAAAATGTAATGTAACTGATTACCACAATTTTTTTTAAGTTTTGCCAACTTATTCAGGTTTACAGTTATCAATAAGCAGATAGTTAAAATCATGAATGGTTCTCTGGGTTCTGTGTTTGATTCCTGCCCGGGTCGGGATAAAATGAGACAGTTAAAAAGCATTTCAGTTAATTAAAGGAGAAAACAGAAGGTCAGTTCATTAGCTAATTTATTAGACATGTATACTGTATATAATAAAAAGTGATATACACTACCGTTCAAAAGTTTTAGATCACTTGCAAATTTCTTTGTTTGTGTTTAGTGATTTATTTTCTACATTCTACAACGATACTGGGGATTTCAAAACTATAAAATAACACATATGGAATTAGGTAATTACGTAACAGCAAGAAAAACAACAGTTAGTTGTTATTTTAAGACACAGAGGTCGGCCTTTCTGTAACAGTTCTTGCAAGAACAGTATTGTCAAGTGCATTTGCAAAATCCGTCAAGCACCATAATGAAACTGGCTCTCATGAAGGCCGTCCCAGGAGGACGAGACCAAAACCTACGTACCTCTGCTGCAGACGAGAAGTTCATTTAGAGTTATCAGCCTGAAAAATGACCAATTAACAGCAGCTCAGATTAGAGGCGTTATGAAGTATTTACAGAGCAGAAGTAGCAGAAACATCTCAATATCAACTGTTCAAAGGAGATTCATGCAGCTTTTGCACCATTTGCATTCACAATTTTTACAATTTTTTTAATTTTTTTATTTATATTATTTTAGTTTATACTATTCTTATACTGTACTATTCATATGCATACGTATTTATTCTTATAGTTGTACACCACTATTGCTTGTGTAGCTTGCACATAAGAATTTCACTCACGTGTACTGTACCAGTGTACCAGTAACGTGACGTGACAATAAAAGTGATTTGATTTGATTTGATTTGTTAGAAAGTGTTCTAAAACTTTTGAACAGTAGTGTATATGTGTGTGTGTGTGTGTGTTTGTGTGACGATCTCTTGTGAATCAGTTCGGCTGATTGAATCACTTGAGTGAGTCGTTCATTGAGATGATTCCTCGGTCTAAAGGCCCCCGCTCTGTATTTCGCGCGTCGCACGCGCACTGGAGATTTTTCACTTCTCATTTTTATTAGCAGCACGTCGTTGTGGATTTTTCCCTCCCTTCTTCTTCCCAGAGACGGGTGTGTGTGAGCGTGTATGAATGTGTGTGTATGTGATTGTCAGTGTGTTGAGGATGAAATGCGCTTTTTACGCACTGAAATGACGCTCAGTGGGAAGGCGGCTCGGTTAGAAACAGACTCTCTGCCTTAACGCTGCCTTTAAACTTTAAACTCATGCTGGCTTTCTGAAAGCCGGCGCACTCGGACCCGGACTCCTCGGTCTCACACACACACACACACACACCGGAGCGGACACGTCCCCGATCCAATGCGCGTTTCGTTACTGCGCGTCCAGGCCCGCACGCCAACACGTTCACATGGCCTCGAGAGAAGTGCCTGTGGTGGGAAGCCGTGGAGCGCCGGGGTGCTGGAGGAACAGGAGGAGCCGCCGGTGTGTGCAGTGCGCCGGGATCATCACCACCCTGCTTCTCCTCCTGCAGCCTGCATCCGCCAGACACGGTGAGACCCCCCTCCACCCCACCCCGTCCATCCCCACTGCTCATCTTTCTCCTGACAACCTGTTTGAGTCCAGAGCATCCTGAGATCTTTTCATCCACTGAGCTGCTTTTGATCATTTCATGAATTTACTGGAATGAAAAAGAGTCGCATCCTTAAAGAGCGCATTGCGCCACACCAGCCGCCAGCCTCCTTCATCAATACTCAGGTTTTTATTATAGTCTATATAACAACTATCATTAAATCCCATCAACATTTATTGTAGGTAAATATCTGCAGTGTGTGTAAGCAGGTCCTTTCCTCAAGGGGGAAAAATACAAGTGCCTACGTGTTGGGAATAAGTAATCCATTTGCACCAAGCTTTATTATTATTATTATTATTATTATTATTATTATCAAGCCTACAATCTCTAATATACATAATGTATTTTAAGTATTATTGGTGTAGTATATATAAGCATGAATAAACAAGATGATATATACATAATTAAACATACTGTATAAGAAACAAGATTATATATATTTTCTTGTTTAATTTTAAAATTTTAAACAGTATGTATATAAAAGCATGATTAAACAAGAATAGATATGCTTTATATTATTTTCTTGTTTAATCATGCTTTTATATACAGTATATACAGTATATAAACATGTATATAATGATTAAACATGATAACACACAAATACTGCAGGCCAAATTCTCTCTATATACTTCTATTCTATTCTCTCTCTCTCTCTCTCTCTCTCTCTCTCTCGATATATATATATATATATATATATATATATATATATATATATATATATATATATATACACACACATTTCTATATACATTCTCTTTATATATATATATATATATATATATATATATATATATATATATATATATATATATATATATATAGAGAGAGAGAGAGAGAGAGAGTTGGGCTTGCAATCTCCAGACACCCCAGTATAACTGTAAAGGACATTTAGAAACAAACAGCTTGTTTGTCTGATGGTGCGGTGTCTGTGTGTTTATCTATGCATCTGTATATGCACATCTGTTCTGGCCGCTGCCTTTGTCTCCTTTCGTCTGCTGATTTGCATGACATGCCGTTTCACTGGACAGTCCACATAATATCAGTTTAGCCTCGATCATCTGGTGATCTGATTATTCCTGGTCCTAGAGAAAAGATGCTGGTGACAAGAGCGTGTCCTGGTGATTGTGGTCACGTAACTCCTAACAGAACGCACTGTTTATTTTATATATGTCCAGCAGTAACAACACTGTAATCATTTTGCCCTGTATTGTGTAAGCCTGTAAGTGTAATCCACACATTAGCAAAGATTGAGAGGTGTAGATTATAAAGCACTGTTTTGTTATAATGATATAATGAGAGCCTTCAGGATTTGTTCCTCAGCTCTTTCCAGATGCCTGATTCAGCTTGTTTTGTGATTAAGGGTTTCATGAGCTGAGTCAGGTGAGGAAGTGCAGAAATAACATGGGAATGTGTAGTATGTGTGTGTGTGTGTGGTTTCAAGTGCTGGGAATAATTAAAGACCACTAAGAGATACACTGCGTTTACACAAGACAGTCAGTCAGATCGTACAGTACATACATGACCTCCACTGTCTGTATCTACAATACAGTTCATGCTACAGCACAAGTGCACACTTCTAGTTTACATGATGTCGTGTTCAGTTTTATTTTTTATCACAGACGTACATCAGACACAAGTAATCACCATCACCCCATTCACTGATCGTATACAAAATATATGATGGTGTTACAAGGTGCATTGATTCAAAGTGTTTCTTTTCGGGATGATTCAGAGATTAGGCTCTGCTATTCGGTGAACAACTGGTATTGATCTGGTATTAATACTCAGGGTAACTGAAACAGCACTAAGCTTCTCTTTCTAAGCAAAGTGAAATAATATCCTTTTGTCCCCTGTAAATGTGCATTCACTGTTCAGCAATATTTAGTCTGGAAAAGTGTGGTTTTAATATAATTCATAAACATTATGTGAGTGAGTAGTGAAAGTGTGCCACCATCCACTGTTTCGTGCCATTTATTTCGTGATTTTCTTTTAACCTACCCTGTATGAGGGCTGTGACTCATACAGTAGGTAGACTGGAAATTTTTATAAAATTAGATTTTTGGACATTGAAATTTTTTTATTTAACAGTACTAAAGTTTACTGTCTGATTTATTTAGAGCAGCTATATTTCGTAAATGTTTTGAAGTATATAATAAGCATTGAAATTATGTGTAACTTGGATTATTGATTTGTTAAAAGCCATCTTTTGTACAATATTTTTTTCACTGACAATCTTCTGCTCCATGGCACCTACCGCACATAAACTCAAAAGAAGAAGGTGCAATATTCTTGCAAAACCAGAGTATTTATGGAAGATCAATGCTGAGGAACATATATTTTATGGATTCCAATTCTAGAATATTGAATTCTTGTTTGAAAGTTTACCTAAATAAATTAAAAGTGTGAATTGATTCTAATTCGAAAACTAGTTTAGTTTACCCTGTGATAAAATTCCTCCTTAATGAAGACATAAAACAAGTTGACACTTACATATAACTTAAGCGTAGCCTGGGGATGAGACTTTTAACCATAGTAAAACATTTGAATATTGCTAATGTTTTAAAGAAGGCCATCTCGGCCGAGGTGGCTCGGTGCTCACTGTGGTCGTTGCAGTGAACATTCTGAGAGTGGAATGCCTGATCTTTGATAATTTTGGAAGTAAACTGGTTCTATGACATGGCAGCCTTGCTTTGCTAAAATCATTTGAATATAGGACTAGGCTTTATGAAAATGTAATATCACACGTTTATATGCTATTATCATGTTGAAATTTATAGTTTTTTTTTTTTTTTATAGTTGTGACATACTCTGAAAAAAGACCAGTTTGTTGGTAAAAACTTTGTATGGAAATGTAAAAATAGAAAAGTATAGCAAATAATTAATATTACTATAATAATATATAATATTAATAATAATAATAATAATAATAATAAAAATAATAATAATAATTAATTAAACATAGATATTTAAAGGTAGTTGGTTTCCAACCTGTGTGTGTATATATAAATACTTGTCAAAAGTCTTATAAATAACTTAGCAAATAACTGCTATACAGCAAGGATGTGTTAAAAAGTTTTTGCAGTTTTGTGCACATTTATAAGAAAATGCTTAGTTTTACTGAACATCCTACAGAACCAGCCACATTCTGAGGACTTTGTCACACCTCTTTCTTTTGTCATAAAAAAAAAACCCAGACGCTTTATTTTATTTATTTATAAAAAAAATTTTGTCCAAAAAGTGATCTTTTACATAATTTGCTGCTTTCCTTTCTGACCTAAAGATGTTTTCCTGTAAGATAAAATTAGCTTGAACACCAATGTTTGGAAATCAGAAATGTTTTTTGTATTGACTTAATAATAAAGTCATAAAATAAACCGAACCAGCATTATATATATATTTCTATATCAGAGAGAGAGAGAGATGATTATATGTTGTTTTGTGTAAAAATTAACTGATCATAGTGGGTGTACAACCTAACAACTTTTTTTCACTCTGCCATTATGAAAAAACCCATGTGGCAATACTAAGTACCCCCTTACTGCTTCCACAGGATTTAAAAGGGTTGTAAAAGTTGAAATAGTTGTAGCCAGGTGTTGATAATCATCACCCCTTGATTAATTAATCATCAGCAGGACTTCAGACATCTATAAAAGCAGATATTCTGGCAGTTTGCTGGTCTAGAGCATCCAGGTGTGTGTAAACACAGAGCCAAGAGGGGAATCATGAGCAATTTACTTAGAGAAGGGACTGTTGCTGCACATCAATTTGAAAAGGGTTTTTTATAATTTGGAGTTCAGTGTGCTACGGTAAGTTACATTGTTCACAATTGGAAACCATTCAAGACAGTTACCAATCCTCCCAGCAGTGGACGTTCCAGTACATTTAACCCAAGGTCAGACCGTGCAATTCTCAGAGAAATACAAAGAAAACTCTGCAAAACTTCAAATCTCAGACCAATGTTAAATGTCCATGACATCACAATTAGAAGAAGGCTGAAGAGTATGGTTTGTTTGGAAGGCTGCCAGGTGAAAATATCTTCTGTCTAAAAAAACATGGAAGACTGAGTTTCGCAAAACTGTATCTAATCAGACCACAAGGCTTCTGGAACAATGTCCTATGGACAGATGAGACCAAAGTGGAGTTGTATGGACTTAATGCCCAACGCTACATTTGGCAAAAACCGAACAGTTTGGGGAAACACTTCATAACCACTGTCAAGCACGGCAGTGGAGGGGTGATGATTTGGGCTTGTTTTGCAGCCATACTGTAGGTCCTGTTGACCTTGAACACCTCTGAATAATTTGGAGGCAAATGTGAGGCCATCTGTCTGACAGCTACTGTAAAACGAAATTAGCAACAGGACAATGATCCTAATCACACCAGGAAATCTACATCAGAATTGCTCAAAAACAAAAGAACCAAGGTATTGGAATGGCTTTGTCAAAGTCTAGACCTCAACCCAATTAAAATGTTGCAGTAGGACCTTATGAGAGCTGTGCATAAGCGAATGCCCGAAAAACCTCAATGAACTGAAGCAGTGCTGGGCTAAAATGTTTGGCCATTGGGTGGGAATTGAACCCAGTTGTTCCTCATGGCAGGCGAGCAACCTACCACAGAGAACGTCTGGGTTCAATTCCCAAACCCCAGCCACCACTGGAGCCTCCCATGCCATCGTGGACACAGCACTGATTTACTGTATAATAATGATATCTGAATGCGCACGGGTTCTAATTTGAGTTTGCTTCCTCTGTACAGTAAGTTTCTTGATAATTTCATCACCGCAAGGATTTTTTTCCCCCCTCGCAAGTTTCACTTCTGGCTGGTTTATTAGGAATCCAGATTTTTAGACTTATTTGTGATTTATGTCTGTTGTCAAAAATGCATGTATACACAAATACAGCTGAATTGAGAATATAATTGATCAGCATCGTCCCTAATTTAGACACATCATCCCATTTTTAGACACATTTTTTTGTACAAGTTCATTAACAGATTCTTCTCCGACATATTATTACCTAGTACATCTTCCAGTTTTATGGGAGTGTATTAGTTAGCTTGTGGGTATCTTTAGACTAGGCCTGTTCTGCACCAGCACAAGGATTTGTCCTGCAGGTACACCAGAACTTCTACAGGGGCGTCTCTAAGGACTGTGAAAGTAAAATATCAATGTAGATTTTGCTTGTCTACTGTATTTTTATCCACATGTAATTTTTATGACCCAAAAGTTCAGTGTTGATTTGCAGGATCCTTGCCTTCGGGTTATCTAAGAGTAGGCTTAACCGACATTAAAGCAGTAGTCATGATTTAAAGTGGCATTTTATTTATTTACATGCCATTTCTTTAGCCTTATGAGTGAGGATGATTTAATGGAAGATTTGCAGGAATTGTTTGGGATTCTTATTGATTACCCTGGGATTAAAATAATTTAATGCTGCACAGTGCCATATGGACAATGACATCAGATCTGTGACAGATTATAGATGTGCTTTGTCAATCCAGAGCGTTTAATGCAGAGCAGCCAGGTTTGCTTAGACATCCTTTACCTTGTCTTCCTCCCGACCGGCTGTGTGCGTGTGTGTGGTGTGCGTCTTCCTGGAAACACGGCCGTTGGTTTCCTTCAAAGCCTCCACAGTGATGCTCCAGCGAGTCAACAGCGAGCCTACTGTGCTGTGTTGCCATGGGAACTGATCTGCCTAACATTTTTTTTCCTCCTTGTGAGGAGAGAACTGAGTGTATTATCAGAATGACAATGATGAACTGTTCCGGTTAATTTTTTTCCTCCTCCACCCCTATGTGTGTGTGTGTAGGGACCGGCGATTGGGTTTAGCTCAGTGATAGATATGCATGGAATTGATCCGTGTTTCATTTGATCTCCCTAAAGGGATGCTTTGTCACCTCTCCACCCCGTGCTATATTCGGCGACGGATCTGAGCTCTGTCCTACAGCACCGGACATTGTTTTAGTATCCGCGCAAGTCAGGCTGTGATTACATTACGGCTGCATTAGGACAAGATTTCGTCTGTGTAAACATGACGGTGCATGCTTTTGGACAGATTAGTCCAGAAACCATGGAAGAGGGAAGATAATGCGGAACTATTGATTTTCTTTAATGAATTACAAACTCCATCTGAATTTGCATATAGTCCTTACTTTTAAGGTATAAAAGCTTAACCCTAACCTACATTAGAGAAGTAGCCAACATTCCCTCACCGTCTATACCATTTTATCTTGTATATAGGGTGGTGGGGGCCTGGAGCCAATCCCAGGACTTAGGGCACGAGACAGGGTGCCAATCTATCGCAAGGCACACACACGCTACAGGCAATTTGGGAAAGCTAATTAGCCTAATCTGCATGTCTTAAAACTGTGGGAGGAAACCGGAGTACCTGAAGGAAACTCACCAAGCATGAGGAGAACATGAAAACTCCATGCACACAGAGATGGGAATCGAGCTTGGCCGGAAATCGAACCCGGGCTCTGGAGCTGCAACACGAAAGTGCTAACCACTAAGCCTGTAGTCAATACTGGAACGAGAACTTTTTATTTAAAATAGACTATTATAGTTACTTTAGCAGGTCTAAGTGTAATAATTTACCATCCTGCTGGGTTCTACTTATAAAAGGTGATTTTCACTGGAACAGAATTTAACCTCCTAATGGCCTTGTCTTAATTTCAGAAAGTCTCTTCATAATTACTCTCCCTCAGGCCATTCGGTGATGCGATGTGGTGTCAGCTACAGGCTGTTCATCTGACGTTCGCTTCCCTGAATGACCATTTCACAGCTGACACGCTCCATGTCCTCCCGCAGCCATGCTTCATTAGAGCATTTGTCCATGAGAAAGTTGATTAGGCCGGCACATTGACACAGATGAGCGCTCGACTTACTCTCTGTTTTTGATAGGTGTTGTGAATCGCCATGTCTGCTGACGCTATAAGCATCCACCGAACTATATATATATATATATATATATAAAGTAAAACTTTAAAGTTGGCATGTCGGTACATTGAAGATATTTAAAAGTAAATAATTTTGGGGGACATAATATGAGTAATACAACACATCTAGAAGTTTTTTCGAATTTTTGTCTGTCTGTTTGTTGTTTTGTTTGTGCACGCATCACGTAAAAACTACTGAATTCATTTTAATGGGTTTTCCACAGCAGTATTTGGCTGAGCTTGAGGTAACATATAGGCTTTGTTTCATCACAATCGGCCTACGGGAAGAGAAGATATGCTACTTTGAACTTTAAATGGACGCCCTTATATCATGAAAAAAAAATCGAATTATATAATAATTTTATCGAAGAAAAAAATCATTAGATCCTACATTGATAAACACTTCCACTCTTAAGCACCTAGTGGAGAGAGTGAGCTTAACTATTAGTATTCTGAGTGATGTTACATTAGACTTTTTTTTTTCTAACGATAAATAACTTAAACTCACTCATCGTCTGTACCACTTTATCCTGCATTCAGGGTCGCCCCCCCCGGAGCCTATCCCAGGATACTTAGGGCACGAGGCAGGGTACATCCGGGACGAGGTGCCAATCCATCACACACACACACACACACACACACACACACACACACACACACACACACACACACACACACACACACACACTCATTCACACTCTATGGGCAATTTGGGAATGCCAATTAACCTAATCTGCATGTTTTTGGACAATGGGAATCGCACCTGAACCCTGGAGGTGCAAAAAAAGCTGCCACTCCTGTAAATGACAAATCCTTGAATATAAAAAAAACAACAGGGTGAGAGATTTAAATGTTATAATTCATTGTATTTCGAAAAAAAAGAGCTTGGGATTAATGAGGACAGAGTCGTGTTACTCCCGCCCAACAGCAGCTGGCCAGTGAGGATGCGGCACAATAAGACCTGCTCGAAAGGAGCTGATAGGAGAAACTTGGCATCGAAAGTTACTTTTTTTTTGACATTCAATAATGGTTTTTATTTTTAGTTTATTATGGAGGCCCCAAAGGTCATGTGGTAAAAATGTGCATATACTATATGTATATTTTGTTTACAATCTTTGTGAACGGTTTTAGTAAACTGAGGTCACGGTTTACTAAACAGAGTGCACAGATCGACAGATTGCCATAAATATTTCTGTGTATCACATGACCCTTGGGGACCCCTGAGGTATTTATTTATTTATTTAATATTCCCTTAAAAATGTATGTATTTTGTGAAAATTCCATAGTAAAAAGTGTTTAAGTTCATGCTATTGTGTTTTTGCTTTGTGTTACATGAACACGCAGCAGAAAGAGCAGGTCCTAGTTGACGGTTTCCTCCATCCTGTTACAGTGTTCAGTTTAGGGGTCCAGCAATTAGCCAACAAAAATAACAACATCCATTATGAACTTGAGCAGTTCTGTTGGTGGTTCCTGGTTTTTAATTAATGCACCCGTTATAATGATATTGTTTTTATTGTAAAAGCTCGTACAGGGCCTGGTATGGCTTTCTGACATGGTTTTACACTGTCTCAGCAAAACTCAGCAACAAGCTATACTGTACTTTTTTTGACATTACCTTCAAAAAAAGAGAGGTTGGTGGGAGAAAAACTGTTTATAGCTGTTATACTTTACTTGACAATACAAATGAATTTGTTCTATAAATACATTTTAAAAAGTCAGCAAGAGGAAAATATCGTGTTGGAAGAGGAATGTGCAGTTATTAAGAAGTGTGTTGAGCAATAATACACCCCTCTACCGTAGTTTTTTTTTTAACTGTCACCTTAATGTATAAATAATAATGCAAAACATAATAATGCAAAACGTCATTAGCATCCTTTTTTTTTTTGACTGGAACATTTCACCAGAAGCTGATCTAAAGCGCTGTCTAATAGGCGAGTCGACACATACAGTACACACATTGCAATACAGTGAAAATATTGCACTAGAGAATACAATTAAACAATAATTACTATTTTAAAATTTAGGTCGGAATTTAAAATGAAATAGAATACAAATAGAAATGTGTAAATTCCACAGGAAGAGAAAGCACAAAATGAGACTAAAATAATCTATGAGATATATAATTATAAAAATATTAAAGTATGGGATGTATAAATATGGTGTGTGTATGAAGAGTTCCAGAAGCGATGTCTATAAAAATAGACTAGGATAGGATAGAATAGAATAGAGAGCCAGTTCTGGAACACTTTTAAAGAACGGGGCAAATTTTTCTTTTTTTTGGTTTCTATTACCTATTAGCTATGAGTAGCTAAGCCTAAATGGAAAACTAAAAATATAAAGTAAGGGCAACAAACATGTTTTTACACGTCAACTCACACTTTTGGAGTATTTTTATTTTGTTTTATTTTTCTTTTAAATTATTTATTTATTTATTTATTTATTTATTTATTGTATTTATTCTTACAATTACTTTCGCCATTATTCATAAGCAATGACACTTTCAATACTTAAAAAGGTGAAATTCTAAACAGCTGAAACTTTCTGTTTCAGGGAACTGTGTACAGTATTGCGCAAAAGTCTTGAGCCCCCTCCTCTTTTCCTCATATTAAAGATTACATTAAAGAAAAGGGAACAAATGTTTAACTGCGACGGGCTGCAAAGTGCCTGAAGATACAATTTAAAAACCGGTTGTTTATGTAACAACCTCAGCAGTGACCTCATTGCAATTCAATATTATTTGTATAGCACTTTTAACAATTGTCCTTGTCGCAAAGCAGCTGCCCTCTCATTTCCCCTCTCATCTGATCCAATCACTTAGCATTCAGCACCACCAGTATATTAATCACCCGCTTGATCATCTGTCATCATCTGCACCTGTTTCTCACTGGTTCATGCATTAAGGTAGATGTTTTTTTTTTTATGCCTGAATGATTCATAGGTCACTGTGTGGCTTAAATACACACAAAAAAACATTTTTCTGAAACTGGATAGGTATGGGGACGGGACTGAAATTGAGAAACAACAAAGTCTTCACAAAGCCTAGGGGACTATTCCTTAAGACTGCATTACAAAATACACGAAAGTCTGACTTTGTGTAATCTAAGTGGTGGCTCAAGACTTTTACACAGTAATGTACTGTACATCTGTAGTAATTCCTTAATATAAGGTTATGAAGACTAATATTAGAAAATGTTTAAGTTTTACCTCTATTGCTATGAACAAAGTATATTCCTCTATTTATATATATAGAGAGATAATTGATTTGTTGCATATTTAATATTATAAACTTGCCCAGATTGTTAGCCAGGACAAGTGTAATTGCATCCTGAAGGTGATCACAAGAACTGATGATGATGTTGAATGCATTCGAACTGGACTGTTAATCTTTATAGCACTATAAGCCATCCTGACTGGATCACTCTGTTGATAAAATTCATATCGCAGCTATAAAGGATTTTATAGCACAGCACTTTTGAATGATCTAATATGATTGGTTATAAGGTGCAGATTAATTTTCTACAACAGCAGCTATGGGGCAGGGTTATTAATGCCCCCGTTTTAATGAGTAATTGTTTCTACGATAAGAAAAAGCTTACAGGGAAGTGTACACCGGACACCTCATATAGTCTAATAGCAGTCTGATGAAACATTACATCATCGGTAATATGCTGAAAAATAGAGTATATGAAAAGATTTTCCAGTGTCAGTGTTTTAGGTTTTTTGTGCTCTGACATGTCTTACTAATTTAAAGAGAGACAAAATCAGAGAATCTAATGATGGAATGGTTATTTGTAGCAAGAGACAAGAGCAGATATTATATCACTGCCCTGCATTTTTTTTAATGATATTGAAAATTATTATCATCAAAGTTGTTACAGTTAGTATTCAAGATTCAATTCACTTTTTAAATTATCCTTATAAATTAAATGCAGTGATTTTAAGAAATTTGTAAAATATTATTTACTAGCATTTATTTAGTACCTGTCATTGACGGTTTTCTGAGTTTTTAGAAAGAGTTAATGTAATCTAATTAATGATAATCTTATTTCAGGTTGAAGTCCAAGTACATGTTTGTACGGCAGAACTCTCTGTCTAACTTAACAATGCAAAGAAATAAAATGTTGTAAGGTTGGGTATCTTACGCCTTGTTTACGCTAAGGTCTAATTCTTCCATCGTCAACCAAGTGTCCCTGTTTAAAGTAGATTATTACATCCATCACATGATGGATCATAACATCTGTTCATAACATCACTTTTATTTAACATTTTGATTTTAGAGCATAACACTGGGCTCTCAGTTCGGGTATTTTGCATGCTCTGAAAATGATTTTAAACTTTCTGCAGGAAGAATAAACATACAATGATCTTTCCATTCATCTTTGAAGATTCAGTTTTCAAAAGTTACACACCTTTTTTGGAGTAAGCCGTGCTGTGTCCCCCATTTGTTTGTGTTTCGTGGGCATTTGGCTGCTTTGTAGGGGCATTACAGACTTTTTGTGTGTCTTCCGCATACTCTGTGTATTAACAGTAAACTATCATGCTGTTTGGCACTGTTCAGTGACTCATGTAGTTTCTGTCGAGCCAGTTTTGCGTGATGCTGTGACAAAATCAGCTGGACTGACGTGTAGACAGACTGGTTTCTGGTCCTCCAATGTATGAAATGTAAAGATATTATTGAAAGAGCGAGTTCTGTCCAATGTACACAGAAAACCTTTCTTTTATTTATACAGATTCTTGAATTCCAAGTAGAATGGAATAGAATAGTATAAAAAGATGAGAGCCCTTGGAATAACCCTCAGTGTTTTGGATCAGTGTGTTCGCCACCTGCTTTATTTTGGGACATCTGCTTCAGCATAAGCCTGCCATTTTCTCATCACGTGTACATGATAATGCTGGATTAGATCAGCTGATGGGGTTCTGGCAAACAGCTTTAAAAAGGTTCTTCTCATCTCACCCAATACCTAACAGACCCCAGGATGAGACAGCTCTGGACACAGCCTAAAGTTTCATTCATTCAAATGTGTCTCTCATTTGTTTCCTACTTGATGTTTCTGAGAGATCAAGAGCTTAAGATAAAGTCTTTTGGATTAAACGTCCACGAACAGCACAGTAATGAAATTGCATTCGGCTGGGGCGCAGTCTGAAACTCTTATAAGACCATGTTTAAGATGGGAGGTGCCTGAACTGGGTGGGGCTTAAGACATGGATTTGCATAAGGTTGATATATATATATATATATAGGTTACTAAGAAGCTGAAAAAAACTGATATAGAAAATAAAAAATATATAATATGTCTAATATAAATATATATTGAACATCTGCTAAAAATGCAATTATTTTACTCCGAAATAAAGGAAAATATAAGTAACAATAATAATAATTATTATTATGATTTTCCTTCCAGTCATGGAGGATATATTATTTAAAGTAAAGTCTGAAGTCAAGTTTAATGATGTATCTAACATTTGCACAAAGATTCAAAACAAAGGAAAAATAAAAAATCATGCACAAAAGTGTAACATTAAAAAAAGGTTAATATTACTCAACATGGGGGGAAAATATTAAATATTTAAATAATAAAAAATTCAATTACTTACCATTAATATTGAGATGGAACATTCTTTGTTGAGTGTTAGTCAGAGGTGGAAGTAGTTTTACTGATACTATGGAGGTAGTGGACAGTCCTGTACCAGGTATAAGTTTCTCTTTATATCTCCACTTAATCTGCTTTAAAATATCCTCAGCTAACTTACTGTTCTGGAGTTGAATCCTAATTAGTAAAATGGAAAGTTAGTGCACTATGTAGCAAGTAGGATCCCTTATTCCACACACCAAGTAGTGCCCTTTTTCAGGGATTAGAGAGGGATCTGGGATTCAGCCTTGTGTTAGAAGCTGGTTAGATTTGTAGCTTGAACAAAGCATCAAGGTGAGCCATGAACCTGGCAGGATGTTATTACCTTGGCTAGGTTAACTAACAGTAATGAAAGATCCAAACACAACACTGACGCTTTAGAGGTATTTAGGAACAGCATGATCACATCATTTCTTTCTGAACTGAATTTTTAGTATTCTCAGCTACATGTGTATATGAGTGTGTTGGTGTGTTTGTGTTTGGCTGTTGTGTGTCATTTCCGAACATAACACTGGAACATTGTAAAACTTTAATATGTATAAACTCCATGTTTTTAGAAAAACTTTCTGTTTCCCTATGTGTGCTGGTGGAAGTCGTAAAAGAAAGGCAATGAGTTAGTGGGCTGGGGTTGATTGTTGTGTGCTTGCCACATGGTTTTCTTCTGATCGGATTTGTTCGTGTTCCTCATGCCACGTCTGGGAAATGAAGTTCTCAGCTGCTTCTCTGTGAACTTTCACGCCTCGAGCCGCACACTCAGCAGCATTCATTAAATCACAATGAATAAAACAGATCATATTATGTTCCGTTTATGATCTCGGCCAGCCTCCTTCTCCTTCTCCCCCTCCTCCTCCTCATCCCTGCTGCCATGATCCTGATTTATTTAAAAAAAAAAAAAAATCATGTAATACAACAGCAGTGTGATGATGAAGAATGGGATGTCCATTTTTTTCCCAACAGAAAACATTTGTGTGATGTCCATAGTGACAAGTGTCACACTGATCAGTTCAGACCCTGCACTACTGAAGGCTGTATTGCCGACACAAAACCTCAGTTGACAAAGGCTTCAATAGCTGAGCTCTCTCTCTCTCTCAAAGGGTCAGCATGGTTCAGAGATATGAGCGCATCTACAGGAGAGAGAAAGAGAGGGGTGGAGGGAGAAAGCCAGCTGGAAGAGGAAAGTGTGAGCTCTCATTCACTTTTAATGCCACTGCGCTCACCTGTGCCTCTGCCTCTGGGAATTTGTGTCAAGAGCATCCGATGTGTTTCTGGCAGACATATTTCTCAGGAAAGCTCTCCAAGTCGATGTACATGAGAACATTTGAGTGATGTTATTGTCAATATTTAATAATGAGGTATCAGTTATTAGAGATGGCACTGATTTGATACCAAGTATCATACTGTCAAAAATGTTGGGCCAGATATTAAAGAAAACATAAAATATTGCATCTTTTGTAATTGAATAGATCTCAGTTTAGATACCATAACAGTGATGCACTGTGTGTTCGGACACCTTTCTATCACCACCAGCATTAACCTTTTGATCAATTTGATCTAGACTAGCGCTTCTATTGGATACACGGCCAGGCTTCACTCCCCATGTGCATCAGTGAGCCTTGGCGCCCATGAGTCTGTCGCTAGTTCACTGGTTTTCCTTCCTGGGATCCCTGTTGGTATGTTCTGACCAGTGCAACCTACAGTAGGAACACCCTATAAGAACTGCAGTTTTGGACTTGCTCAGACCCAGTCGTCTAGCCGTCACAATCTGGCCCTTGTCAAAGTAAATAACATTTTTAAACTTGCCCATTTTTCCACTTCCAACAACTTCAGCAAAAAGGGTTCTCTTGTATCTTAATATATTCCACCCACGTCCAGCAGCCATTGTAATGAGATATTGAAAATGTAGCTACGTACTGTGAGCAGGGCCAAATTGTAATGGCAAGTCAACTGAATCCGAGCAACTTCAAAACTGTGGCTCTTGTGGGACGTTCCCAGGTCGCAGTGGTCAGAATGTACCAAAAATGATCCAAGGAAAGAAAACCGGTGAACTGGAGATAGGATCATGGGTGGCCAAGACTCACTGATGGAGAGAGAAGGCTAACCCGTAGAGATAGAGAGACAGAGTGAGAGAGAGAGAGAGAGAGAGATGTAAGTTTAACATTTAAAAAAAAAATCCAACATTTTAGTAGATTTTATTAAAATCATTATAACATAAGCATCAGTATCGGTTTATACTGATATTCATGCATTCATTCATTTTCTATACCGCTTAATCCTGTGTTCAGGGTCGCGGGGGACCTGGAGCCTATCCCAGGAGACTTCGGGCACTAGGCGGGGTACACCCTGGACAGGGTGCCAATCCATCGCAGGGCACACACACATACACACACTCACACACCCAATCACACACTACGGGCAATTTGGGAACGCCAATTAGCCTAACCTGCATATCTTTGGACTGTGGGAGGAAACCGGAGTACCCGGAGGAAACCCACCAAGCACGGGGAGAACATGCAAACTCCATGCACACAGAGACGGGAATCGAGCCTGGCCGGGGAATCGAACCCAGACCCTGGAGGTGCAAGGCGACAGTGCTTTTATACTGATAAGATTTCAATATTGATTTTAGATAAGATAAACTGCTGTTATGTCATCACAAAACATTTTACATTTTATGTCCAAAATCGTTTAACGCACATTTATTGTTTCAAATGAAAAACAACAACACAAAATCCTTTTTGTTCATATTGTGAGACGGAAATTGGTCACATGAACTGAATGTGAAAAGATTAATATCTATCCCTTCATGACACATACTTTTGCTCTCAGATACTGTAAGTAAATATCATCACTGTTTAAGCGACATTTGTTCTGACTGCCTTAATCGAAATGCATTATGTTTCATGATGGACAAATTTAAATCCAATACTAATATTACTATGTAGGTTGCTATCCTATAAACAATTCACAACATATTCAGAATCAATTAACAATCCCAGTACGATCATTGGGTTAGACTGATATCAAATTAATGATAATTTGAGTGGGTAAGGTGTCAGAACAGCTCCCTGGGAACTTATCTCTTCAAGATTCTACACGTCTCTGGTCCGCGTACTCGGGAGATGAATGCTGCTTCTCCTGAAGATCGCATCCCGGAAATCACTCATTGGTGTTCACTTATAATGCGAATCCGAATGGTATAGCGTGCGATTTACATCATTTTCATCTCGCGCTCCTGTTCTGTAAGTGGCTCCGCCCACCAGGATAGAAATGTTTCATCTTAAGATCAGTCAGAACAGCTGCAGTATCGATTCCGAGTGAGCAGACGGCTCACTCTGCAGGGACAAATGGAGCAAAGCATGCCTGCAAAATAAATAAATGCCCCCACAGTATACAGTAGCAGAGCAGGTAGTTTCCTCTTTAATTTGTAAAACAGTACGCAACCAGACAAAATAAAGCATATAAATGGAGAAGTTGTGATTCTCAGAATCAGACATTTTTAATTAACGATAGTCAAAAATCATGTAAGACTGTAACCCCTATTAAACTTAGACTTTAATGATTGTGTTCATTAATTATAGCCCCCATTCCAGAGGTAGAGCTTTCGAGATGAAAGGTATGATGGGATTTCGCTGAAGGGACAGATGTACGTTCGAGAGGATTGATTGAGCTTGGAGCATGAAATGTCGCAGTGCCCAGTTCTGCTGCGTTAGCACACTGAGGTCTTATCAGGCGTCTGCGAGCCTGCCATCATCATTTAGACAAAATAAAGCAATAAATCCTTGTGTGAGCTGCATTACACAGGGACGCTCACATGCACCGGAGCGTCACGTTCACCATATGGTGATTTGTAGACTCGGGCAGCCTAAGCACACTGTTTCATACGATTCATTGCTGGCAGGAATTATGGTGTGTTATTGCAGTGCGTGTGTGTGTGTGTGTGCGCGTGCACACAGGCAAACGTGCATCTTTGCTTGTTTCCCTAAAGCGTTCCTTGCGCGGTGTCGATGATTTGCTACCGTCCGTCACACTCACGCTGCGCTCTGCATCCAGACTCAGCTGGCACCGCATGACCTATTGAGAGCCCTGCCAGCAAGTCACATGACCGTGTTTATCCAATCAGTGATGCGTCAGATATGTGTTGGGAAGGCAGCGTCGAAGAGAGAGGCTCAGGCAGGCAGGCAGGCAGGCAGGCAGACTTGTTTATCTAGCCCTGTTTTGCAAGCTCCTCGATATTTCATAGCACCGTTTCGCCAAACACGGCGAGGGAAGAGACAGGGTGTAATTACAGGCAGAACACAGTTCTCTTTTCACAAAATGTGGCATAGCAAATGTTGTTGCATTACAACAGAGCAGCTGTGTGTGATGCGAACATGTCTTTGCGTGTGTTGTGTCACAAAGCGTGTTCTGATCCGTGTCGTTTTGTAAATTTGACAGAATGAGATCACACATCGTTTAGACTTCAAAAGCAATGATGTTACTCTGTATTAACATTAAAACCTGTTTTTGCATTTGAAATAGATGGAGGGTTTGATGAATAGGCTTTTTTTTTCAATAAGACAAGATAAAATCTTTTTTGTCAGACAAGAAAGCATGTACTTGCAAAAGTGTTTTTTATCTGTTGCAAATGGCCAAAACATGGAGCTAATATCTGTCTCACCTACAGTAGGTAAAAAAACATTTATTTTCAGATTGGATCATATAACACAATTTTTCATAATACTTCATTCATTTTCTATACCGCTTAATCCTCTATTCAGGGTCGCGGGGGACCTGGAGCCTATCCCAGGAGACTTCGGCCACTAGGCGGGGTACACCCTGGACAGGGTGCCAATCCATCGCAGAGCACACACACACACACACTCATTCACACACTACGGGCAATTTGGGAACGCCAATTAGCCTAACCTGCATATCTTTGGACTGTGGGAGGAAACCAGAGAACCCGGAGGAAACCCACCAAGCACGGGGAGAACATGCAAACTCCATGCACACAGAGACAGGAATCGAGCCTGACTGGGAATCGAACCCGGACCCTGGAGGTGCAAGGCGACAGTGCTAACCACTACACCACCGCGCCGCCACATAATACTTCATAATATTTCATAATACTTGTTATCTCCCGATCCATGCTTAGTTTTTTGTAAATATACATATACATTTATATTTTTATAAGATAAAAAGAAACATATTTCCTAAATACAGTTTCATCCCATTTGATGTCCGTAGTGTCAGTTACTTTTTTGAATTCAAATCTTTCAACGGTCTTAACTGTCATTCAGATGAAACTTGGCCAATTTAGTTTTTACATGAAAAGACAGAAACCTGAAAAATATGTTATTCTAAAATGCATAATTGCTAAGATATTGCAACCTGAATTTGATATGGTTACAGACACTACAGATTTTATTGCTTTTTAAGCTTTTACCAAAAACCTATTTAAGCAACAATTTTATAGGTCATGTGCTTCTAGAAGCTTACACCAATAATAGAATCAATACACATTTTAAATGATTATTGTTCGAAGCGAGACAGTATAATGTTAAAAAATGGCCATTTCCACGGCACATGTAAAATTATCTCTCCAAAATGGCTAAAGTTAGTAACTGGACAGTTCCCAAGATTGGTCACTTCCATGTTGCATAAACTAAGTAGCTTCTTTGGCTCACACATTTTCTGTATTTTATATATATATATATATATATATATATATATATATATATATATATATATATATATATAAAACATTAAATAAATAAAATAATCGGCAACACTGTGTTTTGGCCGAAAGTTTTTGGTATCTTTTGGAGCAATTTAATAACCATAAAATTTTGTGGAAGTGGTCAGAACACATTTGTGGTCACACACACACACACACACACACACAACAGGAAGTAATTGACTAGGAAACAGTGGCCTTATTGAGTGACTTACTGTAACAGTGTAACAGCATAAACAGACCTCTGATCAAAAGGTTAAAGCAGAACAGTTGGACACATTAGGGTAGTAAACCCTGCAGTCTGTGATTTAAAAATTAACCAGCATTCATGGCAAAGTAAATGTGCTGGGAACATGCTGAGAGGGCAAAACCATGACATATAAACAGATGAGATGTTTTTGTTGTCATGCGGAAACATCATATGTCCAAATTTGGTTATTATTTTCATAAATGAATGCCATTTGTCAGCCTTTACATCTGTCTGTGGGTCTTTACAAATAATTACCCAATGGAAAGTATTACAGTAAGCGCTTGTGATTAACCCTCATTGCTTCATTGGATCTTCAATTCTGGTTTCATTTTTCCTAGAAAAAAAAAAAAAATGTTTTGGACAGTGTTTTTGGATTACATACGACAGCGTTGATATTTTATTTGCAAGCTGTAAAAAATATTTTAAATATTAACAAAATGGGGCTCTGCAGCTACTCGGTCACCCAGTCTGGAGAGAGGCTGATTAGCCAAGCTCTCTGATAGGGGAGGGATGCGAGGCACATTAGCGCTCTCATATCAGTTCTAGCCAATCATGGGCGTCTGTGAGCTCAGGATAGCAAAAGACGTGGATAGCGCCAACCTCTGAGCGGATTGAAAAGATGTGATCGGTCAGCGATACATGGTAGTCCTCATCCTACCTGGTTGGTAGTTTTAGTCTTAATGAGGGTTGCCCTAACGACGGCATGGAATTAGGTAAGACTGAAAATCAGATAAATTCTTCATCTTGCACAGTTTTCGTTATCTGAAACACGTAATCCAGCTGCCAACTGCTTGCAAACTGCCAGACAATCTGCCTTAACTTCATAGGTCAAGGACAGTAATACTATTATTATACATTATTATTGTCGTTCTACAGTACAGGTACAACCAGATTCAGCGGGTGAACTGTTGACATGCCACCATCTTTGGATCCTAACATACTCTGCAATAAAAAAGGGCAGAGTTTCATGTTAGATGAGTTCACAGACACTCGTAATTAGGTACTGTTAATTCATGTCACTCTGGCAGACAAGGGAGGTCATAATGCCATCCTTTCCTCCTGGCCATGGAAGACAGGCATAGTGACAGAAAGCTTACCTAGAACCCCTTAGATGACCAGAATCCTCACAAAACACAAGATTTGTAGTTTGTTCTTCAAAGTTATAAATTGCACAGCCCTCCTCTGAACCCTGACCAAATCCCTCTTGTACAGCTTAGAGAATGAGATCATAACCCTGCTTTCACACTAGCCAGTAACTCTCTAGCAGTTGGTCTCTTGTGGCTGTCTCACTGTCCATTTTATAAAGTTTTAATACTGTATGTACTGCATCTAGGAAAAGACACCAGGTGCATTTACATGAACGCTAAATTCCCCCTAATAATGAGAATAATAGCCCAGTCGGAGTAAAAACACATAATGTAAAAACACATTAGTCGGAAAAGTCTGACCTGATCTGGCCTGATCATAGTGAATTTTCAATGGAAATGATAAAGGACTGGTGTAAACCTTTAATAATACATTCTGTGGTTAAATATTAGCCACGTAAACCCTCAATCTAAACATATCTCAATTGTTGGAATAAATCAACTATATGGACAAAAATATTTGGTCAAACCTGCAATGACATTGTATCCAAATACATACACATCAATATGGAGTTGGTCCCCCTTTTGCAGCTATAACAGCTTCCACTCTTCTTGTAAAGCATTTATGAGGTCAGGCACTGATGTTGGTCTGGCTCACAATCTCCGTTCCAGCTCATCCCATGGGGTCGAGGTCAGGGCTCTGTGTTTGGACCAGTAGTCAAGTTCTTCAACACCAAACTCATCAAACAATGTCTTTATAGTCCTGGCCTTCCCCAAACTGTTGGCACTATGTTGGAAGCATAGCATTGTCCAAGATGTCTTGATATGCTGAAAGCATTAGGATTACATTTCACTGGAGATAAAGGACCTGATTGAAACACCTAAAATCAATGATTAACGGGTTTCACGAAATACATTTGTCCATGTAATGTACATCCTTTCCCTCCCACTTGTGTTTACTTCAGACTCTTATTCACGGAGTCTCTGGCTGAAGAAAAGCGGTGAAAAATTGAAAAACTTCTGCTTTTGCAGAAAATGCAAACTGGGTGACTGATGCAATACCGCCACCTACTGGACTGGAGTGTGGATCTTAACACTAAGGCCTAGTTCACACGGGCGTTAAAATCGAGCGTTTTTCTGCCGTTCGTAGCGTCTGGTGAACACGGATGAAGAGCAGAGGGTTTTCTACAAATAGGAGTCATTGACGGTGTTCACACGGGCTTTGGTGACGTGCGTTTGTCCGGCTGCGTGTTTATACGGCGTTAAAAAAATGTTGCATGCAGCTTTTTCTTGCCGTTCAAATCCCAACGACTGCAAGGAAACCGTGTCTAGTTAATTTTCTCCGCGTCCGTTTTACGCTTCGGAGGACCGGATATATCCCATGATCCTACATGCTATACAGAGGGAAATGTGGAAAAAAGGCAAAAATAAAATGCTTAAAAAATAAAACTTGCGCGGAAATGTTTGCATTTCTTCATAAACCACAAAAAACTTCCTTTAATCTGACGTTGTGCAGTCAGAGGGTGAACCCAATAGCGGCGGTGAATTTTTCTCTCCCTACGTCGCCGTATTATTTTAAAAATATTTTTTATATATTGTTTAAAAATCTAATAATTTAATTATAATTTTTAAAACAAGAACATTAATGTCTAATATAGCAAAATGGTCCATATTAAAAGGAGGCACCTCAAATAAAACGACAAGGGCTTTCATATCCAGTTCCCGACACACTGCCCCCACAGGTTAAACACACAAACTACAATTTGGGCTGCAGGCTGGCGTTAGACAGAGACAAACGAACGCCAGTGTAGAAGTCAATCGAGTGCCGGTACAAAACACAACATAAACGTCTAGGACGTTCAGAGCTCGTTCATTTATCCAAAAATTTAACGCCCGTGTGAACAAGGCCTAAGGAAGGTTTATGCTTTGTATGAGAAACAATTAGCAACACAAGTTAGCCATTCATTCATTCTATCTTCTATATCTTCTATACCGCTTATCCTGTATGCATGGTTGCAGGAGGCCTGGAGCCTATCCCAGGAGACTTAAGTACTTAAGCAGTTTTACATACTTAAAACCTGTAAGAGATATAGTTGCTTGAGACAAATCAGACAATTAACATTATTGCTAATGATACGAATCCAACTAAAATGGTATCGAATCAACAATCTACCTACTGTATGATTCACGGCTGAATCCGGGAGTGCTTGCATCATGGGACAGTAGTGGCTCAGTAGTCAGGGCTCTGGAATACTGATCTGAAGCTCATGTATAAAATACAAATTTTAATGAATGAATTAAATTAAATAAAATTTAAATAAAACAAGTGAAGAATGTAATGTAATTTCCTCAGCACGTTACATGAGTAGAAATAAAGAATTAAACAAAGAGTTAAGCAATAGAATTATAATGAATTCCCAGATTTTCTCCCTAATTTAGTCGCGATCACTCAGTCTTCGGCCCTCCCGACTATCACATGTCTTCTCCCAGCCACATCTTTTTGAACGGCTCGTTCATGCACTGCTGGGGGCGGCGTAACACACTCGGAGGACAGCGCTATCCGGTCCTTCCTCTTGTGTGTGCTCACAGACGCCCCTGATTCGCTGTAGAGTTGTGATTAATGCGGGAGCACTAAGTACCCTCCCCTCTCGCAGCCAGAGGTCTAGAGAGAGCTGATTGGTCGCGGTCTCTCAAGGGTACAGCATCACCCGGGAATCGAACTCGCGATCTCCGGATGATAGAGCGAGCACTTTACCACTGCGCCACTCTGAGGCCATTGTATTATAGAGTAATTGGGAAAAAGTCTTGGGAACATGCAAATAACCGCTGTAGAGCACTCAGTTATTCAGTATAGAGGGTCACATGGATAATGCATACACTCAGATACTACGGACAATTTGGGAACCACTACACCACCGTGCCACCTGCTTTAAACAAACAAAAAAGTTCTACAAAAATATACGATAAAAAGTCCAGAAGCATTTTGTTTCTTTTCTGTAAACTGGTCTTTTATATAATAAGCTGCTTCCTTTTTCTGGCCTAGAGATATTTTCCTGTACGATTGAAATTTTTTAAATCATAAATGTTTTTTTTTGTACTGACTTAATAATGAAGGCGTAAAATGAACATGTATAAAAAGTTTGTTCAAAACTAAATGAATAAATAAATAATTGAACAGGGATGCCTAAGACTTTTGCACAGTACTGTATTTCAGACATAAGCCGACATAAGCAGACATTAATTGGGAGTAAACAGGGTCGAAGAAGGACATTCTCCCCTGCAGAGCTAATTAGTTTCTCTCCGACTTTTAGTCCGTATGGCTACAGCACGGGTAGAATGAAAAATCCTTAGAGATTGGGTTAGAAATGCTTTTTTAAATATTTAAATAAAACCCAGGATGAGATTAAACCACAGTTGTTTTGATTCCTTCCAATATTCTAAGGTAAATAAACTATGGTATACGGCTTGGTTTGGAAGGTAGAAAGAGGACATCTGGTGAGAAATCAGACAGCCTGTTCCTGGGGACTGCTTTGAGGAAGGAACCGAATGCAGTCTTCTAAATTAGCATACATTTAAATGCGGCTTGTTTTTCTTGTCAGCGTCGCTGGAATCACGATGCCGAGCTAATACACATGTTGTTATTGCCTGGTAATGACACGAGAGGTTGTAATAAATAAATAAATAAATAAACAGAACATGATAGTTATATCAGACAGGAGTAGTGCACTGAGTGGATTTGGGAGCTGTCAGTACGGGACACAGCGAACAGAGCCTGGAAACGCAGATAGCGATCAAAGCTTCGGGCCTACGCTGTATAATCGCTCCTCTATGTGCCACCAGCGCTGTCACCGCACAGTCCCACCGAGACGTGGTCTCTTGCTCCCACCGTGCTTTTCCTGTGTGCATTATCTAAAAAACGCTCACGGGGGTGGGTTGTGGATTTTGTATGTGTGGGACTTACTGAAGGACCCTTACGTGTCCTCACACGGTTGTTAGTCCTCTTGGAATAGTGAAGACCGAACTGCTGTGTTGCATTACATCTCGCACAGATCAAATAAATGAACAATATATTACAGATAAAGAAAAATGCTTTAGTGTGAAGCTGAAGATCTGCTCCAGGGCCTGCATTCATTTCTGGGCTGCTTCAGTCTGATGTGAATGAATCATCATTTTCACCTTCAGGCATTTCTGATGTTTGTTGGGTACATGGCTGCTGGCTTCCTTTTGGAGCCATGTTTAGATCCTTAAGGATTATTTAAGTTATTGTATATAGAACAAGACTCAAGTTTCTACTTTGGAGATCGGTCTAAAGATTTATGTCTTATTTCTTTCTCTGCATTACCACTTGTGCAGTGTTGTGGCAGCACAGGGTACAAGTTGGGGGACAAATCCATTCCCTGAACAGAAACACCAATCGTACAATGCATATCTTTGGACTGGGAGGAAACTGGAAACTACTTGGAGAAATCCATCTAGGAACATCTGTAGTCCAACTATTGTACTTATTCATATTTTATGACCTTGGTAAGTTTCACACGCCAATAAGCCTAATCTGTATGTCTTTGGACTGCGGAAGGAAACCGGGGTACCCGGTGGAAACCCACCAAGCACAGGTAGAACATGCAAACTCCATGCACACAGAACACAAGACAGGAATCGAACCTGGACCCCGGAGGTGCAGGGCGTACTGTTAACCACTAAGCCACCATTCTCCCCATACAAGGAATTAGTGGAAGCCCCAAATCGAACGCAACAACTAACCATAAAAAGACCAGTTGATGTTTTTATGATATTAGTCATGTTATTGTGTCTTTTTTTTTTTTGATAAACCATTAATCTTTAACCTTTTTAATCTCACATTCTATTTTTTGCAATAGTGGGCTTATTTACAAGTGTTTTTGATAGGGTTCAATCCTCTTGTATGGAATCAGTATGTTCTCCCAGTGCTTTTTGCGACTCCTTCGGGTATTCTGGTTTCCTCCCACAGTCCAAAGTAATGCAGCATAGCCTAATTGGAGTTTCCAAATTCCTCGTGGTGTGTGTGCTTGTGTGCCCTGTGTTGGATTGCCACTTCGTCCTGGGTGTACACTGCCTCGTCCCCCGAGTTCCCTGGAATAGGGTCCAGGCCCCCTGCATGCCTGTACAGGATAAGCAGTATGGAGTGTGAGAGTGAGTTGTTGGTCTTTCGGCTGCTGCCTCATCCAATCCCCTCATCCTGGCGCAACCCTCACATTTTATCCTTGGGACAGGCACTGCATCCAGTGGCTTGGTTTGGGAAGTGGGTGGGATCTGAAGCGTTCTGCCTGACAGGCAAGAAACCTACCACTAAGCCACCAATTCCCAGAGAGTGAGTATTTTTACTTAATAAAACTTGCATCATATTTCCAGTAGGCCTGTACAAAGGTGAGGATGCAATCAGGACACCCTGTATATCAGCTCCTGCTTGTCAAATTTTTTTTGTGGCCTTGTGGACACCTTACGTAACACAGACCAACAGACCATTATTTCTTTATAGCCTAAATGCTGCATAGCAAATCTGATTGTGTTAGAGATGTGTCAACCCCTAAAAAGACAATTTCACAGAAACGCCACCTCTTACAGTACGTAACCGTAAAAATAGTATAAACGTTTGTTCATGATGACTAAGAGCGAGTCGGACTACTGAAGGCACAATGGCGCTGGTCATCATCTGGGATCATCAGCGACTCATCCTGTGTCTGTTCAGCCTACGCCTTATGCTTCAGCTTGTTCAACCTAATGCTGTGATTTTTATAACCTAAATTTAACTCGCCGTCTAACCTCACAGCTCAGCAGCTGTCAGCTCAACCCAAGATGACATCATGAAAATGCTGCATTTGATATATTTTTTTAACAATAAGTATTGCACATTGAGATCTTGCAGCGAAAAGAATGATGAGAGTTAAGTTGATGGACATCATCTGGATTTTGAATCTTCTCGGTAGAACAAGGGCATCTTCAGGTACAGATAGAACGGAGTGCTTTGGTCAGTCTGGAATTTTATTGGGATTTTCTGTAATTGATTGGAATGGAAAGCAAGAGCG